>LR539664.1:307483-443633 GCA_900536315.3 Caenorhabditis becei
TACGGTGCTGGAGAGCGTGAACAGCTGACAGGCCGGGCTGTCTCTTTTTTTGCGAAGCCATAGAAAATTGAGGGTTTTCTAGTCCGCGGGAATTCGGCCATCGGGATTTCTCGAGTAATTTCATCACACAGAGAAGCTTCCGGAAGTTTACGCGCACGAGTAAAACGCAATCGGATGCTGTTTTAAATGTGTGATTATGAATAGCTCATCTCTTCCGAAATACAAAAGCGAAAAAAGTTTTTAAGCCAACCAAATTACAACCCGACCGAACAAAAGTGGGTAGAAGAGACTGGCCACAGTGGCCTCAATGTTCGTTCTTTGAAGTAGCACTACGCAATGATAACACGGAAAAACATAATTCATTGAAAAAATGACATCAAACGTTGCAATATGTCTCACAAGCTTCAAGCGACTCAAATTCCAGACAGTGTGAAGACCTCGTGAAGTTCCTTGATGTTTGTAGGTAGCTCTTTTCCTCGACACGTGATCAATCATCAGCCGGTCTGCGAGAAACAACTAGTCGGCTAATGTTTGTCTGTTGAAAACAATAGGTTTGCGAACTCTTTGACGAAATGTATGTATTTCGAGAGGTTCTATTCCATTCCGTTCTTCCTTCTATGTTTTTGTGAATGAATTTTACATATATGTATACATCAAGATTTCACGTTTCTCTTGCTATGGAACCCTAGCTCAACCTCCTTTCAAGTCAGCTCCCAATCTCGTTTGGTGTTTTCGTAGAACACTGACTTTGTCCACTCATTCTAAGGAAGATTGTGAATCACTTATGTTGATATCGTTGCAACAGCCCCAACCAGCAATCTGAATTGTATCTTGAATCTGATCTTCTGAACGTTCTCTGTAGTTCCGTCTATCAATAAGTGTTTGTTGTGAGGAGAGTACACTTCCGACGTTCACAATGTTCTTGAAGTCATCAAAAAATCGAGCCATCACTTCTATTTGTACTTTCATCTTACAGAACACTATAATATTGGAGAACCAGTTCCCTCTAGTCGTCAGTGATAACGTGATGGGCTACTCAAACCAACTGTTCACTCTTCTCTGCAAATTCAAAACGGAAACGACTGAACTTATCAGTTGCACCCCTTGATGAGTGAAGAAGATAGAATTAATTACTGTAGTTATCAACAACTGTTGACGTATTGAAGTCGTCTTCTTAATGACCAACTTTCTGAGTTCCTCTCTCACTCCCACCCTTGGTTGCTTTTTCTTTTCAAGGGCGTTCAATGAAGATGGATCAACGCCGCATATCACTAAACCACAGTCAAACTTCATCAATCAAAAATCCATCCGCAAAACTGTTCATCAGCAGCAGAAAAGGAAAGAAAGAGATGAGAAGAAGAAGAGATAAAGGCGGATCCTCGCAGAGAAATATCGCCGGAAATCGTGATAGATTCTCTTGGCGGTTTGGAAGTGCGCTGTGAATGAGAATGACATTGGGGAGAAGAGATTCGTCTCGCTCCGCATCATCTTCCATTATCTTCATTATTTTGTGTTCACCTCGATGGTCACAAACACCGCTGTTTGCAAAAGGGAAGAGAAAGAAGTTGAGCTGAAGTTTGGTGAATGGAAGGAAACTGGGTTTATACAACCACTTGCAAGTGCATTTATTTTCTCAACAAGGGGAATTTACACGTAAGCAGGCAGGCAATATAGCAAAAGCATCTAAAAGCTTAGCAAATGAGTATCGTAAGTTGTTTGGGGGAGTTTCCGAGATGCTCGAAATTGTCAATCGGGTCGTTTAAGAACGGTGGCGCATGAAGCGGAATCCATTGACGGAGTTGTTGGCTCCGCTGTAGGAAGAAGCAGAGTAGGCTGCCTTCTGAAACAGAACAAGGTTGGACTTCGGATCTATGTAAAGACGGGGATTACCTTCTCGCAAATGGTGAAAGTCTTCTTCTTGCAGCAAGACTGGAACCACTCTCCATTTCCGTCCATCTTGATGCAACGGCGGGCACGGTTCATTGGTGGCTTTCTTCCGTCCTTCCAGTTCTCAAAGTTTCCGTATCGAGAACCGTCCGAGTTGACGTAGTGCATGTCCTTGCCGAAGAAGGCGGCTCCAGTCCAGATCTCGGACCAGTGGGACAACTCGTGAACGAATTGGTTCTCTTCGGGGCTGTCGATGGAAACATGGTGTGCTCCTTGGAAGAGACACTTGAACTCAGCAATTGTCCATGGAAGATTCTCACTGAAAGCAAAACTCTTAGAGTATGTTCCAAGGCTTGCTGATCCTTACTCAATGAGCTTGTAGCAACCATTCGTATGAGGGAAGTATCTCCAGTTTGAGTCTCCGCAAGGATCTGCCGAAACTTCTGAAGAAAGAGAAACGTTAAAAAGAGTTGAAAAGAGAACAGGTTATCACCTGGAATCAAGAAAATTGCAGCAGAAACAATCAGAATACTAACAGTAGGAACCATGTTGTATGAGTGAACCAGGCCGATGTGGATGGTGATGTATCAGTGAAGATGACGCTCTTTCGCGCAACCATTAAATAGAATCTCGGCGCGGCTGTGGGCGGCGCTACCTCGCCTCGATTCGCTTCCGGGGCGCCGTGGCACACAGTACCTCCCCCTCAGAAACGATCTTTTGCCTTTTTCCTTTCTGCAAATTGACCAGCTGCTTTGGCGTCGGGGGCGGAGTGAGTCAAGCCACACACCATTATTGCGAACGTCTTCTTGTGAATGACGCCACGCTCAAGTCCGTGTCAGAGGAGGACCGCGGGGGCGCCAGTTACAACTAACAACCGTTTCAAAGCGATCGCGTGGGCGAACAAGATGTGCTCGGTCAGTTGAATTAGAGATGGCCACAAAATGAACAGGGTGACATGACATCAGCGACAGACCTGATTGACCACACCACGGAAAAGGGCAGATGACGTGTCTAACGAGATCCTGAACGGTTTTCCTCGAATTTCATTACTAGTTTATTGACTTCAATCAACTTCTAACTGGGTCAAGTTTTACGGAGATCTTCATCTTTTGAACGCTCTATTAGCACCGTTCCTCTCATTTTCCAGATTTAGTTGGAGACCATCAAAATCCGTTCGTGAGGGATATGAGGAACACTCATTCGGATTGAAGCAGGTTTATTGCACTTCTCTAATCAAATCAAACCGCTTGTTACCATCTCCCTTTCGGCTGGCTGCTGATGACCAATGGCTATTGTGCATTAGACAGAACGGGAAATGCAGTTCAGTTTCCGGTCTGGCGAGACGGTATGGAGCCAGTTGATCAATCACTCCCTCTGATTGCATCCATCATCCAACAACAAACGTCTGATACGTATTCCCGTTTCTCCATGGACTACATCGGTCCTTAGATGTGTTTTGCATTGCACTGTACTTTATCTGACCAGTGGAAATTGAATCAAACGAGAGAACGCTGTGCGGGAAAAAGGTACCACCGAAACCACCAACAGGTTTCAAATTAATTGGATCCGGAAGTTGGACAAGGGGTGCAGCAGCCTTGTACCTTGTATCAACATTGAACAGTTTCCGGTTTTATCAATCTGCCCCTGTGTCTCTCCCCAACTAAACCTTTTTTGTTCGTCTCGTTCATAATCTTCATCCTAATCGACCCGCCTTTTCATCCACGCCAGCCGTGATCAATCAGTGGCAACAACCAACAACTGTCAGATGCAAAAGAAGATGTGTTCGTGGATGTCTGATAACCAGCAGTATTCCGACTGAACTCAGCTGTTGAACGCTTTCCGTTGGTTCCCTTCCGCCGCGCACAACTCCTTGCGATCAGAGAGACAAAACAACTGTGTTGCGGTTGGAGATGATGATAGTTTCGGCGAAATTCAGCCCATGGGTGGGAGTGTTCCCACGCGCGGCGGATCTGTGTGCGATCGGAAACTGACAACGAGAATGAGAAGAAGATGGAGGGGAGCGAGATGAAGATGATGGAGAGAAGTTGATATCTCCATCTGTTTACTTCGCTCGACCTTTCCGAGGCTGGAATGGACGTGACAAGTTGATCGCTTCTTATGACGTGGCATCGTTCACTCTGAAACAATGCAAAGTAATTTGCATTAAGAATTGGTCATTACACTCCATTGCAGGATACAATTGCTGTCATGGGTCTCTTCAAGGAATAACCGTGTACTAGTAGTACATGCACTTCAATACTTCAATTACGCACATGAACGAAACGACCAAGTGCTTTTCTCGAATCACCAGACTAAAACGCGACCCAGCGCCCGATTTTCATTTTCCCGACACGCTCGTCTGTGAGTGACTTTCAAAGCGATGTCTCCTAATCATTGAAGGAAGTGTCAGCGCTCCGTTGATTTATAATATGGGAACATTTGATAAGAGTTTCGAGAGCGTCGGCTGTCCATCTCTTCACAACTTTTTTTCTCGACCGTTCTCTTGCAGAAAGCTAAACTGGATTGACCATGATGCGCTCTTATTGAGTCACCTCCTTGGACACCCACGCTATTCTCAATAAGGTCATTCGGGAGGCAAAGCGTGGGAGGAGGAATCAGGCGGAAGAGGTGTGAACTGTTTGGAACCGAGGTTTCTCCCACGCATCAAGACATGTCCACAAAGAATATGATGTAGTAAAGCTGATAGTCGGATGCTTCTGCAGAACAAAACTCGAATCTGAAGTTCTATGAGTTTCCAATCAGAGTATAGATGGGCCATTCAATTGATTTCCACTGGAAAGCACACAGTTGTTTGTTTGTTTGTTTTGAAGTTGCCACCAATCTTTCTCCTGAAGCCAGTTCTTTCCTCTTCCCGTTTTTAGTTCACCGCAGCTCTAAATTTCAATTTTTCCAGTCTATCTGTCTGATAATTAAGTTAGCCACTCGTAATTGAATCACCGCCTGGTCAATTTGTTGTTTCTCATTCTGATTCAGAGAGGAACATACAAAACAAAAACAGCAATTGTTGTGTTTCTTCATTTCCGGTGAGTATCCGATTTTTGCGAATCGTGACTGTGTTAGTGGCGCGGACGCCGCCACAACGATTAAACGGTGCAGAAAGAGGACGAACAAGTCGGAGAGATATTGAAGAAGTAGGTTGTAAACCAGCTGCGTCTTATCACGCTTTTTTATTTCTTCTTCTTGGAACGGCCGTCTACGTGTTTTTCCAAGATTACGGTTGCACAGCACGCGCCGCCGATGGTTCTTGCCTGATTTTACGATGCGATGGCTGTCACATTTGAGATTCGAGATTCGAGTAGTCAGTACAAAGATTGTTCCTTTCCCCACAGGTTGGATTGGACTTTCAATTGTTTTGATTATCGCAGACACTATGTGTGTATCTCCAGTTGTCATGTGATTAGCAGCTACGGACGCCAGGCTGGCGGCGGATTTTCCGCCTGCGCTCAAGTTTTACCAAGTGCAAGGTCATTATCAAGGATCCAATTGTTCGATAACGATATCAATTCAAGTTGTGATGGCGAGGGATTCTAAGCCGCCACAGGGGATTGATAGCCAATTCATGGGAGGTTTACACTGTTTTCGTCGGAAGTGGTTGACAAGAAAGTAGATCGTGTCTGGAAATGCGGAATAAAAGCTTTTAGCCCACAATAATGGAACTGGTTACGAAGGAAGCCGATAGATTCAGTGTGAGCACAAGTTCGTTTGGAATGCAATGTGCAATTGCGTTCTTCCGACATACTGGCCTGTTGTTTGCAGTTTCAGGAACAAAAAAGCAACTAGGGTTGAAACGCTCTTTGAACTTGAATTATGAGTAATTGAACATTTCCTCCTAGATATGTCGTCTTCCATCGTACTTCCAAAACCATCGAACCTTTAAAAAGACTCTTTACATTTTTTATCACCTCGATGTCTGCCTATCTTTTCGTGGGTTCCCTCATAAATTTAACGGCACTCCTCGCGATAAACCTGTTCAAAAAGTGATGGTGGTTGTGGACAGCCGTTTTTCTCCGCTTCCGACACATTAAACAGCCGTCAAAAAGGCTCTTGTTTGCAGAACTCACTTCCAATGAAGACGAAAAGATGACTTTTAGAAAAGATAAGATTGGTGGTTTGATAGGCATCGATTGATATCTGACATTGATATGATATTGATACTGATACTCTTTCAACGTCACTTATAGTGGCATGTTCCCCGTTGTCGAATGTTTCGGAGAAATTCAATTTCTATAATCTCCTTTCTCCGATTTCTAGTCTATTTATCAAAGTCATCAAAAACTGTTTCAGTTGATGTCAGAAGTTGAACATTTTGGAAGTTGTCATTGTGGGGCTGTGAGGTGGTCGTTTGTTGGTCCAGAAACTCTAGATGGCATCCGGTGCAAGTAGGTTTCTAGAAGCAGGAAGTAATTTTGAATAGAAAACAATATAGCTGTTCGGTGTGCAACAAAAAACAAAATCATCACTGCATCATCAAACTGGAGAGGTTCAAACTTCTACAGGTGATAGACTGATCTCTGTCCGTCGAGACAATCATCTTCAGGGAGAAGACAAACTCACCACATACCGGTTCAACACAGGAGCTGCCAAGCACAGATTTTGTTCCATCTGCGGCGTGCAGAGCTTCTATCATCCTCGCTCGAATCCTGACGCCGTCGGTGAATAGATCGTTAGCACTTTTGTATTTCCTCTTCTTCAAATTTTCAGCTATCATGCCGCACTGCATCGACGGAGACACTGTCAAGCTGGTTCGATGGTCAACATTCAACGGGCAAGAGTGGGAACAAACTATGGAGACGAAGGCACCATCGGCTCAGTAATCAGTTGTTTTGTGATAAAGATTTTGATAACAGTCGTCTTATGATTCCAAACCCAGAAAACAGTTCAAAGGTGAAAG
The DNA here is from genome assembly GCA_900536315.3 of Caenorhabditis becei. Classification (NCBI taxonomy): domain Eukaryota; kingdom Metazoa; phylum Nematoda; class Chromadorea; order Rhabditida; family Rhabditidae; genus Caenorhabditis; species Caenorhabditis becei. The sequence continues at coordinate 314,283 of LR539664.1, forward strand.
AATGAGTGGCTCCGTTCAGACAGCTGGCAATGGCCGGAAAGTGCACAAACTGTGAACTTGGAACCAGGATGCCCTTTTGAATTGTGAGACGGTTAAGTCAATCATGTTATCAGAGTTGCCTTGGCTCTGCCCAAAAACAAATTTTTGAGATGATAGAGTTCACTTGTCTAGATCAGTGGTTTGATGATACACTATGATGCTCCATGTGATAATTTTTACTGCTTTCCGAATGATGTCATGTTTTCATTTTGACTTTTAAAGATGCTCATGCATTGAACACCTTTTGCATTCCACCATGTGAAGAACATCAGAATTAATTCCGGGACCGTTTATCAGCTTATGAAATTGATCGTTACCCCTCTTAAACCCACTCATCAAATTGTCACAGTCGTGCCTGCAAGTTATCGCCAAATTTAACACCGCTGGGAAAGTGTTAAAAGCATAATCATTTGGATTTTTGTCTTGATAGCGCCAATCTGATAAGACCACTTCCCCGCCTGTAAAGTCTCTAGAACAAATTGAAAAACGTGTGTGAAATGAGAATTGAGTGTTTTTCCAGCCGTTTCCTGCCCATTTCAGTTAAAACATGACAATTTTCAGACAGAAATATGGGGGAGGCTCCTGGTTTTCGAATGATAGTCGTGGCTGTGATCACTTCCATCGCCGGTTCTTTTCATTTTGGTTTCAATTTAGTTCTCACAAACCCCTCCCAAGAAGCATTCCTCAGTTTTATGAACAAAACTTTAGCACAAAGGTTTCATGGAGGTCTTTCGGATGACACAATGCAGGTACCAGAATTCAGCAGTTTTTGAAAATATCAGATCTTTTGCAGAATATTTGGAGTTTCGTAGTAGCCATCTTGTTCTTGGGAGCTCTCGGAGGATCATTTTCAATCAGATTCATCGCCGATTGGATTGGCCGCAAGAACGGACTGTACATTTCTATTGCTGCTGGTGTTTTAGCAGGAGGAATGGCAATTGCCTCAAAGTTTGTGAGTCTTCTGTTCTTCTGAAAGATCAACAAGATCAATTACAGATTCCGCTCTTCGAACTCTACATCGCTTCCAGGATAGTGATGGGTTGGTCAGTTGCAGTGAGTTTGGGTCTCTCTGCACTCTTCCTTTCGGAAGCGAGGTTAGTGGCTTATCAGTTGAACATTTGAACTTTTGTTTTAAAGCCCCAAACAGAACAGAGGAGCTATTGGAATGATGACAGGAACGTGCGTTCAGTTGGGAACTGTTTGTGGATCAGTTGTGGCCATGCCACAGATCTTCGGAACTGAAGATCTCTGGTAATGATTTCCATTCAGGTTGAACAACAGAACAATTCTGCAGGTGGTGTATTTACGCAACTGAAATTGGAATCATGCTTCTCTTTGGATCAGCTCTGCCATTTTTCCCAGAGTCCCCAGGATTTCTGATCCAGAGAGGCGCCACAGAAGCTGCTACAAAGTCTCTTCAGTTTTTCTACGTTTGCGATCACACTGAAGCTCAGAAGCATTTGAATGAGATCAAGGATGAACAAAAGAGTTCCACAAGGTATTTGGTATCTAAGTTGCAGGAAACAAAAGCTATCTTCAGAAAGTTCAAAATGATGGATGTTGTCCGAAAGAAGTCTCTTCGTGATAAGGCTTTCATTGGAGTTGTTGTCACGTTTGCAATGTCTTTCAGTGGTGTTGCAGTTATCAACGCATTTGCTTTCGAGATCCTGAAGGATACAGGACTGACAGTACTTGAAGCCTCTCTGGCCAACGATGCTATCTCCGTTGTGAGCATGGTGAGTGATTCCTTTTAAATATTTCAGAAGTAAAACTCCAAAATGCAGATTTCTTCAATTGTTGCTGCCGTCATTGTTGATCGAAATGGTCGTCGTCCTCTGCTTCTGATTTCCTTCACTGGAATTCTGATCTGTAATCTGATTATCTTCGGTCTTATGTACACGTTCTACAAGTTCGAGGTGAGTGATTCAGAATATTCTCTGCAATTCAGTTAATTATCCAGTATCACGTTCTTGGATTCATTCTGATCTGCTTCATCTGCATATTCACATTCTTCTTCGCTCTGGGACCTGGTCCTCTATGCTATTTCATCAATGCCGAACTTGTTGGTCAGGCAGCTAGAAGTGCCGCGCAGAGTTGGGCGAGTGTCATTCAGATGCTTTCGTGAGTTTAAAGATCTTTTCTGTTGACGTCTTCTGGGTTTCAGACGTTTTGTTCTGGTCACTGCGTTCCTTCCGATGAAAAACCAACTCGGAGAAGCTTGGTCGTACCTCATCCTCTTCGTGGTCCCAGTTGCTGTCTCCATCGTTTACTTGTACTTCTCCCTTCCAGAAACTAAAAACAAAAGTCCATTCGAGGTAGGAGTTTCTGTTTTCCCTCTGCGTAAACCGAGAAGTTCCAGGTCGAAGAAGCTATTGAGGATCTACCCAAATTCCCACTTTGCGGAAGGAGTCGGCGAGTTCACGACAGAAAGTTATCAGAGCAGATGGTAATCACTCGGCAGATGCAGCTGGTTGAGGACTACGGATCTATCGAATCCCTGTCTTATCGTCTTTAGGAGTTTTAATACTTTCAAATACCTTACGGGTTTATCAATTAAAAAAAACTTCATTTACTGATGCATTTCACAGTGGGCGGAGAGACAAAAATTGAGATCCTTTTATAAAAAACGACGTAAATACACTAACGAATACACTCATCATAGTACACGAAAAACAGAGGGACGAGGAGGTAGGGGGAATGCAAACAGGAGAGACACAAACAACAAATACATACAATCATGATCAGGTTAGAGTTTGACATGATTATCATGGCGTCGGATGATTCCCAACGATTTGGCTATGTGAGCAGCTTGAAGGCGATGAGCTTTGAAGTAGCGGCGCAAGGAAGTCTCGTTCTCCTCGATCAGTTCCGGATTGTCACTGGAACAGATACTGTTTAAATCTTGAAGTCTTTCGGGCTGAACTCACTAATATACAGTCAAAACTTCTGGGAAGTACTCGGGTCTCTCTCCAGTCTTCATTTTCTCAAGGATCTTCTCCTGAATCGTTTCGAAAACTGCTTCTGATGAGAACACGAGGTTGGCGAGTTGGATTTCTTCGATTGAATCGTCCCACTGAAACAAAATCCAACAGTACTTAACTGATACTGTTGTCGATCTCACCGGGTGACAATCAGTGCTCTCACAGTCTGATCCTTGGCAGCAGAACTCGTTGAACAGTTCATTTGGTTCACAGGCCGGAGCGTCTTCACAGCACAACTTTGCAACTTTTTTCACTGCACGTCGCTCATGTTCTGTAAACATAGGGATCCGCTTGAGAAATACCTGATCCTTATCTGGATAATATATGTTACATGACTCCGAAACATGTGATCCAGAAAAAGAGTATGAACTGGGGCTTACCGTCTAAATCACAGCGAAGTGTCGTGTTGAAGGTCTTTTTGCAGTGCCGTTTCATATAAAATCCGGTGACTCTCATCTGACACGAAACGTGTTTCATCCCGGCGCCAAGTTTCTGATCCAACTGTGCAGCGGTGACCCGACCGTCGAGAACAATCACAAGATTGTGGATCAAGGCGAGGGCGAACAGTGGAAGTCGCATTTTGCTGTAACAAAATGAAGTGCTCTTTCGGATGTTTCAATGCAAGAGGCTTTGAAGGTTTGAGCTGACAGGATTGGGATCAGGAAAATGACACAAATAGGTGTTCGGGAAGGAGATTGAGGAACTAGGCAGAGATTAGAAACAATGAGTCGGCCCTATTTCTAGGAGCTGCTTCTCAGGGGAGGCTTCTAGAAACTGAAGAGCCAAGTATCATATTGACGAAACAGGCGGAGTTTCGAGGCGAAGGGGAAAGGGAGGCGGAAAAACAGATTACCTGATATGGGCGGAAGCTCCTCCTTCTCAAACGAGTCAGGAAACGAACCACTGCGGCAGAGGCATAAAGGGGAAAGTGCGACGAAAAAGGCTGCGAGGGCGGACAAGACACACGGAAAGGGCATCAGGAGAAAGCGGTGATGCAACGGGTCACTGGGTCATCGGAACGCAAATGGTCACAAGGTTTCTGAGGCGCCGAGAGTTTATGAAATCGAGACGGGATGGACGGAAGAAAAAAGGAGAAGCGGGAGAAGAAACACACGGCGTGGCCATTGTTTTTGATGAAAAGTGATGCTTTATGGGTGCTCATCGTCACGAGGATGACGCCGAAAGGGATGTTCGGAAGACAATTGACCCGAATCCTGACAATTATGCGAAAACATCTGACGAACATGAGGACTAGTTGAGGAGAACACATGGGAGGAGGGAACCAGAAAAGGAATAAACGAGTGATGATTTCTGTTTCTCGGTGTCTGATGAGAAGCGTCGGCTGGTCCAGGAACCGGCTGGAGGGTTGAACCAGGATAAGAGTACAGGGAAAGATGGGAACTATGGTATGAAAAGACTGCATACGGAGACGTGACTCAATGCTCTGGTGACTAATGCGCGAACATGTCGAAGACAAACCAGATGAATTTTTATTTGAATTGTCAGTCCCCAGTTCGTCAGTTCCGAGGCATTCCAGCCGTGGTCAATCCCATTCATTCCGTCTACAACTCTCCCGTACCTACTAGTTTAAACTAACTTGTTTGAATTGACAGACCGCGCAAGTGCGAAAATATTGACAAGTAAACGCCCTTTTGCAACAGAATAGTCCTCTGCTCTTTTTCGTTTCCGATATTTGAATTTTGAGAAGTAAATCGGAAATCTTGAACGGATCAGTGGATCTTGATTCCAGATGTGTTGTCTTGTTTGTTATCTAGACGAAGCATACGCGTTCTACTTGAATGCACAGTTCTCATTCACTGAGGGCGTTGACAAGCAGAAAAACAACTAATTACTCAGCCTACCGCACAAAAAATCAGATTCGCGCTGATAGCTTTGCTGAGAGCTTGTTTTTATGAACAACTGAGGGGTGCATCTTTTCTCAGACAACCAGGATTCATAGTGCATCCAAACTTTACGCAGTAACCTTTTCCGACGGGAGAGACGCACCCGGGCACAGACTTGAAATATCATATTGAAACTAGAGCTTCTAAACATTTAGGTCAACACACTCACACAATTCGGAGCCGAAAAGTGTGCAGGTTGAGGAAGAGATAGAACGGAACGGTCATTACTACTCTCTTTCTCGTATTTCCTTCAACTTGCTCTCTGTTTGTTTTCTACTGTTTTTTTCTGAATTGAGGAAGTGAGCCGGGCTTTTTTATCACTCGCGTATTTACGTGCGTGCACTTTTTTATTTGGAAAAAAAAGATTTCTGACTAAGAGCAGAAATCTGGATGTTATGACACCATCGCACTTTTCCTGCGAGTACAACATTTACATCTTTGATAATCTGGAAGAGTTTTAATCCAGCTTCATGCATAGCTGTGCACGTTTGTGCGGAAAAACAATGTATCACATGAAAATCGTCAGATTTAGTAAGTGGGATGAAGCAATGACACAAGTGTTTGTGCGGGGTCGAGATGGCAAGCATCAGGAATCAGTGTTATATCCGGTATTCTGACGGTCTGACATGTGATCGGCCATCGACAAGACAACTAGGCGGGCTACTGGTCAAACAAGAGATGGATAAGCTCGATTTGTGATGATGGAAGTCTGCGGAGAGTCATTTCTGAACAGTGATGACTCGGTAGGAAATCAGAGAAAGTCGCGATTCTGATCCTCCCACGAACACTTGCAAAACTTTTATCCTCAACCAGGTAGAGCAGTTCATTAGACAAAATGAAAAATTTTCGCGTCATCCTGAAGTTTGAAACGTCGCTTGCATCTAAATTGGGCCCCGACGAAAGGCCACCAAGTGCAGCAGCGTAGGTAACTCCGGTGCACGCGGGTAATCAGCCTGAAGCTATTTTCTGATCGAAATGAACTTTTGCGCGTGCGTTGCTTTATGAGTATTTAGTATACTATAGTGACCTGGATGTGCTTCAAGCTCTCGGCCAGAAAAAAAGTTCACAAAGAGCAAATAAATACCGAAGGTCATGTGGTTTCGTGTAGGCGTGTTGGAAAGAAACGGGTTCCTGTCTCTTAAAGTACATGTCATCCTCCAATATTTATCTTTGGGTGAGGTGGCAGAATTTACTATTGGATCACACTGTGACCAAGTGCCACAACTGATCTCGGGAATGGCTTACGGTATTTGAGATTGTTGTGAGCTTTAGAAAAGTGAGGTCAGAAAACTATGATATTTCATGGAAATGTAGGGATTAGGACCAAATGATCCCGGGAAGGTGCACGGTTCTCAAACTTGTTTTTCAGAATCGGTAAGTCAGAAGGTCAGAAAAATATGATTTCAGATTTTTCCTAATTCTTCAAAACAAATTGTAGATTCAACTCTACGGGACTCTCTTGATTAAAAATTCTAAATCATACAAAATTTTAAAAGATACATTGAAAAGTGCATTCGGATTTGACTTATCAGAGAATAATTCAATGTTCTTCAGATCACGGACGATCCAGAGGCAGTCATCAAGAAAGAGCTGAACCAAAGTGTTTACAGGGGGCGAAACTTGTTTTTTCATTTTGGAAAGGTGAATGTCAAGAAGAACAAAGTAGAAATTTGTTTTTATTGATGAATCGAAAGTTTGCGGGGTTTATGATAAAGAAGGTGGGGGTATTTATCAGAAGAAGTCAAAATCACGATCTCCGCGGAACTTGAAATCACCACAAGGCTAGGAAAGTGAGAAACTGAGATTTCCAGCAGCACAGTATGCTCTACAAGGAGCCCACCTTTCCAGGCTCGACAATGTAAGCATAGAGACGCTTCAGTCAGTCAGGTCCAAGGAAATAAGGATCTGTCGGACCTTTTAGCGGAGCAGATGGTTTGGATTCAATGGGTCCGTGCTGTTGCTCAGGAAAATAACGAGGTCAAGGACACATCAGAATTATGTAAATTAAATGAATTAGGGAGAGAATGAACGGACGTCATCCCTTGATGTGTCAACAAAAGTTTGAGATGTTCCTACAAAACAGGGAGCTCTTCCGGTGATTGTTGAGATTAGCCGTAATCTAAAGAACAGGGACTCGTTTCTCTCTTATCAGCTGCACACAAACTCCATCTCGGGAACTCTGAAAGTTGTAACTGAAACTTCCTCTCGAAATGCCAAAGTGATCAAAATTCCTGCAATTTCTCATGTCAGCCGGCTGTGCGTAATATCCAGATGCACCTGTTTTCGATGATTGTTGCGAAATACGAAACAACGGAACATCATCTGTTTTCAGGTTCTTCTTATTCAGAGTTTTGATCTTTAGATACCAACTAATAGTTTTTGGACACGATAAATATTCAGTTTCAAGTCTTCAATTATCTTTGAATTCAGATGACGTGATGGAAAAATTAGAAGTTGTCCTCTGAAAGTCCGTCAACAAATCAATCCTGAGATGGGGAACCAGCATTTGAGAATTCTCGGCGAGATATAGACCCAGTCCGCTGAACGTCGTTTGATATCTGAAGAGCCCGCAGAGACCTGCCAGAAGAAGTGCTATCTCCCTCTCGTTCCCTCATCGTCTAGGTAACCTGCCACTACTACTATACTTCATTGTTTTTGTTGTAATTAACTTTGCCACACCGTCATAGACGTCGAGATTCTGAAGACGTCAGTTGTCTTCAGGGTGACTCAAGTCAACGTGGCCGCGACGCGAGAAAACATCATTTCCTCGTGCTGCTTGGCGCCAAATCCTTTTTTTTAGAGTTCCAGCAAGAACTGGAATATGGAGAGGGGGTTGAGATTAGTTTCAAAATGACGTCATGTTGTAGGCGAGATTAGGATAAGGATCTCTATGCTCTTAGGGCCAGGGAACCAATTAGTCCAATATGAAGCAAGTGTTCTTTGGAAATCCACGCGCCGTGGGCTTGTCCCTGAAGGACGATCTCATTAGTCATATCACGTTTGTTTGAGTTTGAGCATGACTACTAGTACTGATTCTCTGAGCCGAAACTAATTGGAGCTATGCTTCACAAACACACTAATTTGTTTGAGCTTATTTTCCTGAATCACGAACTAGATCAACATGTACCCAAAACGTGATCTTCGCTAGACATGATTTGTTTTGAGGTGCACAATTTGGAGATAATTGCATGTATCTGGTCTGCAGTAGTCGCTAACCTATGATAAGCCAGTGAAAAGCTTGATGTTATCTTCCTTCCGAAAACGAAGTTTTCCGCCAAAGTACATAAATCAGTTTGGTTTACGGAATCAGACACAGAGGGAGAGGCAATTGGTTCTTTGCATAGATGTTTTTCTCAGACACGCGGCATGTGTATTTTTTTAGTTATCAGCTAGCCACCCACCTAGATTTGAGATTAGCTTGTTATCCATTTTTTGAAGAGCAAAACACATGCACAAATTGGTCTCCAGCGAGTACACAGTCCCACAGGAGCTGTCTGGCCCTGTCGGATGGAAACTTCTAGACGAAGACGTCGACAGTCGTAAACATGATAAGTGATATGAAGGTGATGTCTAAAACCACCCAGCTTATCTTTTGAGCTTTCCGCGAAGGGCACGTGGCTATTTTAGAAGTTTTGCTCTCATGTCAGCTCATTCCATTTTCTCCAGACTCCCAGACTCCACCTCCACACAATAAATCCGTCGATCAGACGAACCAAACGAATTATCAAATTATCAAGGACGGCTTCTTTGCCGAATTTCTACTTCCTACCTCTTTGATTTCCTCAAAAATTTTGTTTGCGTGCCCCGCGCGCGTTGTCCCCGGTTTGTTGGAGATGGAGGAAGCATGACTTCTTCCCACATCTTCTTCCGATGAGTCACGATGGCTCCAAATTTTGAAGTCGTTGTGGAGGAGATAACACGTGTTATCAAGAGGACTGAGCTTTCTGAGTATCAACGAAAAATGACCATAACCTGATGCCTAAGCTCCGCCTTTTGCCTTTGAGAATATAGTTTTCCACTTTTTCCCCTGATCTCTTCCTCTTACTCACTAGCTTAGGCTACTGACTACTTCTTACTCTGTATTATGCACAGTATTAGTAACATCTACATCGAGGCAAACGTTCGTTTTGATAGTCATCCTGTGTGTCCAGACACTGAATCATAATCCTTCCTCCTCTCATCGCATCACCTTGTTCATTTCCAGATGTATCCAAGATACGAGTACACAAACTTGGATGTAACAAGTTTCGAACAGTCGCCTACCTTCGAACAGCCTCCTAGCTTTCCATCAACCTACGAGCAGCCGTCTCAGTTCCTTCCTGAAATTGTGAGTTTCCCTTTTAAAAGTGCTAATCACATCCTTCCCTGAATTCAGGAGACAGGAACTTCCAAACAGAAATGTCGTGTTTGCAACCTGGACTCGCATGGAATGCATTTCGGCGTTCAGACTTGCCGCCCATGCGCCGCGTTTTTCCGGTAACACTGAATGATCCTAACCCGTTTTACTAACTCAGAGTGGTGGTTTAAATTCATTTCCTTCTGGTTTCTGAGATAGTCTCATGCGCTTGTTCTCAGAAATCCGCACAAGCTAGACAACTGAACTTCCTTGATCATGTTGTTCTAGACTCTATCTGTCTGACGACATTGTTCTTGTTTATGCTCATACGAGCATGTGTAAGTTTTGTAAGCAAAAAGAAACTGTCGAGCATTTTCTTTCTTCACTGCATGTTTCTATGTATCTCAACGGTGCAGTTGGTTCCAAAAAGTGTTAATCCATATTCCAGAAGGATCGTTGTTCTCAACCTCAGATACTCATGTGTGACAAACACGCAGAAATGCAATGTGGAGGGGCGCGGAAGGTAATTGTTTTGGAGGTGCGACCGCGAGTTTGATGACTCATATTCTTCAGAAACGTGTGCCGTGATTGTCGCTACAAAAAATGTATCTCGGTCGGAATGACAAGCGATAGTAAGAACCACATGACTACCGTAGTAGTGCATAGACGCCACAATTTTTTTCAGATGTACAATACAACCGCGACAGCCACAATAACAAGAATTCCGCTAGCCGCACTAAAAATAAACGGCAAGTGATGACGACGGCGGACGAGGAGGCTGAGAGACGTAGTACTGTAAAACTTGAAGATCCGAATTCCGAGGAATCATGTTCTGGTTGTAGTGATTCCGCACCGGGTAGCAATGATGGTAGGAAGTTAGAGGATGTGGCTGAACGGGACGGCGAGGAGATGGATAAGATTATTAGTGATTTGAAAAATTTATTTGTAGAAGTTGGGAATCTGGAGTTTCTTGAAAAAGCGTTGTCTTTACAGTATGACCCACCTAAAATGATATCTTTATGCGCAAATAACCAACTACAAAAACTAACAAATGCTTTAGTTCTGTATCGACAGAACCAACAATCTGCTAATCTAATTAAGGTAATCCGTAGGTTATCAGACTTTTAGAATTCCTGCTTTACAGTTCTGGGATAAAATAAACCTATATTCTGATAGCAAAGTTTACTATCAACGACGCTCTGAAAAGTTTTCGAAATGGGTAAAAAGCGTCGACTTTTTTAATAGCCTCTCGGAGGAAGAGAAAGTAGGTCTAGGTATAGCTTCAGAACTGATGAGATGTTTCAGATAACTGTTGTAAAAATGTCTTTCACTGGATTTGACAGACTCGAAAGAGTTCAGATGTCCATTAAACTGTTTGGGGAGAAAGCATATACGGAAAAGGTACACTGCAAATAGGAGCCATTTTCAAGTTCCGAATTCAGAAGACTGTGTTGTCTTCATACTGTGCCATTGATTTGCGAACTTGTGAGGTAAACCCCGAAACACATGTGAATACGGAACAGGCCAATAAATATGTCAAAACGTATGCTGGCTCCGCAGACCTGTCGGAAGTACTTCCAACTTTCAGAGAGTTCTATTTACATGCTGAGGCGATTCTAGAGGAAGTTTGTAAGCCACTACTTGAGCTCCAGCTGTCAGATACTGAAACCGCGTTTCTTCTGACCCAGATTCTTGTCTATGATGGTACGAGTGACGCCATTCTAGCAAGGTCACATTGTCAAGTTGAAGGTGAAAAAGCTCCGGCTGACTTGGTCAAGAAGTTCGATGCACTTCGTGAGCAAGTTGCGTCAGATATTCATCATCATTACACACAGGAGCGTAAAATTGAAATGTACTCCAATAGACTTTTGAAGATAATGAATGTTGTAAGTGCAATGAAAGTGAGTGTGACGCAGAGCTTATAAAAGGTCGACTATATTTGTATTTCAGAAGATTCAAGCAGATCGAGTCCGAAAAAGTGAAATCCTTCGAGTCTTTGATGTCTACAAAGTGTCCGACAAACGACAAGAGTTCAATTGTAGCTGACTTCTTCCCTTTCTGTTTTGCAAACGTTTTTTTCTCACATTATTCATTCAATAAATGTTCTGGGTTTCAAGATGTATTGGGGATGCTCAATCTGTGTAATCGAATTCTGGAGAGGCTCAGAACTGAAACTTTGTGTTGAGGAGCTAGGGCAGCGGCTGAAGAGTGATGTTCTTTGGGGACAGTAGGTATGTTGATGCGCAGAAGAGCATGAAGAAGGGCTTGACGGTAGGGACGGATGTGGTAGATGGAAATTAGACATGAGAAGAGCGGGATAGGAGCGGGGATGGCAAAAATAAGACATTCTAGGACAGGGTTTGATAGCAATCTTGCTTCTAACATGATGAAAAGTGAAGCTCCAATAGTAAAAAGAGTTGGCAAGCAAGCTTGGAGCGTGAGAGCTTTTAGAAGTTGGCGATGGATAGATCTGGTCTCTGAGCGGAAATGAGCTGCATTGGCTTCAAGCTTCTGCAGAATCTTTCTGCGGAAAATTAGAATTGCACTGTAAATAGGGAAGATCGGAAATGTCATGTTGATGATCGTAAACGTGACTGCTGGTGATAAGACATCTGATATTCCTGTGACCGTTTCGAAATCTATTTCGTAACTTGGGAACTTGGACTGGATGAGGATCAACAGCTCATGAGGGTCTCCAGCTGTTGATAAGAACACGATCTGGAAGCCGTACAAGGTATTTGTCTATCAAAATTTTGAAAGTACTTACAAACTGGACAAACGAAGGGATGTAGATAGTAGCTAAGCAAAGCACAATCTTGAAAGCGGGCGGAGGACCTGATATCAGGATATAATACCGATAGCAAAATGATATCAGCAGGGACCACATGGAGTGCATGAACAAGTGAAGAGTGAAGCTGTACGCTGCATAACAGGAAAATCTTCCCACGTAGTGACATACTCCGTAGAACAAGTGTGCCATGGCAAAGTCCAGAGGAATGATTCTAAAAGGTTGATAACATAATGTCTTTCAGCACTATGAGTACCTTGGAGTTACAAACATTATGAAGAAGGCCCCTGCCATATCAGTTATAGCAAAGTTTACGATGAGGATACGGTACATTTTTATCTGCGAAGGAGAGTGGAACAGTGCCAGCCATAGTAGAGCAGCATTGAACAGGACCCCAAAAACTCCAATGAATCCATAGTAGACCAGGAGAATCATTATCTCGATGCTCATGGCTGAAAAATGAGGTTGAAAGATAGACTGAAGCCAGAAGGCGTGTTCGAATGATTCTGTGTTCTCACTGACCTGCACAACGTGGTGGGTTGTTTCTCTAAAAACTTTCTCACGTGGCGTGGCCACGTGCAGTCACCCGTAACCTGCAATGTTTTTGACGTGTGAGATTATCAGCAGACATTTCCCGAAAAGAGAACCGACAAAGGGAGTACAAGGTTCCAATCAAGAAGAAAATGACTACTCAATCGCTCGGAACCACTCTTGCCAACCAACTGTCGACATCCGAGCTGCAAATCGTCCAGCAGCCGGACCACATCAAGTTGCTCAACACGTCTGCCAAACGCATCGTGTTCGGAGTCAGCACTTCCCAGAAGAAAGCGACCACTACTCCAACTGGAGTGCTCGATCCGAATGAGGCTGCTCTTCTGGTGGTCAAGTGCGAAGGGAAGGAGGTGGGAAGCAGCAAGCTGTGCTGAATCGAGACAAAACTTTCAGGCCAGTGACCGCCTGACCATCATCTACACGACTCCACCGGAAGGGTCCGACAAGCAGTACAGATCGGAGTATTTCATGAACGAGGAGAGTCTCGTGATCAGAAAGAACCTTCCCAATCGCTTCTCAAAGATCACCGCCGTCCTTGCAAGATTCGAGAAAGCCACCTAACTCTTTTCCTTTTTCTGATGATAAAGTATGATATATTTGTGTGACTTTCACTACCACGTGGTTACCGTGGGAAGAGATGCTTCTTCTCGAGCAATGAACGAAGTACACCGGATATATGTAGCTCAAAAACAGATTCGTTTCCGAATATTGCATATCCGTGGGTTGCGTCATGTGTAAACAAAGAAGCGGGGACGCAGCACGTTCATTCCGTCAACCATGCGAATTTGGGGAGATAATTCAGATTGAAAACAAATAAGAAACAAATGTGTCAAAGTTGAACGGCTCAGAGCCGATATGGGTCTAGCTTGATATTCAAATTAGTCGGAGAATGTCGCTCATCGGTCTCTCAAAACTCTTTATTATTTTTGCTTCAGTGAATGCAGAGAATCAGAATAGTGAATCGGTTAGTCATGTTTTTCTTCGATTTTACACTTCCAGTCATCTTTAGGTTGTGAACAGAGTCACCAAAATAGCTGAAAAGTATAGTAACTGGGCGTTGGGGAAGCCCAATGTTGGAGTACCTCATCAGAACAACTACCAAATAACACAAGTGCAATCACCGCCACGCTATTATAATACAGGCAAGAGCAAAAGCATCAAGAGAAGATAAAAAGAGATTTCAGCACCAGTGAAACAGTTTTTTCACTCTGTCAGAATACAACCGCCACCGAAGCCCCCTGTGTTCCACAATCCATCTCCCCATCTAGAATTCTACCCACATCCTAGTGTCTTGAGTGTAACCACTACCCCACCACCTGTATTCACAACTCCTTACCCAAGTTTGCCAAGTCCTCAAAATGTGACACTTTCCCCGTATTACTACCAGCAAATCCCACCACCAACTCGTTTATCCCAACTTCCTCCAGAGCAGAATCAACGCTTCCATTACCCCATGAAAGCCCAGCCTTCCAAAGAGTTTGTGTCGATGAACCCAAACTTTCCAAGACTGCTAGAATCGCAAGTTCCTCTTCCCTCCCCACCAATCTTCACTTCCAACTCTTCCAACTTCCCACCTCACATGTCCAACAACTTCGGAACGTCTGTTCTGTCACAGCTGCTCCCACCGATTCTCCAAGAACCCTATGCTCCACCACCACCTGTTGTCCCATCTCCTCCACCCCGACCATCCGAAGTTCATGTTGATCCAACCTATCTCCCAGTAGGTCCGGCGCCAGTACCGACAGAGCCAACAAAGGAGGAGATCATGAAAATTGCTGCAAAGAAGCGGTTATTTGGTTTCCCAAGATTCCCAATGCCCATGGTTCCAAGAGCTTTTGCACCCGGACCGAGTTGTTTGAGTGGATGGTGCGGGGATGAATGTTGTGACAGCCACCGTCAATTCTCTCCCGTCTCAACTACAATTCAAGCCACTGCCATGCCTGGTAAACTTCATTTGCTTCATCTAACAAAAACTGACTGCATAATTCCAGGATCACCAGGGCCTCCTCATCCGTTGGTTCTAGTAGTTCACCCATCTCCTCCACTACCTTCCCAGTGCTCACCTGCTTGTCAACCACAGTGTAGTCAGCAGTGTGTGGCTCGGCTGCAGTACTTGCAAGAAGCTCATTTTTACAACTCGATTGTTGAACCGACTTGTCGTCCTGACTGGTGCGTTTGACAGTGCGGTGAGCTTATTAATCAGATTTTCAGCATGCCATCATGCCACGTGGACTGTCTGATAATTCCGCCTCAACGAGTCCGATGCAACAACTTTCATTGTCAATGTCTTGCTGGCTACGTGCAATGTGCAGCTTTCACTTGCTGCATGAGATATCCCGTGAGAAAAGAATCAAACGCCATCTGGGAAAAGTTGCATTTTTCAGAATATGGCAGCGAGAATGCGATCAAATGCTCTTGCGAAATCTTCTGAAGAGGTGGGAAAGGGAAACTAGAGTTTGGTAAGAGTTGTTGTTTACAGATGAGGATTGAGGAAGTTCCCGAAGGAAACGTGATTGAAAGATCCAGGAAACGGCTCTACACTCCTGTGAAAATGATTAGTCAGGGGGAGGAATACCGAAAACACGGTTGGAAAGACGAAGATCCATTCTCGAATCTGAAGTTTTCAGACATTGAAGATGTCACTTCGATTCCAAGGTTGAAGCCGTCGTACTGGACAAAAAGGAAAACTCTTCTGCAAGAGAGTTCAACTGTGAAGCCAATAGCTACAACAACTACAACAACAGCTGCTCCTTGTACAACTGCCGCTACTACCACCTCAACGACCACTCATGCTCCAACTACCACTCCTAGGACCACAACTACCACAACTACGACAACTACAACTCCAGTACCTACAACTACAACTACAGTACCTACCACTACAAGCCCTACTACTACAACTACCACTTCTACAATGCCATCAGCTACCACGACAACTTCTAAACCGGTATCTTCCACAACACCTGCAGGAGTGGTCCTCAACTTGACACCCATCTACCCGGATATGATGAAGAGTCACAAAGTTCCAATGATTCCGGCTTATGGATTGTGGGCGATACCACAACCTGGGGCAAGGAATACTGTAGAAAATCACCTGAAAACTGAGAAAAGCAATGCCATCGGCGACATTCGGGGTAGGCATGTGATAAGATCAGAGAACTTCTTGGACGTGCTAAGCGAACTGGCTCAGGTTAACCTGAAATAAGTAGTGAAAAATAAACATGTCAGTTTGCAGGTGAAGCTGAAAGAAGATATCACAGACGATTTCTCACAAGCGGCCACGTTCATCGAGTTCATGACTGACAACATCCGCAAACTGTAGCTTTTGAAGCTTCTCTGTTGATACTTTCGCCTGCTTCATTATGCAGACCATGACCCAGTCGACTCCCATTCCCCTCATTCAGGATTCATTTACTTAGTCATTTATTCGCACACCCATTCTCTATTTCATTCATCTGGATGTTCCCATTCCCGGATTTCTTATCTTCCTTCTTCTGTAGATGAAGCTTAAAGTTGAACTATGCATCTGAAACGCTACTTTGAGAGCTTGAAGCTCTCGCAATGATTTTTGAAAACGGGGAACTTTGACATTGACATTCGTCCCCGAGTTTTTCGTATCAGTGATGCCTCGTGCTCGTATCTTTTATATCCACAGGCCAATTGTCGAAATGAAACGCTCCGGTGGTCCCCCGTGCCTCTCCGAGTTTCTCTTTTCAACTCAAGAGTGCATCACTCTCGTCTGTCTCGTGTCTACTACGTGAAGCGTGAGAACAGCCGTTCTTTCCACTCTATGTCTCTGTGCAAAGGATGCTCACCTGCCCGGCTCCTCTTCTATCACATATCTCTTATCAGATATTCGGTCACTCGGCCCCGTCCGTCCGAACCTGACATTTGAAAAAAGAAGATACCCATCTATCTACCGAGAAGTTGCAACACTAATGTCGCTTGTATTGTTAGTCGGCTGAACGATGAACGAGGAGCGACGCAAGAGGTTTATCTATTTAGTAGGTCAGTTTGCAGCTTTTTTCTGTTTTCTTTGTTTTGCTCCTAATGCGTGTTGAAAGAGAATGGATTGCGTGTGCACTTCACTAACCTCTATGCCCTTCTCCGGGAAATTTATGTGAAATGTGCCCTTCCTTTCAAGCAGATGGTTTTGTTGTGCACAATGTCTCGGTAAACATGGTTTTCTCTGCGCTTCACCGTCTTACACACTATCTCCTCCGCAAATGGTTTTTGAATGAAACGCGCTCTGCAGCTGTGTTAAAGGTTATCTTTCCGTTTATGAAGTAGATAAAACTCTGTTGACCCCTCAACCAGAAACCGTTTTCCTGGCAAACACGACCACTTCTGTTTTTGTTTCCTCCCAAATCTAATTGTCCATTTCCGCTGATCCAATCCATCATTTCGCCCATCTGGTGTTCAGTTTTCCTGGTGCGTCAAGAGTGCTAATTCGGCATCCGTCTGCTTTTCCTTCACCGCACCGACAACTCATTCTGCTTGTCTTCGAATCTGATGATCTGAATTTATTGCGCTCTTTGAGAGCTTCTGCCGTGCTCCGTAGAGCACGTGGTTTTCAATTTTTACGTTGCCTTCCAGTTGTAAATAGTATCTGGTAGAGCAGGGTTCTTCTATTTTTTCCTGGTTTTTCGTTCCGAAAACATTTTGTTCTCAGACATTTGCTCCTGTCGAATCGGAGAGTGTCCGATTTCAAAGTTCTGTCGAAATCTTTAGAAAGGCTCAGTATCAGCTTTGTTTTGTCTGCTTCTTCTCTTCTTATACTTCCTCCACAATCGTCCACATCTCAGGTCAAAAGAGCCGCAATGAGTGCTAAAACCGAGCCAAAAGCCCATTGGCAAATTGGTGATAGCAGTTGTCATTTGACTTCGCTCAGAACATTGTTCCTGTCATTTAGACTAATTGTTGACATTGATTCATTACGGCGATAGCTCTCTTGCTGATGGCCATTTTTTCTCACACCTATTATTTCCGTCCCCGAGAGCTCTCTCAATAAATCACACCAAATAGAGCTTCTTCTCGCTTCCGATAAACAGGTTCTTTTGCAACAGGACACTCCGTTTCGAGTATTATCCACTCGCCGGCTCCCTTTTGCACATCCACACCCTCACACCCGTGCTCTTGTTTTGAAATAATATCACCTTCGTGTCAAAATTTATAGCTTTGTTTTCTCATATACCTCTTTCCCTGGCCACAAAATAGACTTCTATTTGATGAAGCATGTTTCCTTCCTCGAGATGTGCGTAAAGCTGATAAGGTCTGTTTATTTTTCCAGCACAGTCCCTATCGAATGTGTTCATAATGACTAGACCTCAGAAGGTTTCGAAACTTTCCCCTCTGCTCACTATTTGTCCTTTAGAAGCTTTTCGAGGAAAAAGGGAATCCTTGCAATAATCCTTCCACACCAGCCATCCCTAATAAACCAGCCAATAAACATTTTGGAGAGAGTGTTTCGTCCCCGCATCTTTGCATATAAACAGTCAGTTTACCTTCTTGTGGCCCGTGGTGCATTCCGTATTAGGAAGAGTTTTATGTAAATAAGGACCAAGTAGTGTGACGAACTGACCGCCCGGGTCTCGCCACTGCCACTGCCACTTTTACTTCCGTTTGGTGTCAGAGTGAAATGGTATCTACTGACTTCTTCTTCTTCTTCTTATTGTGTTGTTTGTTCGCCGGTTCGTTCGCATTCTAGAGTTTCATGTGCGTCCCCTCCGAGACACACGAAATCCCCCTATAATTACTCTTATTTCCGATCCGATCATGTTCCCACAATTTTCTGAATATCTATCTGAATGCGACATGAAACAAGATGAAAAAGTAGAACGCTTTTATGCCATAATTTCGACCAGAAAAAACCACTGTGTGAAACTTTCCCAACGCTTTTTTCTGTCCATCACTCTATTCTTCCACCCAGCGCCTCTCTCCTTTTTGATTGGAAAGTTCGTCAATCGTCAATGCCATTCGCACACGTTCCTGACTTTTTCTGTCATATTCTTCAGTTTCTGATACGATTAGGGATTAGGATCTACCTTCCGATCTACCCTTCAAAATTCTTTCGTCGCAATTCAAATCTCCATTCTCTCTTTCCCTCTTCCCTCAATTCTACTCTCCTCAAGTTTTAATTCTGATCCCAATCCAAATATCTCAAGGTACCATGTCACTGGGCTTCTCCTGGTTCCGCAGGAGGTTCAGCTACTACGAGGACAAGTTCTCCGAGTGTGCCCACGACAATGACCCAACAATCCGACTTCAAGGTTTGTCAGCTCCAATCATGGAATTTGTTCCTAAATACCTCCGCCATTACCACCTCAAACTTTCATTTTCGAGTACATCATCAGACCCCTTGGGCAAATTGTTTTGTTTGTTTTATACCCTCTTAACCTGGCTCGCAACGTGTTGAGGCGCATGTTTACTACAGTTTGTTTTATTCTTTTTTTGCTTGTAGCAGATGAGACACAAAAAGAAAAGTAGAAGAGAAGACACACTGAACATTGGCTCCCTAAATTTGTTCTTCTGATTTAGGGAACTGTGATGTTTTTTTTTAGATTGACCTAGTTTCTCTATTTTCCTTTGCTTTCCTCTGGGCAACTCTATAAAAAACGTGCGATTTTCTAGACAAACGATTCCACAGTGTTTGACGTACTTGAAACGTTCACATTGAGATTTATGATGCAGCCCTCGGGGGCAGATCAGTTTACAAATTGAGAAGTCGCTCATCACAAGCGTTACAATCTTTCTCGCGGTTCATGCTTGTCCTATTCCAACACCCATCTTTGTCCCTCCTTATGTTTCCAAATCTAATTTCCTTACATGCAACATGACATATTATTACCGAATGTGTGTGTGGTAATGTGGTAAGTTTGGGAAAGTTTGCGCGGTTTCCTCTTTCTAGTTTTAGTTTTAGTTCATCAGTTGACCTCAAACGCCATCCATGCGCACTCGCCGCTGCCATCCGTATTGTTATTATTATTATGTCCATCATCATCCATGAATCCATCGTCCATTTACATTTTCACACTTCCATTTTCGTAACTTCCAGTAGAAATCTTGAATGAAAAGCGCTGAAGTCAGACGTCGTAATCTAAACAAATTGGTATAGGACAACAACCTCCCATCCAGAAAATGACATTTGTCAGTTTTCGATCGCATCTTCTTTTGGCCATGAATGGAGTGCACTCCCGTCTTTTCTTCCGAATACCCATCAATGTCCGTTAGTCAAGAATTCCCTGCCTCGGCGGCGCCTCACTCAACTAGGCTTTGTCTTCACTTTTTTGTGCCCAGAAAGTGTCAAATATTGCTGGCCAAATTACACCACCAATGTGTGCGCGGGAATAAGCACACCTGTGTCTAGTGTTATCCAATAATCTCTCTCACTCATTATATTATGTGAATATTTGTTATCTGCTGGTGGCGGAGCTGGCGGCTCTAGGCACAAGTGAAAAGTCGGCAGGAATCCGACTGTACAGGTCTAGATGTTGTTTTGATTCTTCTCACTTTGACGCCACGTCAAAGGTGATTCGAACACTGCTCTCTCACTTGCTCTTGTGTTATTTTCTTACGCATCCTCTCCGTTTCTCAGTGTTGGCACTGATTGTGTGTATGTCTCGGCGACAGTTGCGTGTGATGCGTGTGATATCCGAGAATTAGCTGCCCAGGGATCGCACCAGATCATGAGACGCAGGGTGTATCGGAAAGCCACGGACACACACGCTGGCTGGTTGAAAGTGATATAACTGCCTTCTGGCGGATTTTGATTTATTTTTAAAGTGAGAAAACACCCCTCCAGAGAAGCCACGTGTATAATGTGTGTGTAGTTTCTTTCCGGTGTTAGCTATCATGTAGAACTTCTCGGCGCAGATCAGTGTTGGGTGAACTCGTAGAGTGTACTTGAGGCAACCGGAAATCAACTGTTCGCCCCGTGAGCTCTCAAGTTTCGTTCACACGGACTGGGCTCCCCACATTGCTACTAGAACTGTTCCACCTGCCCTCCCTAGCTGATAACCGTTTGATTTGTGTCATTCATCCGTCGTCCGGTTGTTGACGAGTTTCTTCGTTTCGTCAACCCCATTTAGAATAGTTATGCGAAAAGATGATTATGGACAACTATAAAAGCGCATTCCCAACGTCCTTCACTCCGCTCCTTTCTCTTTTCGTTCTCAGACCCCCTCTTGCACTGATAATCTCATTATCCGAACACTGTCAGGAAATCGTACTACTTGACGTCTCCGTTCTGTCACTCACCTGTTATCTCCATTCATTAATGACTAGGAAATACTCATCTGACCTTTCCACAGCCCACCCTGGTTTTTGACAATTCTTCCGGAAGGTTGATTATCGTATTGGTATTGGTCTTGGTTTTCAGAAGCAAACCAACCAAACTACCAATTAAATCCAACGCCCAGTTGACCCTTTTGTCTGTTTTCAGTGATAGTAATGAGTGGACGGTAGTGACTTCTGAAGAGGAATGGTAGGTGAAGTCGTGCTTCCTCTTCGCCTCTTCCTTCAATTGTTTCTACCTCTTGAATATGCGCATAAAGGTCTTTTGTCTTGACGCCGAACACATGTCCAGTAATTAGTAGTCTCGGGTTGAGAGACCATCTTCTTCCGGTCCGTACTGCTTGCAGCACTCCCCACACGCAAAATATCAGTGAATGTAGTTCAGCGGTTCACATCTATTCACTACAACTTCTCTTTACATCTGGCCGATTCATATAAACTCAATGGAGAGCCCAATTGGTTTTCCTGCACTTTTTTCGACTCTGTGCCGGGCCCTTTAGCGGAACAAGACTATTTGCCGACTTTTGTATCTTGTAGGATCCGAAAGCCGGAAGACAATTCATCAAAGACCTGAAGTTGATAAACTCAATCATTTTTAATGAGTCTCCTGATTGACTCTCGACCCAGTTTCCTTTAACCCAGGTCAAGCTTCTCCGTTCACTCCGATCACAAGAAATGCACCTTGTTCAAACATTTTCAATTCTATTTATGCTTTTGCGGTAGCTTTTCCAGGATGTTCGGAACAATAAATCTAATACGTAATAGGATACCGCCAATTTTCTTCTTGTGTGGTCACTCCAGCGGTCATATGAGATCGTTTTGTATACATATAATCGGCAACAATGAAAAGAGACCTGGGTCAATAGGAAAAGCCTCTGGTCGTTTGGCAATGAGTGTGAACACATTTTCCTCACTCCTTATCGCCTTTTCAAAAATTTTTATCACCACTTTCACTGAAGATTAGAACTCTCCGGCGCCTCTTTGCTTCTGCCGTCGTCAGTATTTTCGGGTGATAAAATAAACAGCGTGTATTCTAAAAAAACTGAACAGTCGTTTTTCTCTCCGACTGCTGCCCTCTTACACAATTTGACGATCTTTTGTTACACGCATCTCCATTAATCACCTATTACTTTCTCCCCATCTGAGGGGGTGGTCTCTCCACGTCTTCATGTCGTTTCTTGTCCACCGGACCTCTTCGAATATCCATTTCCTGGCGCGTTACCCATGCAAACCTCTAGTATTACCTGTCAATCGAGGAGACGCTGAGCTTTGGCTCTATGGGAAAGGCTTTTCCCTTTCCGTCTCTTCTTATTCTCTGCCTGACGATGTCGACCAAAATATTCGTTATGATCCTCAAATACTGTTCTGACAAATGGGTTGTTCTGAATGGTAAGTGGCTCCGGGAAGTTTTAAAAAGTGCAACCGTGAGCAATGTGCTGCGTGGGATGTGGGGAGAGTTATCCATCTTATTTCTGACATTCATCATCATCAAGCGTTGTTGTTCGTATAGTAGTGCACATCTTATTGTGATGTTTTGTTGTTTCAAATCTCCGGCTCCAAAAAGTTATATCACTAGTTTTCTCTTCACACTTCTTCAAATCCAGTTAGTCAACAAAAGCAACTGGTTGGTGTTCGTTTTTCCGCTCCGGGTGGGGTTCCGCGGTTCCTAGTGTTAGAGAGTCAGTGCCACCAACACCAAATAGAAAAAAAACTCGATTTTTATGTAGCTTTTTCTCTTTTTACATTCATCATCATCTTCTTCTCTCCCTCTGTTCGGTTTTTCTTCCACTTGCTTGAGTTTCTGCCAGTTGTAATAGAAAAGAGAGAGTACGAAGAGAGGAATGTTGACAAATGGGTGTCATGTTCTTATCTGATGTATTATCACTCAAAGGTCTTTTTCTCCATTCGAAATCTCTGGGAGAGAGGCTTCTTGCAACAAACGTAACCACTGGACCGGTGTAATATTTACGAGAGAATGTTGAGAGTCGGATTTGACGGGATGATGATGGGGTCAATCAGTGTTTTACAAATGAGCTTTGATAATGAGTCATAACTTTTGATGATGTGAAAGGACAGTTATTTGAGGAAATATACGTAAGCATAAGACCGTGAATGAAAGAAATCTACTCAGAGAAGCCTTCCTTTTTGACCTGAAAAGCTTCATGTTTGCAGAAGCTTTTCAATTTTGATTTGATCTTTCGAGGCATGGAACTTCAAAGTTGTAACAAACAAATGGGGTGAACTACAGAGATCCCTTCGAACTTTCCAGTCGGTAATCTTCAAAGGTGATAGTGAGGAGCGGGAGGCGTCTGGATGCTTCTTCCGTGTCTCGCAACTGACCAGATAGATCCCATCTCTCTTTCATCCCTCATTTTCTCGTCCTGCAAAAACCCATTGCTCCAGAGTGTGCTCTCTTGCTCTATCCGTTCGTGTGCGTGTGGGGACAACTGATCCCTAATCTAAATGACCATTTTGTGCGGCTCCGTAGGTCC
This sequence comes from Caenorhabditis becei, assembly GCA_900536315.3. Classification (NCBI taxonomy): domain Eukaryota; kingdom Metazoa; phylum Nematoda; class Chromadorea; order Rhabditida; family Rhabditidae; genus Caenorhabditis; species Caenorhabditis becei. The sequence goes on from LR539664.1 coordinate 337,667, forward strand.
TCCTGACACTTCTCAGCTTTCCCCTATCATCCCCTCGCAACTCATAACAAATAGGCAGAACACAGAAAAGTTCTGAAGGCTCTCAATTTCTTGAGTGCTTTGTGAAAAGGTACAAACAACTACAAGTACACAACTTCAAAATGTGTTAAATGAGACCTTCTTTACGCATAAAAGGCAAGATTCAGACAGCTTGAGGGCGTCAAGACGTAGTTGTGTTCCCGTTCTGCCGTGTGAAACAATAGGAAAGAACGGCATTTGCGCGAAAATCATGGTAATCCGATTAGTTTACATGTCTACTTACGACAACACATCGCATAACCGTTTTCGCTCCCTGTTTCCTCACCCGCAGCATTGATAAAATGCAATGTGTTCTTTTGTGTTCCTCTCATGTTTTGTTCCAATCTGAAACTTTCTGCAGGATATCGACAGCGTGACCGTGAGCATGAAGTAGACTCTCGAATGACTCAAAGCATGATATCGGAACGAATACAACGATCACAGTCTCCGGTCGACGTGAGTCTAGCACTCAGCGAAGATTCCACGATAACCATCACCGAGTTGAACAACAGGTATCATCAAACTATGAAGTTGATCAATTCTTCTGATTGTTCAGGAATGGCTCTTTCAATTCCAATTCCATCAATGCCACCCCTGTGATGCGGAGAAGAAGGAGTCACATGGGAGTCCGGCAGAGGAACTACCGGATATTAGATCAGAACGAATCGAAGCTCATACTCCAGCAGCAGAGCGTGGCACCAGACGACAAAAAAGGGACTTTACTGCGACGGAAGAGCAGTAAGAAGCTGATAGAGCCGTAAGAGACTACCGGTTACTGTAGATAGACAACTAAAGTTCAGAGTTCCAATGATAATCACCCCTCCGGTTCTGATGGCTCGAACGCAGTGCTGCGCTGTTTGCAACAAAGAAAAAAGGTAAGCCCCTTCTTGCCACGCTTCGCCTCATTTCCCTTTGCTCCTCCGGCTTAGAACACTTCCTGAACTGCTCCCCCTAGGCTTCTCCTCTCGATCTGTAAAGTTTCCCATTCTAGAACAGGTGAAAATGAACGATGCATACGTAATTGGACTTAGACGCCAGAACAGAACCGAACGAAAAGCGCTGCTGACTGATTTGAATCGACAGCCGCATTTAGGCGCGCATTGCAAGAACTTTGTGAGAATTGGGAGTGAGAATCAAGAATCGCCCACACAACTTCTCGATTGTTACACCACCGCAATTCTTACTCGGCTTAGAACAGTTGCATCTCGTAGACCCGCTCCGCCGGCTAATAGGTTCCTTTTTTGGTTTTCTTCCACCACTCACACCCACTAAATCTTTCAATTCATCTTACGAGTGCGACACTGAATGGAAATTTATCTCATTGCCCATCCCATCCTATTTCAAGGTTTTCTCAACACCTACTTTCGAGATACTCGTCTATGACCATTGAGTTACTACTTACTCTATCCCACAATCTGATTTCATGCGTCCGCTTCCTCGACCACATGTTTGCTTTCTCGAGGTGTATGTATCTGTTTCCTTCCCCCTACTACTTGAGAATCGGTGACGAAACCGTCAAGCAAAAAAGTGCGTGCGCGCAATGTGTTCTCGGATGACCATTGATCGAGAAGATATCCTCTTGTCATCCGAGAGAACATGCTTTCATCGCCGTTGTGCAATCCGTCTCGTTTCGTTTCGCGCAATCAATTCGCGAATTCATATACATAAATTCGCGCCCTTTCACCTTTACATGTCCCCGTTACCATTCCGTATTCAAGGTTAAAACGGTCACTCGCCTTCTCCCTCTGTTATATTCACTTTTGATGATGCAGCGAGGGAATTATGCCACCTGATTTCAAGTTTAGTTTTCTCCCTGACCTCTCAATTGCAGGTGTCAATTTCAGAACTTGTTATAGAACATTCCCCTCCTCACATTGTACCCTTCTGGTTTTGACATCTTTTGTTTGTGGAACTTCTCTACTCTTGACCCGCATGATGTTGCTCCCTTACTGTGCCGCTCGTAATCCCGTGCAACCGGTCTACTGACCCATTTTGTCATTTTCAAGCAGCTTACTAGCTGTGCATGGGATAGCTAGCCTAGAGAACTAGTCCTCCACATGTTTTTCCATTTTCCGTCACAAAATCTATTACAAAATGTCCTTTTCAAGGACTTCTTTCTGATTTGATGACCTAGATCTTTTAGTTTCAACTTACGACTATAATTGCGTCCAATTTGGAGGAAAGCAAGATGGACACACTTCAAGTGTGTCCTCTTCCTTATTCTCAAATCCCTTCACATCTGATCTTCATTTTCAACTATCACTTTCCTAAAAACTTTGAATGTGAAACTTTTCTGCCTTCTTACTGTAGATATTCATTCATTTTCTACATTTACACACAAACCGTATGATGCCTCTCCCATTGTTCTGTTTTTTTGATAATAGGGAAGAAAGAGAGAAGTGTTTGAAGAGGCAGAAACCAACACACCCAGCAGCTTCTTCTGGTGGCCACAATTGTTATTAGTGTTAATAATAGTCTCCCACTTCTCATCAAACGACTATTACTAGTACATTTAATGTATCATTTTTTGCAGCATCCGCTGGTCCTAGCCCCCTGGTCAGATCCGATCTCATACCTCATACCAGTTATTCCTCTGATCCTCTGATTCCCCAGCTCGTGAAACTTTGTCAACACTATTCATCAAATTAGAATTAGACCTCTCAGAATAAACAAAGATGATAATCGCATGATTTCGGAAGAGAGAAAGAAAAGGTTGATGCACAAAAATTCGAAACATTCTTCTCATTGTGCGCAAACAGTGAGCATGTTTCTGCCGCGATCCTCCGCACGGGGCTCCCTTTCAAAACTCAACTACTTTTCCGCATCGACCAGTAAGAATCTTTTTCTGTGATGTGCATTGCTTCTGTGATCAACCCGACCCCTACTGTACACCTCAACTACAACCTACCCACAGAGCCACTTGACTTTGATGTTCTACAAGTTAGCCCTCAGCTTTTCACGGCTTTTTCTTTTTCTGTCACTTTTATCAACATCAAACAAAACTTTAGTAAGCAAACATAGCCTCGTCCAGAAAGATCTCTCCCTCACCCAATTCTCGATCCATCCCATTTGCGGTGCCTTTCAAATCGGCCATTCGTTGATTCTGTGACCTTTTTCGGGTGGTTCCGAAAAACCACTGCGAAAAAAAGTCGGCGAGTATTTTCTTTTTCGATCCCGTCCGTCCATCCCGTCTGCTTTGTTGAACCTCCAAAACCACCCCAATCATCATATCGTCGTGAAGGACGTGTCTTGAAAGCCGAAAATTGACGACTTTTTGAGTTCTAATGCCTTCTCATGCATCGCTCACCCCGTCTCCCTTCACCGTTTCACAGAATCCGGCGCCTTCCCGTCCCGTGTTCCAGTAGGTATACACATAATTTGGCCATTGAAAGTTCAAACATAGTGGGTGAACTGAACTGTCTCCCGCTTTCTCTCTTTGTTTCCATCTGTTTCTCACCCGTTTGTTCAAAGCTTTTCCGCATCGTCGCCTTTTCCGCTTCCATTTCGAGCCGAAACTTCAGAAAAGAAGTATCAATTGTCCAGGTTGCCCATGGAAACAGGACGAGAAGACACCATGGATTATTGTTTTGTTTCGTTTTGTTTCCGTCTCGGTTCTTTTTTCATTCCCACGACAAACTGCTCATGCCCGACTTTTTCTTTTCTTTTTTTCCACCGCCACACTTTTGTGCGATGCTGCTCAAATTTCAAGACACTTTGTTGCTTCCCAGAAGGTCATGGTATCGTGTTTCCGCTGATATACTAGTTGCGAGTTTGTCTCTGAATGTCATTTAGCCAGGTCCTTGGAGTCATGTCCTCCCGCTATCTCGTTTTCTATCAAGTTGAATTTTCCTCCTCCAAACAATTAGCCACGCCACAGAATAAGATTCCCGTTTTACCTCATTTGCAATTCAATCTACACAGTTGTACACACCATACATATACCACCGACATCATTTTTTCCCAACTAATTTGTCTTTTCTATCTGTTTTCTCCTTCTTTCTAAAACAGATGTTCCCAATCCAACAAAACGCACCAAAAACTTAATTATTGGGGGTTGGCGTTCTGGCCTCGAAAGGCCGACTTCTTTTTAGGATTTTGCCTCCTCCTAACGTCGTTTCCCGTTTACTTGCTTAGTTAGGCGAGAAAACGGCGAACACTTTTCGTCGTTCTGTTTTTCTTTCTTTGCTTCCTTCCGGAGTGTAAAGATTCTTCTAAAATCTTCCTCCCGGCTTCATCCCTCTCTTTCAAGCGCAGATTTCCTGGTGCCAGTGTGCACTTTTCTGCTCACTCACATCACTTTCCAATACCCCGTAATTTGGTGATTTATTGTGAGACGTCCATCTCATCCCGCCATCTTCCCAAAAATTCGTAGGGTAGTAAAGCGCCGGCTGGTCGGTCAGTCAGCAGGCTCTTCCTCCATTCATTCTTCTCCTTGACCAACTCCTAACACATTTTCTCAATTTGCAGCGCCAACGCAGTGACAAGCCGAACACAATCGTACCCTCTGGAAAGTATGTCAGCAGTAACTGCCGACCGAGCGGTGGATGAGGTCAGTTGACGATGGGAAGTAGATGGGTTCGAATAACGAGGCTAATTTCCAGGAGACTGCTCGTCTCTCGTTCGTCTCCTCCTCTACCGGATACAGCAGTGCCAGGTCATCCCTCCGAAGTTCTGACGGAGGCGATGAAGCCAATAACAACTCTGCCGGCAACAGGGATAGTGCAATTAGTAACAGCTTCTCCTTATCGTCGCAGTCATCTGCTCGGAGATCAGCACTGCTGTCCACTGGCACTCTGACCCATCTGGACCGAATTGCAATTGAACTTTTGGACACAGAACGGACATATGTAGAAGACTTGAACGCAGTTATCAAGGGATACATGGACTTTTTGGTAGAAGAGCGGGAGAAGCTGAAAGTGACGTTGGATGCGATTTCATCACTTTTCGGATGTATTGAGAGGATTTTCGCGTTCAACAAACAGCTGTACAATCAGCTAGACACCACTGATCTGGACTGTGTCAAAGTGAGAATCTGGGTCAAGTTTCGGTTCCCTAAGCATATTTGTTTTAGATGAGCAGATGTTTTGTCGAGAACTGCGGAAAATTCGAAGACTACATTGAATACTGCACAAATTACCCGCGAATGATGTCAACACTTTATCACCTACAGCAGCAACCGATGGTGGCTAGATCACTTCAAGACCGTCAAATGGCTTTGGGTCACTCTCTCCCACTGTCTGCGTACCTTCTGAAACCAGTTCAACGCATTCTGAAGTATCACTTGTTCCTGGAGGTTGGCTGAAAAGTTGTATCTGGGCCACTAAAGTTCGGGGTTTCAGAATATTCTGAAGAGCATGCCGTCAACAACCAATCTGGAAGAGATGAACCAAGTGAAACGAGCCTACGAAGTTATGACGTCACAAGCCGCCAGAATCAACGATGAAAAGAAGAAGGCGGAGCACACCGAGCGAGTCGGTCAGCTACAGTCAACTTTACAGAAGTGGAAGGCCGATGAGGTACCCAGCTGCCAAAATGGCCCAACCCATACTTTCCTTTCAGATTCAAATCAGTAATTTGTCGGCGTATGGTGATTTATTGTTGGAAGCGGCGTTCCGTCAAGCTGGTTCCAAGACCACGCGCCTATTGTTCCTCTTCGAAGAAATGTTGCTAATTGTGAAGCAGAGAGGAGCGAACTATGTCTGCAAGGATTACATTATGGTAATCCTGCGGGGTCTCTGGTCAAATCAATGATCTATTTGCAGTGCTCGAACTTGATGCTCAATGAGTGGATTTGCCCCGAGGAACCACTTAGCTTCCAAGTTCTATCATTTGACAATCCACGCGCGCAATATGTATTCCTGGCTTCCTCAATGGATCAGAAGCGTGTCTGGATGCAAGAGCTGAAAAGGATGATGTTGGATCATTACTCTGTTGAGATTCCTGAAAAGACCAAGCAGTTGATGCTGAGCATTGATAACACCAAAGTGGTCCCATTCGGAAGACCCGAGTTTGCAGAGGTGTCAATGAAGAACCATAAGAAGGTCCCCAAGTATTTGGAGAAGCGAAGAAAGTCGGTTGATGCAAAGGAGGAAAGCAGTCGGAGACGCAGTTTGTCAGCGTCACGACTGCTCGGAGGAAGCAAAACTTCGATCTCTGAACCGATCAGGGAAGAGCAGAAATGCACGTGCCACATGAACGGCGGAATCTACAATGGGGTCAATCCAACGACTTCAAGATCAATTGTAAGTTGCCGGTGTATTATTCGAGATAACTCACTTTCATCTTTGACTAATCTAGATGCGTTCCTCGCTAACACTTCAATCCCAAACTCCACCGGACTCTAACTTCTGCCGTCCGCCAGTTTGTCGAACACAGTCTGCTGCCACGATTGACCTCAACCAGGTTTCTGTAACATTTTTCTATTACTTTCCTATCAATAACTATACCTATCGCTATGTTCTGAGAGATAATGAGCAAGAACCTAGAATCAGGTCACATGGAACTATTTGAGAACTATTTCTTTTCATTATCAGACTCACATCAGATGCACATTTTAACATTGCATAACCACATCAAACTACAAACAGAACCGTAGCTCCAGTAGTGCTTAGGAACTTCCTAATTGCAGGTGAATATCACCGAACCCAACAATGCAGCTGTTATGTCGTCAAGAAGCAGATACCAACAAGCCAGAAATCGTCGTTTACCGCCACGTCATAATCAAGAGGTTTTTGATGATCATCTAGATCTCTGAATAAGGCTAACTTACAGTCTCGTTCGACATCCGGCCGTCGACTAGGAGAGGATGAAATTGACAAGACTTTTGATCAGTTGTATGAAGAGCTTGTGTCCTACGGTGACTCCGCCAAGGTAAGCAGTTTTACGATTAATCGTTGATGCCCGCGTCTTACTGTAGTGATTGATAGTCTGAGACTCGCTGCAATGTATGAATGGTGACGATGTTGCAAAAGTTCCTGAAATGTTTCCATTATCGGAAGAAGAAATGCATTTTTGCAGGCAAACACCGCAGTCTCACAGTCACAAAACCGCAGCCAACGCCTTAAATCGGAGGCACCGATGAGTACGGTAACGACGATAACTGTTGCCGCAACTCCCGCTACTGCGACGCTCTCGATTCCGGAAAGCGCGGTGAGGAAGGCTTTCGAGAACGAAAGTTTGAAGTTCGGCTTTTCAGAACACCAGGTTGCGCTCCAAGTCTTTGACTCGTCTGGATGAGTATGAAGTTGAGCCGATTTGCTTGAGACCGTTAGTTCTTCCAATTTGAGATCTAGAGGGAAACAGTTTGATTCCAGAAGCATTGAGAGAAGATACTCAAAAGTTGATCAAATGAAGAAACGGTCAAGAAAGTATCAAGTGAATCAAGAGCCAGAAGCCGCTGACGTGCTGCGTCCCAGCGTTGGCAGATTATCTCTGACAGATCATGAAATCATCATTCATGGAGAGGTACAGTAATCGTGACCTAGTAACTTTCCATAACCCAGAATGATTTAGGAACCATACAAAAGGAACTCCGGCAGACAACGTACCCCTCTCACCGTTCAACAAGCCGCTGAACTCGACGACTACTTCCCCTCCTCGATGAGCTCATGCTCCGGCAGTGCGAAACCCTCCATTATGTCGATAATCCGCCAATATGAAAACGCCTAAACGTTTTGTTTTGTTCAACACAAACCAAGGCACGGCGTTTTTCTTATCTTCAAACCGCAACGGCGGAAACGAGTGCTCTAGTAGGCAGAAAGAAGACCGCTGTTGAAATAGAAATAGAATTTCCGAAACAAACAAACACATCTTTCCTTCCAAACCCCCAATCTTCCCGCCGTGACATTGAATTCTTCTCTTTTTGTGATGACTCCTTCATTATCTCCTCTACTCCTAAGCCGCCCGTCCCCTGAATGTTCCATAACAAACTCTATCCGCACTTTTATACCACTACCGGTGTTCAACTCGCATAATTTCCTTCTGTCCAAGCACTTTTCATTATTTTTAATGATAACTATGAATATTTATTATCATAAATTCGTATTCATTGCATTGCCAGAGATCAATCTACACATTCGACCTAGAATTTAAACAGAAAAGCTAGCGAAAAAGGAAGAAGAAATGAAGGGTCTAGAAGGAGCGTAAATTAGCATGGAAATCAGCAATAGCTTTCCTCTTCGTCTTCACTTCATTTTTATACTTATCAACGATGCTCCTCGCCTCCGCCTCAATCGAAGGTCCCAGAGCCGGATTCCGCTTCTTGATCATTTCCAACATCCGCATCTGCTCTCCAACCTGCAACAAATGCTCATCAGTTCCGCCCACTCCAATCAGAACTCTTCTTCCCCACTAGATACTGTACTCATTCATTCCCTCCTTATCAGTTTAGAACTTCATCGACATTTCCTCTAGGATCCGTGACGCGAAACACACACTTCTTCAACAGTCTAGCCGTGATAATGTGTCACATTCTGCTTGTTTCCGGGTGAAGTATGCTCACAAGGTTGGAAATGACCACGAGAATGTAGGCAAACAAATGAAACCTCAACACTATGTCATATTTCCTCATTGAGAAACGAAATGTGACAAAAAAGTGCTCATAGTTGTTTTATCTTTTGTGTTTGTGAGAAGAAGTCATGTGTATCGAGTTGCTCGTAAACAAAACCGGAATAGTGAGAATACGGTACTAACCTGTGACAAAAGACGAATACGTTGCTGATTCATCGCATCGTTGTGGTTCATCCGCTCCATCAGTTCCTGGAATCACATTTTTCAGAAAAGTTTGCATCCTACAGTATCCTCTCGTGCAGTTTAAAACATTCGAAAGCCGAACAAAACAAAGTAATCAACCAGGCGGTATCAGATGGTGAAATTTGGTGTTATGTTGAAATTTTGTAATTCATATCAACACCACAGTGTACTATAAACACAAGGACGATACCCACCTCCTCCAGCTCCTCCGTTCTCTTCTTGATTTTCTCTCTGCATCTTCTGGCGGCTTCTGTGTTTCGGAGTCTCTTCTTCTCATCTTCGGAGACCTGAAATCAAATGTTTAGGTCTTTGTTGTACTTCAGTTTGTGTACCATGTTGCTGTCAAAGTCAAATACTTTCAGATCTTCTGAGTCAACAGAACCCAAAGGACTGAAGTTTGGGGATTTATACAAGTGTTCATAGCCACGCATCAACTTTGCGAATGGCTCTTCAGGCTCTTCTGTTTCTTCGGAATCTTCCGCACTAGTCGAGCAAAGTTGAAGCTTTGAGAACATAGTGGGAGAAAATGTAAACCCAGGACTAAGTTTTGCGTATTTGGGAGAAGGTTCGGATAAGTACAGGTGTGACGGCGGATCATAGTCACCCAGAGGTGAGTACGATGATGGTCCCGCAGTTGAATTGGACATCTCTAGAAATAGAACTCTTATAGATGGGCGGAGAAAACAGAAAACAACAAGGAAAGTGAGAGTTTCCGATCAACAGTTTGATATTCCCTCCTTCAGAGCTGGGACGAGTCGAAAGAGGGGAAAATTGATAACGATATGAGTAAGAAACTGCGGTCTGTCGAAATTCTGATAAGAAAAAGGCGGAGCGCTGGGTGATAAAAAGTAGGAAGTTGAGCCAGCCACCACTTTTTCAAATGTAAATGGCTTCTGAATCATGATAACTGATAAAGGAAAATGAGGAATAGGAGAGATGTAAATGTCAAGTGAGAAAGGTACTGATTAGATGGCATTAGTAGTACGATATGAAGATGGATCTGGAGAAGCGGAAGCTTCTGAACATCACATCATCGAGATGAAAGTATATCTGACGGGATGCGAAGAAAAAAAAGAGAGGAATTCTAAATTATTAGCTCTCAAAAAAAAGAGGGCTGTCTTTTCGGAGAAGGTCAGATTCTGTGAAAGTACCCTACTTCTTATCGGAAGAAGAGCAGAATTTTCAAGGAAACGAATGTTAGGAGAATGAGTAAGCAGTGGCGAATTATGAAACCTAGAATTCCTTTATATTTCGTTTCTTTATCTCTTCTCCGTAACGGCGGTCACTCATTAAGTGACATCACTCAAGGATGGGGCTGGGTTGAAAAGAGAGTTGAGTCAGCTGATAACAACAGAAAATCCAGAGTGATTAGAACAGAATGACCAAATGGGTGGGATAAATAGAGGGTTGAATGTGATGTCCTTTCACTTCAGTTCTTTCTCTCTTTTTGTTTTTCTAGAAGCCTGAAATTGCAGTGTTCAGGTTCTCGGTCTAGTCTGAGGCTGGAAATGAAAGACGGAAAGGTTAGATTAGAGAAGCTGGAAAGGTTACTCCGATGACTGAAAGAGAAGAACATATTGACCCTTCCGCCCCCCTTGGGAATGTTTTTCGAGGATGTCGTCGTCAGGAAGGCAAAACAACTTTATTTGTCTTCACTAGAACACATTTCGTACAAATGGCAAGCGGCTTCACATTTCTATTGTGTCTGGAGGAATGAATGAAGATGAAAACGTGATGAAGTGAGAATGGAAAATATCTAAAGAACGTCTCAGTGGCTCAACTCAGCTCAACTTCATAACAACTTTTTTCAAAAACTATTTTCAATAAAATTAGTTCCGGCACAAGGGCCGATGCTCTAGAAGTTCTAGGAATGGCCCAAAATGATGTGTTTACTTTTACAAGTCAAAAGATGGGAGAAAAAACAGAAAACGGATTACCTGAAGACTGTTCAAATCGTTGTCCTTTATGAGTTCTACTGCGACTTCTTGATCTCTCACACATCCTTCAACTTCATCTTCATCTCCTTCTTGATCATCTTCTTCTTCCACATCCTCCTTCTCCTCCTAAATGGAACATATTTTTGCTCTGATGGTCCGGTTTACTTACAGGAATAGTTCCAAGAGTTGGGAACACAGCTTGATACCCCTGTGTAGGCTCCTCATTGAAAGAGTAGTACGGATAGGATCTGGAAGCAAAAGAAGCTTGACAGTATCCACAGGATGGGTCTCCGCAGCAGCAATCCATATTTGTTACCTAAAAGTATAAAGTTTCCATCCCTCGTGGTTTTCACAAACAATCGTAAACAAGTTCACGACACGAAAGATATCTGATAACGTGCGGTCAGTCCCATAAACATTTCGAGATCTCTCCCCCTACCGCTAATTCCCTAATTCGGCAATTTGTCGGTCGATCAAAGATTCGTCAAGATACGACTCATGATAGCTGCTACGTGTTTCTCTCTTCCCAACCGTAGATCAATTTTTTCTTCGATATCATCATCTGTTCGCTTCGGGTACATAAGAAACGTTATCAGCCATTTGTTCCCAAACGCATCTCCCATTTCGAAAGATAATTGGAGACAGTCAGGCAGGGCGCGGAGGCCCACGGCGGCGGCGGAAAAGTTCTGAAGGCGAGGCAAAAAAGCAGAAACAAGGACAGAATGAAGAATGATGTCCATCGAGGTTGATGTGATTCATTATATAGTTCTCATTGACGTACTCCTGACTCACTTCCACCCTGTACAGGTCACCATCATAATCATCAACATCAGGGTCTATTCGTGATTCATGCACCCCACTCTTGCAAACTGCGAGACGTCCAATACGAAGTTGGCGACCGCGGTCGGTTATCAGCGGTTTCGGCGACGGCTGTGCACCATGTTTAGTCACTGATAAGAAGTGTGCATCATGACAAATGGGTTTCGAGTGAAGCGACTGCAAAGTGTATACAATGTTGTTCTTCTGAGAAGGTTATGAGTGTCCTGAACTTTGAGCACACTAGAAAGAGAAAAGAGTGGCCAATGACATGCTTATGAATATTTCAGGATGTCTAGAAGTGCTCCTTGAACAGAGAAAGAGAAAGAGGAGATAGAGAAGAATGAGTTCGTTTCATTATGCCATGCCCTCATTTTCATTTCACCCATTTCACCCACCAATCATCGAATCATGGCGATTTATTGACTGCGAGAAAGAAGAGGTCTAATGTCCATGTATGTCGTCGTCTCCTCGCTTTTTCAATTCTTTTTTCCATCTTCATCCCGCGACACTGTCTTTTCCTCAATAGATGGACTACTTCGCAGAGGTTTTCTTATTTTACGCAACCCCCATCTTCTGTTGCTGTTTCTGTTTCGGTTTCGTCCTATTGATTCTGATTTTGAATCCCCCATCAGTCAGAAATCAAACTACCATAGCGCTATTTCTGGCTTTTGAATTGTTCACAAGTGTTCACGTCAGAAGCTGGATGTAGTCGGTTTCAAAGTGAATTCACGACGTCAGAGAGCTAGCATGCTTCCATGACGATATCTTCAGAAGGAACCCGTTTGTATTTGCAACGAGTTGTTTTATTGCTTCTCCTCCGGGTCGCAAGCTTCTCGGTGCGAAGTGTTGCCTCGGTTCACTGAATCAGAATCTCATTCGTTCTGCTCGAACTGATTAGGATTTGTGTGAACGAACGAATGAATGAATGTGACACACAAAAGAAGCGAGGGCGGATGTGAAAATGTGATTTCGGGTGGGGGTTAATCTTGATCTCGTGAACATGAACAAATCACTGATCATATTATCACATTGAAAAACAGAAGTAGAAGTTGTCGTGAGGACAGGTGATATTATTATTTTGGTGATAAAGTTATTGTCGCTCTGCGGACACACGTTCCCAGAACTCGTAAATTTTCAATTTTCCCCCATTCTCTCCCAGTTTTTCCGGGTGTTCAATTTGAGCTGAATTGGCCAATTACTTCAGAGAATGCTTCTGGCTCCCAAAATAGGAAAAAACGTTCTTGTTTTGACACCACATCAAAAGTGGACCGACTTCTTCTCGAAGGACTAAAACTCAGCTGACAGCTCAGCGAGCTCGACAAGGAATTTGACACCACGATACACTATAAAACAAGTGAAGAAAATCCTTTTGTTTTCCCGTTTGACCACTGCCATTCGTTTAGAGATCAAGTCTACTTATGTTTCTTTTCTTCTTTTTCTTCTCCCACTTTACCACTTGACCAGATGTTTTTCAAGGCCGTCCATCCATCATCTGACTCCCCAGTAACTCCTTTTGCGAAAAAAAGAAGTGTGTTCAAATTTCGCCTCCTCGGTGTGTCTTCTCCTCGAAAAAACAGAAACGTTGTCCCGCAAATGATGTTATTTGGTTCGGTTCCACCCATCCACACCCGTCGCGTCGTCCTCGTCATACACTTTTCAAATTAATTTTTCACATCTCGTTTTCCCATTGCCCCTCTCTAATGTTTGCACTTCGCTCGGTGCCTGGTGGTAATCATCTCTCTGGAAAATTTACGATTCAAGCAGCCTCCCATATAGCCGCTCTTCATCAACTGCTTCCTCATCATCCGCCAATTCCAGAGATTCGAGATGTCGGCTGAGACACCGACGACGACTGCAAACACGGCAGCACCCCAGGCATCCCGTGTGGAAAGAAGTCGTCGTCGCCAACGGGCAGGAACGTCATCGTCCAATCGGCGTGGTGGTCGGTCGTGTCTCATCAAGTGCTTCCTGATGGAACGGGTAAGTTGTTCCTTATTATGAACCTAACGGTCGAAGGGTGTCTCCGCCCTTTCTTCTGTCTAGCCGACACCATTTCGACACTGAGAAATGTCTGATGTTTATCGTTATATTCTGTATGTAGCCCTAAAAACTTTAGCCAAGAAGAAGGTGAGAATTTTGGCACCTAGTCAACAAAAGTTCAAATTTGTAAAGAGAACTAGAAGTACTTCTTTCAACTAATGAAAAATTCTGATTTCAGCACTATCGGCATCTCCTATTCTCGATATCACTTCATACCCTGATCTACATCCTACTACACATGTGCTTTCCACCTCGAGACCTTGCTCAAGCCTACCTCGCCGACATCCTGGTCCTTCTTCTAGCCGCTTTTGGAACAGCCAGAAAGCTCCCTCTTCTAATTTTCCCCAGCGTAGTCATAAAGGTATCATTCTCTCGCCTCCAACTGAATTCAAGTTCCTACTTCCTCCATTTTCCAGTTCATATGTTTCTCTCTGTGCGCCGGCGTCGCCATGCTGTCCCTTAGTGAAACAAGTATCAACATGAAGACCAAGGAGGCCAGAATGGAGTTTAGGAGGCAACGGAACTATCCGGAGGTGGTAAATGTCACTTTCGAAGACCACCCGACTGTCTGCATCTGGATCCATGCGTTGGCAGTCGTTGTAGCCTTGGACCTGAACATGGGACTGAAGGCGTTTTATAGCTCTTTTGATTGCATGAAGAAGCCAACAACTACAGAAGAAGAGGTTTGCCTAAAATCTTCGAAGTCAATAGACAAGCTTCCAAAGTTTTAGAAACCACCATCGTACTCGGTTTGCGTAACGAGTGCATCCCAAAGTACACTGCCTCCAAGCTACGATGAAGCTATTCAAGCTCGTCAGAACCAGCCGCAGCTCGTTCCAGCGAGAAAGAGCCGGAATTCTGGGGTTTTCGTCGTATGAAAAGAGAATTTCGTCACTGTTTCTCATTATTTTAATAAGTTCTTCGACAAAGTCCAAGTTGGCTCTAATAACTTTCCATCTGTTTACGACAATTACTTCTACCCGCCGATGACTCGATTGCCATGGTGTTATTTTTAATAAATTGATCTCATTTTCTGCGTCGTTCAGAATTTATGAACACTCAAGAGAGTCGTATTACTCACCGGCGCGCCGGTTTGATGGGATTTCCTGTCAATTACCAATAACAACGAGGTTACCTGCTCCAACCCCTTCCGTTCCGAGCGGGGAGCAAGAAACATTGTTGTCTGGCCGTCGTCCCTTAGCTTCTCGGTACTACACCGTTTCCAGCTCGTTATCCGCTCTCTGACAACCAAAGTGTGTCTAACCTTTTCTGAAGGAAGGGCCCCATCTTAACGAGCTCAGACTTGTAGCCTTCCGATTCTTAGTCACCTTAACCTGATGTGTTTCTCCAGCGTGAGAGCGACAACGTGATCAAGCCAGTGGGTGTGCGACTCTATCCTTCAAGAGCTCCTTATCATATCTCACCACAATTATTGTTTTGTCGGATTCTTCTGCGCCGTCGTCTATTACCCGGGTATTCATGTCGGCCGTCTAATCTCTATTCACCTCAATTTCTTCGCCGTCGTCTTCATCAGCTCCGTCGGCTTCTTCCCAGCCAACCAAGCCACATCCACATCCGCGACACACGTCTCCATCGCTTCTAATCAGTAAACCAAATTCAATTCTTCTTGCTCTTATTCATCGGTGCCGCCACAATTCTTCGGGTCTTGGAGGCCAGGTGTACATGCTCACATACACATACATTCGCTTATCTGTCTCTGCCATAGCCAATTCTATACGCATGGCGAGCTTGATTACCGGTTGCTATGTCTCGAGGTTCTCTTCTCTCTGTCGAGCCGCATACCTCTGCTTATTTCCATTGTCTCTAGTCCCGTTTCCACCATCGGTTTCGTTCCCACGATCCCAAGTTTTCTTTGTTTCTTTCTTCTGAAATATCAGCTTGATTCGAAACCACTTCCGCTTTTCTCCAGCTTAATTTCTATGTCACAAGCTGTCAGGTTTCTGGTTTTTCCCCTGCTGTGCTCATAAATTTCCCACTCTAATACAGCAGAAAGTTGGTTTGACGTAATGAAACTTGCAATAATCTCGCGGACTCTCATAAATTTTGTCTTAGGTTTGCCCGAATCGAGCAGATAATGAGAAATAACTGACAAGTCCACTCCTTCTCCGCCCCCGATTTGCTTCCTCCCTCACCTTGTTAATGAGAGGAGAAGCAGTGTGCTTTTCGCATGTCTTTACTTTCAAGAATCCTCTCTGAAGCGTACTTTTCCCCCTTCTTCTGATTTCACTTTTACCCAAGACGTCGTGAAAAACCTCATCTTTTCTCGCATAAAAACCAAACGAACCACACGACACCGTTTGGAAAATAGGAACAGCCGCCATTTTGTTCGCCATCCATCCACAGGAGCACCTTGAGACACACCCTATAATTCACCGTGTCGTTATCCCGATTTCTTTGCCTTCTGTTCGCCACATCCTTTCTGAAATCGAACCACTCTCTCCATCTCCGGCGAGCGGCTTTTCCTGCAAACCTTCTTTGTGCTTCGCTTGCTCTCTGAGTGTATCACGGATGATGTTTTTGTTTGCTCTTTGTTGGACGAATGTCAGCAACGCTCATCCTCACTTTCTAATGAAACGCCATTCCATTCCGGCTGGCAAACGGCTTCAACTCATTTTGCCGCCTTCTCAAATTGCAGCTTAGGCTCAGTTAACCAACTCCAAATCAAGTCCCCCTTCTTCCGTCAAATAAAAACTAATGTGCCCACCAAAAAACTGTGTGCCACGTCATTCCCAACTTTTGCTCATTTCGATTGTATCCCTCCTAATGTGTAAACATTCTTCCTTTTCTTCCACGCCATGTGATTTCTCTTCTATTCGAGAGTTTCCCTTCTGCCACATTTTCGTTCATCATGAAGCAGCTGAAAAATCCAGAAAAAAACTAGAGTTTCACCTTTCCCGAACATGTTTTTCCCTTGTGTTTTTCAAAGAAGAACCAGTACCCAATAACCGATCCCTCTCACTTCCTACTGTAATCCGTGTCCCTCGTCGACTCTGTCGTGTGAGGATTATGGATACCGCAAATCTGCTACAAAATTTGTGGCAAAGAACGTCTCCGGCAAGACGACGGAGCAATCGTAGAGATCTGATTCATTCATATAGTCGACTAATACGCTTCTGCCACGATGGAGTATAGCCAAGGTATTCATTCATCAGGGTTTGATTTCGAGAAAGTTGGAGTGGTTCAGCTTAGTGCTTCAACTAAACTCCAGAGTAACTCAATTAAACGTCACTTTTTTCATTTTGTCCTCGAGTTTCGCTGATTTGATTTTTCTTTCTGCACACCACCGCTTCTCGACTAGACCCCACTCTGCGGGTGTTTTACTCGAACTTCGTCCAAACTTAATTTCGAACTCCTCCCCGAAACCCAAGGGTATAAAACCTTGACTCAACCTCTCAGTGCACCCAAACTTGGCTCCCTCCAGCCTCTCCCACTGTCATATCGTCATTGTTTGGCTTGTCACCATTCCCCTAATCTTATTCTCACCGCCTTCACAATTACCTTTCCCCCGTGCCTCCTCGTCCGTCACAATCCATTTCCCACAAGGAAAAAGCACAGAACCAAAACAAATATTTTTCACGTAGCTCCATTCTTGACCGTGCTTCTGCCGAATTGGTCGGATCTCGAACCTTATCTCTTTAATCAGCTGACTATTGATGAGATCTTTTCAAAAAAGCAAATAAAATTGAAATTGCTTCCACCCATCTGCTCCGCTGATTCGATTCCTGATCACCAAGACCTGCTTCCCTGACTCATGCTTCCCCTTCTGCCTTGTGTTCTCGATCCAGTCGGTTTTTCAACTACATTCAGAACCGATTTTTGCTACATTCACCTACTAAGCACAATTCTTCCACCCTCTCATCCCTCCCGTACCAAAAGCTGTAGCCAAACCAACCCCGCCCCCTTTCACGTGTCAGTCCATATAAGTTCACTCCTGATCGCCTAATACATTTACCGATATCCAGTGTGACATATTTCGTAAGTTTCCAGTATCCTGACGGCCTCGTTTTTCATTTTGCTCCGAGAACAGACGTAAGACGACCGCCGCGTCGTGCCCTGTGCGCTTCTGGCTCCGTTTTCTCACGGCTCTTAGTGGAACCTTCCTTTCTTTAAAGTTGGCTTGCCTACGTTGTAGAGAAGGCAAAAACGCGAAAGAAACGTTCAAAAATCAGTTCGTTTCAAGTCCAATGACTCCGCTGACTCCAACTTCTGCTCATTGTTCACTTCTAATCTCGATGATTCTCATAGACGTCTAGGTTAATCATGTTTCCCCAAAAGTCCAACTTTGACTTCTAATCCAGCCGTGTCAGATCCCCTGAACTCGAGCTCCACCTACGTCTACTCTTCTGTCCTTCTGTTTTTCCTGGGATCCTTGAGATCTCACGGTTGTAGTGCGTGCCTGCCTGCACTATCTGACTAGTTCTCGCTGCCTAGCGCAACGATACAAAATGCGGGCGCCAATATCCTGGAGTCGTGTGACGCACACACACCCATATATTCTCCACCCCTTTTTCCCTTCCTTCTGCTCTATTGAGATTGGCTCGTGTAAGGCAATAGGTGCTCTAGTCCTAGCCGACTAATCTGATCCTCCTTTTCTTCTTCGAACAATACAGGCTTTTTGCCCGAAGCCACGCCGGGCGAGGTATCATAGTCTGGGATAAGTGCAATTCAATTGATTCAACGGAGGCAAGAGATTAGCCGCTCATAGTCCTTCCCTCGACCACTCGCCGACTTACCTCTACCTTCTCCCCCACCAAGCTCAAGTCTCATTTTTGATGCTCTGTTCTCTTTTCAGACGTCAAGTAATGGGATCATGTCAGAGCAATGAGAACTCAGAAGGTAATGCCAGAAATAAGGAGATCGAGAAGCAGTTGAACGCCGACAAGCGAGCAGGGAGCAGCATCGTCAAACTTTTATTGTTGGGAGCTGGAGAGTGTGGTAAATCGACAGTCTTGAAGCAAATGCAGTAAGTATCCCATTATTGCCACCAGAGGTGGGCGGCGGTGGCTACAGCGGACAGCGAGTTTTAACAGTGTTAAAACTCGCAATTTGGAAATAGCGTTGACAGTTCAGGAGACGCAGACAGAAAAATAGTGAGCATTTCGAGGAGACGCAGAGAGAAGGGGGTAGACGGGAGCGGGCGCCCGCGAATTTCAGTTTTCGAGCTGGGGCGCGGCGGAGAACAGTAAAATTCCAGGTATTACGATAATTATTTATGAATGAGACTCCTGCCTAGTGGGTAGGAAACTTTTTACCAAAAAATTATCAGTTTATCAGTGATAAAATGACACGTTTAGAGTGAGGTTTGGTTTTTGTCAGTTTTTGAGGGACCGGAAAATGAAGTTTCGGATTTTTTGATGTGAATATGAAGCCAAGACTATTATCGAATGGAATATGCGGAATATCACTGATTCTGTTTTTCTTATCAGTGATAAAGTGATAAGGAACTAAAACAGACTCCATGCAGCTCAGAGAATTTTTCAAAGCCCTGTTGAGATGTGCAATCGATAGGAAATTTACCGTAGAACAACTTTCTAGTTGATCGTTTCTTCGTATCTTTTTTTTCTGGGGAGTTATAATCGAAAAACGGAAAGGCACTTTGAGATTTTGCTCTTTTGAGTGGCTGAAATTTCTCTTCACATTTTGAATCATATCTCCCAAAGTTGGACAGATAGAAAAAAGTGCTCAACTAGAAAGTTGTTCTCCTAGAAATTTCCTATCGATTGCACATCTTTTGACACTGTTTTTATGAAGTTACAACATAATTATGCTTCCTAACAGAATTACTTCTTGTTGGCAGTGTGATTTATCTCAAAAACAACTAAAACAGTGTCAAAAGATGTGCAATCGATAGGAAATTTCTAGGAGAACAACTTTCTAGTTGAGCACTTTTTTCTATCTGTCCAACTTTGGGAGATATGGTTGAAAATGTGAAGAGAACTTTCAGCCACTCAAAAGAGCAAAATCTCAAAGTGCCTTTCCGTTTTTCGATTATAACTCCCCAGAAAAAAAAGATACGAAGAAACGATCAACTAGAAAGTATTTCTACGGTAAATTTCCTATCGATTGCACATCTCAACAGGGCTTTGAAAAATTCTCTGAGCTGCATGGAGTCTGTTTTAGTTCCTTATCACTTTATCACTGATAAGAAAAACAGAATCAGTGATATTCCGCATATTCCATTCGATAATAGTCTTGGCTTCATATTCACATCAAAAAATCCGAAACTTCATTTTCCAGTCCCTCAAAAACTGACAAAAACCAAACCTCACTCTAAACGTGTCATTTTATCACTGATAAACTGATAATTTTTTGGTAAAAAGTTTCCTACCCACTAGGCAGGAGTCTCATTCATAAATTATTATCGTAATACCTGGAATATTCCTCTTCACCGCCGCGCCCCAGCTCGAAAACTGAAATTCGCGGGCGCCCGCTCCCGTCTACCCCCTTTTCTCTGCGTCTCCTCGAAATGCTCACTATTTTTCTGTCTGCGTCTCCTGAACTGTCAACGCTATTTCCAAATTGCGAGTTTTAACACTGTTAAAAGTTTGTAGCCACAGCGGACACGCCCCGCCCACCTCTGATTGCCACCCGGGTGCACAAACTCCCTTTTCTCCAGAATTCTTCACAGTAATGGTTTCACGGAAGAAGAAGTCAACGAGAAGCGGGCAATTGTGTTCAACAACACAGTGTCTGCGATGTGTACCATTTTGAAAGCTATGGATGGAGTGCTTCATCTGCCTCTGGAGAATGGACAGAAGGAGTCAGAGAAGGCGATTGTGTTGAAAGTGCAGGAAAATGGAGAAGAAAGTGAAGCTCTGACTGATGAGGTATCCAAGGCGATTCAATCATTATGGAGTGATCCTGGAGTGAAGAAAGCCTTCGAGATGAGAAGTGAATATCAGCTTCCTGATTCTGCGAAATAGTGAGTTGACCCAGTTCTCCCTTCACATCTTGATGTTCAATTTCAGTTTCCTTGATAATTGTCAACGTATCTCGGAACCCGGCTATCGACCGAATGACCAGGATATTTTATACTCCAGAGTTGCCACAACTGGAGTAGTTGAAGTAAAATTCAAAATAAAGGAACTCGATTTCCGGTTAGTTTTCCTTCCTCTCTTTCCCATAATCTTTCTCGGGAAGGGGTGCGACAAACACAATTGGTGGTTCTAGTCAATCTCCATGGTGACACTCTTTTTTTTGATGATGATGACAATTGAATTTGAGTAGAGGAAAGAAAGAGGCACGGGGAGGAAACTGGGGATTACGAAATCCGAGGGGGCAGCCAAACAACACCTGAGTTTCTCTGATTTCCAGTGTATTCGACGTAGGAGGTCAACGATCTGAACGGAGGAAGTGGATCCATTGCTTCGACAACGTCGAGTCCATCATTTTCATCACTGCCATTTCCGAGTACGATCAAGTACTTTTCGAAGATGAGACTACTGTAAGAAACTGAAAAGCACTGCAGAAATCTCAATGGCCTGTTTTTCCAGAACCGAATGATCGAATCCATGCAGTTGTTCAACTCGATTTGTAACTCAACCTGGTTCCTTTCAACCGCCATGATCCTTTTCATGAATAAGAAGGATTTATTCATGGAGAAGATCCTGCGAGTCAACATTACGACAGCGTTCCCAGATTACGAAGGCGCCCAAAACTACGAGGAGGCTGTCAGCTTCATCAAACAGAAGTTCGCTGAGCTCAACTTGAACCCCGATAAAAAGACGATCTACATGCATGAAACCTGCGCTACTGATACTAATCAGGTACACCAGATTCCCCAGAGGAGCCATCTAAAAAGTGTTGATTTCAGGTGCAACTTGTCATCTCCAGCGTCATTGATACCATCATTCAGAAGAATCTCCAGAAGGCCGGAATGATGTAAACCTTCTACTCGATCTGCTCCATTGCTCTGCTTTATCTCCCTTGATCTCTGTCGTGTCGTGCTCTAAACGCAACTAATAGGATCCGATTCTCCAAAAATAGGATTCTTCATAATTCACTTGTAAATTTTCCCTCCTCCCCCCAGAATTTTCTATCCCCCGGACCTTTTTGCACCAATCCAAAATAACCTTGAATTGCGTATTGTATCGTACTGTCTCCCATAACCATCACCAATTGAAACTTTAGGAAAAATCACCAATTTCCGCTTTCCATAGTCCCTAGACCTTCCTAATCTGTCCTATCCGTTCACCAAACCCAGTAGTCTTTTCCCACTTTCCTTTTCCAAACTGACCGTCTGCTCTCCCCATCTCTCGTGAAATGTTCTCAACACCAACCGCTTTTTTGTAAATGATGAATGCTGTCAAACCGCTTGAAAATTTAGTGAGACAATAAATTGAAAAGAGCTCAATAAATTTTGTGGGAAACTTGTGATTTGCCAACACATACATCCTCAGCAAGAGAGGCAAACTATCAGATTCCCACGCATACAACGCTTCAAGACTGCGTCCGAGTTTACGAATTACAAACCTCCCATTGAAGGTCGTTGAAAAGTTTCTTTGCAAGGCATGTGGTTCAAAAGTTGCCAATCTTGATTGACACGCGGAACAGATGAGAGATGAAGATGGACGCCTACCCAAACACACGGTCGACTAGCACTGAACGGTACTTAACCGTACGCCGGCGGCGAAACGGCTTCGTGATTCTCGAAAAAAGATAATTTGATTATACGTTGTGGCCAGGCTGAGTAGTAACTAAAATTGTTTACGAACTAACACAGTTTCAAGGTGAACATGTTTCAATGATGACTTGAACCAAACAAATAAGGAATGTTATCTGGAATGAAAATAAACTTTAGACACGGAACTGCGGTATCACTAACCTCGGTTCGAATCGGATCCAGTCACACACCTGGCACTGCGGGTGTCAGCAAAAAACGAATGTAAAGTTGCAAAACAGTTTCATACGAATTTGTTTCCACGTCTCACTCTCTCGATGGTTATCAGCAGAAGAACTGGTAGTGTTCCTCCTGTTCTCCACGAGAGTATCGCACCCCGCGTACCGGCCAGCACCTCAGCAACTCGAGATCACAAAACAGGAGAGGGGGAGGGGGTTGATGATGGAAAAACGAACAGACTGTTCGCGGAGGGAACGACGAACGCTGCGAGCTCATTGTTTATTTGTTTGTCAATTTTTGTCACAGTGCTCCCCCCGATCTTTCATTACTTCTCGTGCCTGGCCGGCTCTGGCTTTCTCTTCTTCCGCAAACAGTTTGCAACTTGTTCTGGTTGGAATGAACGCAGCTGACTGACACGAGATGACCGTTCGCTTGTCCGTTCGTTTTCTATCCGCTCAGTTCACTTTCACCTGCGTGTTCAGCGTATTCAACCCCTAGCTGATCCCGCTATGACATTTTTTCAATGGCTAGCAGTGGCATTCAGCTCCTGTTCATCTAGAACTATTCTCATTTTCTAGTCGACCACTAATTTTTGAACTTCCCTATCTCTTTTCTTTCTCCTTTTCATCTCCCTTTTTCTCCTCCGACTTTCCTTTTTTGCCGCCGTGAGACTGTCCTTGCGTTTCTTTTTCCCGATGAAACAAGTGCATCTGCACTCTTAGCGCCCCTCGCCATCTCTCTTGCCGATCGTTTCTCTCATCCTTTCCCTTCCTTCTGAACATTTTCCCAACTACCGTAACCAGAAGCATCCGGTAGGGGCCTAAGCATATACTGTTGATTGTTTTGTTTACGGAGGTTGGCGCGGGAAGATTTCGACGACGAAACTGAAACTTTGGCTACGACCGGTTTGATTGGTTAGAAGACGAGTAGAGTAGGAGGTCAGCGGTGAACGTCACAGGTCCCACCGTTCATTTGATGACTGAGAGAGGTTCGGATGCATATCTCGACCTCAAACCAAACTTTGTAGAATCGTCGCGAGCTATCAAGTTCTTCCCACTGTTCTGCATGTTTTTCGATCCAGTCAGTCCTAATTCGCGGGTGTCTATAAATATTCATCCAGAAGCGAACGGAACGAACGGCCGACGACCCTTGTCATCCTCGTCCTCCTCCTCCTACTTTTCTTATCCGCGCAACAGTTTTTGACATAGTTTACACACATTTTTGCAGTAGTGTCCATCCACCCCCGTTCATCTGTGCGTCTCTCGATTTTGACTGGTACTGTAGCCGTATAGAGACAACAATATGCGTGTTCTCAACCGTCCTCATTTTTCGCTGACGACGCCCGAACACCGGGCGCAAGAATACAAACACTAATAGGGTTACACATAGTTACTTGTAAATCATTTCTCCACCGGCGCCTCATGGTCAATGAAAATAGAAAGTAGGGGAGAGAAATAAATAGAAAAAGAGAACCACGAAACAACACAAAAATCCCACGTATGAAAGCTGAAAATCTCGAATCATCCACCACCAAAGTTTCCGGATCATCTGGTGTTGCTCAATGTTGCTCCGCAGATTACGATTACTTCAGGGGGCAGCAGCTGACATGGAAGAGAAAGCACTTAGTCTGAAGTGCTGGAATTGAAGCAAGGGAGGAGGGATTACACCACAAACTGTTATCACTATCAGCACGAGTCGAGGGTTTTTTCTAGCCCTTCGAACTGGTTGGTTGCGCAATTATCATTATTGCATATGTATAGATCATCCATGAACGCCTTCATTGTGGATGGACACGGATTCTTGTGTGTTCAATCTTGATATCGGCAATCAACAAGTTGGGGCCCGGGCGCAATGGCAGATATTTGTTTCTTGCTTGTTTGTTCTATCCAGTCTTGAATCTTCGCTGCCATTCGCAAAACATTCCATTTACTGTCAGTGAAGGGGTTTTCAAACTACCGTTAACCATGCGTTCATCAAAAGTTGACCCAAAGCACGGCCTTCACTAATTCGGTACCTAGACTCCGCCTTCACTCAAAAAGTAACTTGGTGGTCTCCTTCGTCTCCTACTTCTTCCGTTTCACACTTCTCTCCTCTCAACTGTATCCACATCACAATAACAACTCCTCGACATATATGATTGACCTCTTTTCCCAGTATTGTCGCATTTTCCCAGCCCATCCTCGGGCTTCTCACATTCTTTTCCAGCTTCTGAAAAAGTTCACAGTTGCGCAACTTCTTCGGATCTGTAGCGAATCCCGATAAGACAGTCCGATTATGGACGACGGCAGTAAAGTTTTATAGTGGTAGTTGGTAGATTGAATCGGCCGAGCGAGATGCATGCAGGAAATTGAGACCATCTTTCATGCGTCACGAATTCATTTATTTAATTTAATCCGTCTTCCGGTAGAGTTGCTCCAAACCTACACCTCTTCCTGTTTATCACGGTATCTTTAGTACTAGGTCAAACATAGTGAAACTAGCTATTTGATAATTCAATAACAAGAGCTTGACACCGACTGGTACCAAAACAACAGAAAAATAAACAGAAATTTGCATTACTATCAGAAGTAGGCTTGGTCTTGATTAACCGGATGCTCCATGGTCAGTTTCCAACTTGCTCACTTCCAAAACTTGAACCAAGAGTTTGCCTGCTACCGTACTCCTATTAACTCATCATTCAAGCTCTGAACTTCCCTTTTCAACTTCCAACACTGGAAAACAAAACAATACCGTAATCCTAGAGTCGTAGTCATGCAAAAAAAGCGATTTGAAACCTGAATTGTTGTGTTTCCCAAAAACAAACAACAAACAATTTTCCAGAGTCACTGCGAGTTCAGCTGATTTGCGGGGTTAACCCTACCAGTCTGTGACTGATAACAGTCACCGACCCCATTATCAGTTTCAAATTTAGAAGAGAAACTTCTCGGAGCCGGCTTCAAGTCGGGCAGCTGACCCGAGATACAGTAGTGTTTACAAACAGTGTCGTGGAGTGTTCCATCCTGTGCGCATGTCCGTTCCTGGTCTATCTCGCCCCGTTCGTTCCACATTTGTTTGTTGTTGTTTTGTGTACCGTTTGAATGAGAGACTTTCTCTAAAATTCAGCACACGGTCCCCTTCTCTTCGTTTTTTCTCTCTTTCCGATAGTCCTCTGCAAATAAACAAATACGTCAGTCGTCAAGTCTGATTTCTCGATTTCGGATGATCTTTCGTAGGTTCTCCAGGCGTCTGCACCCTTACCATAGAGAGAGAGGCTCACAACAAAATGCAAAAATTCAACGACTGTTAGGGGAGTGGTGTGTTCCAAATCGGAAGCAACCAGAGAAAGAGCCCACCCAGCTCTTTTCTTGTCCTGTACCGGCTTCATTGTTCCTTTCGGGTTTTGACAATGACCTCTTCTCCAGCTCTTCTCTAACTTCTTCTTCCTATCTCATGACTCACTCCTATCTTCCTCCCGTCACTAAATCAACTTCTCCTGAAAGTTGCGACCAGTTACTACAGTGTTCCAATAGAATTCCAGTCGGTTCCCATGTGTTCCCAAATATTTGCTTATACTCAGGTACACAAAACAACAATAAACAATTTGTGAGCGAGAGACACAGTTCCGTATTTTATTTTCCGGATCGCCGGCTCGCTCCGGGAGTCTAGGACATCGGCTCTCGACAGATTCAGTCCTTCTTCCCTATCGGCGCACTGGAAACGCAGTTAGTTTCACTGGTGTATGAGTATCTTCACTTTCGATTGGAAACATTCACTCACTGAATTACTAGTTCTTGGGAAAGACTTCTCTCTCTTCGAGAGTGTGAAGTCTCGGTCTTCGAGATATATCGACACACCTTTACTGGAACCAACGCAGTGAGAAGTGACTAGTGATCAGCATGTTACTACCATCGCATTGTCTTTCTTCCTACTTCGTTTCCACTTCCCGTCATCCTTTTCCTTTTCCCCCTTTTCGAATTACTTTTCACATTTTGAAATCTGAACTTTAACTTCTAAACCGGAACTGTTTCAGAGAATGGCTGCGGAAGTGCTACGTCAGCCGAGTACGGTACCGATGTCTTCGATCCCGAACTTGTACCCCACGTTTCCCAGCTTTGCACCAAAGAGTAAAGAAAGCCCTGCCCCATACCCAATGTTTCCCAGTTTTAAGAGTAAAGAAAGTAAGTGATACATGTACTTTTGAAGTGTAAACAGATATGATTGCAGATAAAAAAGTGTATTACTGTCAGAGATGCCTCAATCATGATATGCCGAGGCCTCGAAAGAATCATAAGGTTGGCATTCATCATGATAGTGTGGTAACTTGATACTTTTTAAGTGCGAGTGCCCTTATGCTGATTGTAACTGTGATAAGTGTGGATTGGTGGAGAAGCGGCGGATCCTGAACCTTAAACTTCAAATCTACAATTCGGAAGATTTGGATAAGAAGCCAGACGACGATGAACACGACATGAAGTCAAAAGGAGGTGAGTCAGTTTCTGATCTGATAATAGTCGGTGATTAGTGCCCAGTCACAGCTGCTGTTTCTTGTGTTTTTCACTTTCTCCGACACCTTCCGGGATGAATTGTATTTTGCACACTCATAACACTCACACAAGCCGATACATTTGTTTCGATAATGGAAAATGTGCACATGTTTTGGCAAAAAGGCTGAATGAGTCAGTCAGAATCGAGGAAACCTTGTGATCAGGTGATCAGACCAGATCCCGAAGCTCTGACCTAGATGACATGATGATGTGTTCTTGTTCTAATCTCCGACAACCAGAGTCACAAATGACTTGCATCCGAAAATAGGAAATATAGCCAGAATAGAATCACTTTGTGGGAAAATTGAGACATTTTGGGCTGCATCTGCGAGCAGAAACATCATTTTCTACATTCCACGTCAAACGATTCCGCACCCTCCTCCCGACGTGTCAGTTTACCAACTTCGTCATCCTCCTCATTCCTCGCTTTCCCGCTGTTGCGTCAACGCTAATTTTGTAAACCTATCTGTTTTCCAAATCAATCCGTTCATCTCAAGTATTTTCATCTAATTTACGTTTCCCACTCACTACTTGAAATCATTCCTCCCTTCACTCCGAATCCTTCCATACTTCTGGAGCCAACTCTGAAGTGGTCCCGTGTCTCTCGTCGGCTCATCCTACTCTTCTAGTCAAATGTTTTCACCGGTCCTCTCTTTCTCACACACACACACACTCAAAACAAGTAATTGGCAAACATGTTGAGCAATGTTTCTCCAGACGTCGTCGTCCCGAATTGGTGCTGGGTTTTACTTGAAAACAAACAATTTGGAATGCATGAGGTGTCATCGGAACGCGAATAAGCGTGTTGTGCGGAACTAGGATGGGAAGTGGGAAAAGTTTCGAGCAGCAAAAACATAAATTAGGCCCGAGAAGCTTCAAATTTCCCCTATCCCCGAGTCCCTTCGTTGCCTGTGTGGTACAGTAATCCGGGGTTCTTCCGAATTCATTCCAAGAAGTTGTGTTCTGTTCGCCAATTGTGCTGTCTGATAAGCACCGTCACTTGTGATACCTGATCAAACTTCTGTTCTCTGCAAATCTTTCTCACCTACTTCCTCCACCGGCCGCCGTTCTTTCGAAAGCAGCAGTTATCCCGTCGCCCGGCTTCTTCCAGTCCGAGTCATACTTTCTGAGCCGGCTGGCTGCCGACAATAATAGTTGCATATGCGAGCCCGGAAGGAAACAAACAAATGTCGTGGAGGGTGTGAAACTATATAGTTGATTTGGACGTCCTCATTGTTGTTTACGACGTGGCACTTTTGCCCCGGGAAAGAAGAAAGAGTGTGCCCCTCTCGCTCTTTTTTGAATTGGATGGATGGATGGGTGGACAACAAATGGAAGCGAAACGAGTTCGAATTGTTTGTTGGCTCGAAACGTTTTGACACTTGCAGAGGTGGTCACATTAGTTGCTCACATATACACAGACAGGCCGGCGTGGCGTCGGCAGTAAATAACAACAATTATTATTACATGTAGAAAAGCGTTGTGTTGTAGAGACAGATGTGCATTTTTTCGAGATCTCAAATTAGTATGGCTGGAAAACGCGAATGTTTGTTTGTTTGCGGCTCACACCAACAGAACGGAACTCGACGATACAGAAGAGAACTCTGAATGAGCAGCTAAGAAGTCCCGCGGCTTTTTCCCTCACATGATGTTTCTTCATTCATTCACACGGATTTGTTTTGTTGTACTTGGGTGTTTCCGGAGAAGATGTCTGGATGTCTCCGCGCTTTCTTGAGTGAATCACCTACTGGCCAGAGTTCTGAGCATCGTTATTAGAATGGAAACGAAACGAAGGAAGATGTCGGAGAGGAGGAGGGGAAATATTTGGGCCGACAGCAATCAGAATTTTGTAGCAGGAAGGTGTCCCCTGATCTCGGCGAAACTTTTGTAGCTGTATAGTAGAGGCACGCGGAGTTGAGTTTCTACAAAAAAGTGTTGTTTATCTGACTCTTTTCCTAACGTTGTATACAAATTCTGCGATTGTTGTTGTTTTTGTAGTTGTTTGATCGAGTTTCGCTTGTAGCAATGGCTCCTAATCGAGTTCCGGAGCACATACACGTAAAACAGTCGGGACATCGTCTCATCGAATTAGTCATCTGGAAATCCGGCTAGAACTCTGTTCCCTTGAAATCTGCTCGGAACTTTGTTCACCAGGCTCAGCGGTCAACTTGTTTTTATTATTCACGAGTAGATAGTCAGCAAGACAGTCCTATGGGACCATGCGGGGTCACCGAACCTGGCACCGCTGCCCTGCTTGGTCCCTGGCCGTACCATCATATCATCTCCCAATCACCCTGTTAATTGAACAATAACATGCTCGATTTACTCCGATATTTGCTCACTATTCCCAAAATGGAACTCCTGTGTACCTGGTAGCACCATCATACACTGACCACAACAATAAATACGAACCAAATCGGTATTGCTGCAAATCCCTCCAAGCCTCCCACTCCCATCGCTGCCTTCCTAGCCCTTTCATCAGCTTCATGTATCAGTCGTAATAACGTAATCCCTTTTATCTGAAACAATAACCTAAACATAATGTCAACTTTGATGGGCTCTAGCTGTTTCCACTAAGCTCCCCCTCACCACGGATTAGATCCTGATGTGATCATAGTACTGATTCTACTGAACCTTTGGATGATGTTTCACCGAGGTTCCACCTACGTCTACAGTGACTCCTTCCTAGGAAAAGTCCACGTAATCTTCGACCACCTTTTGTTTCTTCTCCGTCTCGAAAGAAAGGATTTGACTTGGGGATGATGGCTCCCACTTCCGAAGACTATTGTGAATGACCCCTATTCATATTTCTAGCAAACCTCATAACAAAAGGCCCTGCTTCAAACTACCGAACACGAAAAACATGTTTGACAAGTTTTGGTGCCGAATCCCCGCTTCCTGTGTATACTACTCTAAACTCAGTTTTTTTGGACACACATGTGTATGTGCATGTTTCGAAAAACACTTTGGAAACTTGTCAACTTTTTGTGTTCCGTCGACGTCGCACGTCTTCTCCGGACGGCCCCTGCCCGGCGAGCGCGCGTTCTTCGTCGAAAACAAATCTGGAACTGAATGCTCTCAAGGATTTCAATATTGTTTGGCGAGCGAGAACCTAGAAAACTTTCTTCTCCATCATAATATGAATAATATAATGATTAGAATAATAATAAAGTTGGGCGGGTAGATTGGTGAATAAGAAAACCTCAACTTTTCTTTCTGATTCTTTCTGGAAAATATTAGGCCCCCAGGCTTGTTGTGCGGGTTGACAGGCATTGTTCAGTCGAGTTGAGAAAGAACGGAATTGTTCACCGATATATTTTCCATTTATCGAGGATTATAAGAATTGAGAAGACAATGCTCGAATGTTCAACCGCACACGACGTGTTTTGAACATCCTGGAAAGTAACAAAGTGTTCCGTGACGAATGAAAAGAAGTCATAAAGCGAAAAGAGCTGACGTGTTCAGACATTGGATTAGAGTCATTCTTGTCGAAATTTTCAAACATCTCATCTCCCCGCCAATCAGTCAGATACTGTGGTCTTAGAACGTCTCCTAGACTGCTCTGAATGTAGGCTAAAATCAACAGCGATACCGAGAAGTATCCATGGCTGTTTTCAACAAGTACCCCCTAATCCACCGGATAGGGCATTCTACAGTATAGCTTCTGATCTCGTAGATTGCCTGTTTTCACACGCCTCCTTTCTTCCACGGCCACTTGTTTTGATACCAAAGTGCAATCCCAAAGTGTGTGCTTCTTCGCGCGTTTACGTCTTTCTTTTCAGATTTTCTAATAACCGGAGTGATTCCAAAGTTCCTAATCTGGATCGGCCCCGGGTGTTGCCGAGAAATCCGGGATAGGTGTGTCTCTCCGCGAAACTCGGCCCGTAAACACCGTATCAACCGGAACACCAAGAACCCATCGGCTGATCCGCTGACAGTGAAACACACCACAGATTCGTGATGCCTAGCTCCTCAGAGTTGTCCTTGTTCAGTTGACACCTAGACCCCTGACCACTGATCCGGTCATCTGATCCTCTGAAACTCTTGCAACTCCATCCAGATTATCCCCGGATTCCATCATTCTCTTCTGATTGCCCTTTTATGCCTGAAACACCCATCTGAAGTGGGCAACTCTTCGCTTCGTTTCTTCTTCCGCTCCTCTCTTTTCAACTTGGCGAGTCTCCAACCAGCGCCGTCACCACTTCTCGCCGTGTTCTTTCTTCGGCTCCGCCTCCTTTCAGCTCTCCTCTGTCGAAATAGCACTCGGTCCGAGGAGACCGGCCGACAAATAAAGATCAAAACATTCAAAATAGTATAAAGGGGCGTGGCTATTCGGATATGAGAGCAGTCGAAGAAGAGGGAGGAGAAACAGAGTGAGAGACCTCCCCGCGGCGCTATTTCGAAAAACAACCTCCCCGCACACGTTCGTCCGTTCATTGCGAGAAGCTCATTGTGGGCCCCTCTCGTCGTTCCTCTTCCGTCTTCTAAATACTTTTCTCACTTTTTCGCACTTTGCCGTCTTCCGCTTCAACTGCTACCATGACTCAAATCGGTCTCTACCCGGCTGTCCTTACCAAGCCCTTCGAACTGTCGTTGTCGGCCATCAAGTCTGTCCTGGAACCTGAGAATCCATCATATTCAAGTACTAACACCTGAACCTTCCTGCTTTATCCTAACTTTCCGTGTTTCAGAACGTGTTCCAAACTGCCAGAAGTGCGGACAACACGGTCGCAAGTCTAGACTGAAGGGTCACAAGAGGTACGTGCCGAAACCCGATCCCTCAGATCCTAATCTTCCGAATTTCAGAAGCTGTCCGTTCCGCGAGTGCACCTGCCCCAAGGTAAGAGCCCCTACCACATCCCAGAGATCCTTTATAGTTTCCTATACATACGTATTCTGGGTCTGTGAATAGAAGAGGTGGAAGTGTAATTTGAGAATAGTGTTTTCGTTTCTTTGTGCGTCCGAACTGGTAGAAAACACCGTTTGTATGCAGCCGAGTCTGCCCCCAAACACTGGCGCCCTCTTTCTGCTGCTCACTGAATTGTTTTGAAACTTTTTGTGGAGCAGAAGAGTTAGCACACGAAGAGTATGCACATGTTTCACTTATTAAAACTAATGAGATGCTTTCTCTCACACTCTGTGGATGGCGCCGCGCAAGATAACTTTGCTCTTTGCACAATCTGCTTCTGCAGCAAACTTTTGGCTGGGGGCCCGAGACATTCTGAAAGAGCAGGTCTGACAGATCATCTTCTCTTATTAGTTTACAAAGAGTGCCCGTCGCTTCCACATGAGAGACTTCTGTCTTGAGCTGTGCTGCTGCTTCAGATGCGGGGTTGGCGCCTACAAAAGCAAAACTAGTAGTTTGGGCGTCAGACGCACGCGCGGCTCTCGGCCCAGGAACCCCCTAATTTGGACGCGTCGACGTGATCGGCATCGGTGACAAGTCCAGACGTTGAGATTTGCGCTCAATGCTCACTCGCACAAATTCAATTTCGCAACATGGAATTTTGAACACGGCAATCTTGTGAAAAACATTTGTCACCGTCGCGCATGCTCTCAATTTTCAGAGCCTCATGACTCATTTCGGGTGATCTCTGCAATCATCTGTGAAACTCTGAGGAATGCCTAAGCGAGCTGAGAGCCTGTGAGCCCTAGTGCCATCAGAGCACGCTAAGAGTTCCTTCCTTGCCAATAGAAAAAACACACAGACATAGCAAATTGTAAGAGTGACAAGGGACCCGAGACGAAAAGTTGCAAACATGTTTTGCTTCTCAGCTGACCCGTCGGTCGGTCGTCGACAAAAATTGTGCCCGCATGTTGGAAGGCTCCTATACAAAATATACGAATCATCATCTTTCTCGCTCATCAGTAAACAAAATATCCGTGGTGATGGGCGCCTCCTGGATGCTGCTGGTCCTCCTGAAGAAGGCGTTTCATTAGCGCCAGCGCTTCTCTGATTTCCAGACCTCGCCGACGTCCTCTTATGAACAATTTCCGTGCTAAATTGTTTATCGGGTTGGCGCGGGGACTCTCTTGTCTTTGCTTCTTCTTCTGAAGGAAGGAAGGATACTGCGAGAAGTTGTCGACTCAAAAAGAGTCCCTTGCGCAAAAACAACATTTCCTAATAGGCTTCACGCCACTTTGCAAACATCGTTCGCGAATTCTGGAGAACACAGTCGAATAGACACACAAACACATGGAGACACCTGAATACTTGGTACGTGTCTGTCAGCTGATTGTGTACTTCTGATTGGGTACCTGTGCTGCCTGTTTTTGTTTTTCCAAGAGTTCCAAAACCAGCTGTCCTTCTTGCTCACAACCTGGAGTAGGGGAGTAGGAAGGTATCGTTGATCACCTTATCAGATCGCCTAAATGGAGCATTTATGTTCCGAAGGGCCTCTCAACAGCTGAAGTGTTGGATTCTGGGAAATCGTTCGAGGTGCGTGCGCTTATGAGCTCGAGCTCGTCATCGGCTCTGCTGCCGCGCACAGAAAACCGAGAAGAAAAACAAAAAGGACACGGCGAATTATCCAGAAGGCCATACAAAGAACACCAACGGCAAATTGTGACACCTCACAAGTCCACACGTTGTCTACTTTCTATGCGTGGGCAAAGAATACTTCTGCAAGGCGCTTTTGTTCCAGCCACTCTACCGTAGGACTTTCTCGGCGCCCACAACCACCCATATAATTTTATGAGAGCTCCAATATTCACGGCTTCACTCTGTCATAGGTTGTTTTGTTGCTGGAACTCCGCCTCCACGAGTATGTCCTCGAGTTTCCAAAGTCCCTCGGAACTTGCACACATTCCTTGCCCCCAGGGCATACGGTACTGTGCAAAATGTTTGATCAGCTTTCACACGGAACATAAACACTTTTGATGTTTTCGACATTTGGCTGGGGGCACCCTTCCGATGAGAAACGAGGATTAGATTGTGGTGACCTCCGCCTTCTCGCATGTTCCCTCCTCGTGAGCTCAGAAGTTTTTGGTTGTTTTTCTGTGGGACCTAAGAGATTGGGGAGCAAGGGAGGGAAAAAGTTTGAGTGTACACATTGGGATAAGCAATAGGAATGTACTTCCTCTTCTTCCCGGGAAAAAGCCTAAACTCAAAGTGAACCTTTTCAGTGCGCAGTTGTCACTGAACGCCAGAAGCTGATGGCTGACCAGATCAAGATCCGCCGCCGCCAGAGAAAGGATACACTGATGAACTTGACCAGAGAACACATGACATCGGCAATCAACGCTGCGGCTGCTCTGTCTGCCAACCCACTCAACTTCAATCTCTCATCCATTCATAACGCTCTTATCTGTAAGAAAAATGCAACGAACATCCCATTCTAAGCTATCATGTTTCAGATGGATCAATCAACACTTCTCCACAGCCACTTCTCTCCTCACCGACCTCATCGGATGCTTCTTCCTACAGCCCATCCCTGTTCCCATCTCCATCTCTTCCGATCATCCTGCCCTCATCAGCTGACAACTCACCAACTGCCAACACCCCAACAGTTCCGAGCGTCCCCACAAGCCTCGCTGCTCCGGCTCCACTCGTTGCTCCAGTTCCGATCCATCTCCCGTTCGTCAACATCCCAACACACACCACTCCGGATGCTGTCGCTCTTCTCCAGACCATCCTGGATCAGTACAGACTCCTCGAGGAAGCCGCCAACAACTCCAACTCGTCAAGTCCATCCAAGGACGAGGACAGTGGTGATGAGGAGTCCGAGGGTCTGAACTCCAACTGCATCATCGATGTCTGCACAGTCTGATCGCTATCGCACTTTTCCCGCCTGCCTAACTTTTGCTGTATAATTCGAGGACTTCTCTCTTTCCATCTTTCCATCTTTCCTGTCCTACGCTTCGCTCTCTACTCCTGATATCCACGTTCCGACCATTTTACCTCGATTGTGATTATTCAGCACATTGTGATTGCCACCTGAACCCGTCTATGTCACCTTCTCTTCCTCTAATTATAATATGTATTCTATCTCATGACACTCTGTCCTATACCTCCTCTTTCCTATCGTACCTCTCCAGATTCTTCCTCTCTCCGTAGCTACCTCCTTCTTCTCGACCTCTTTCCTATTTCTTTCATACCCCGAACATCTCATAGCTAGAATACGGTCTACTCTCTCCTCGAAACATTACCTCCCGATTCAACAAAATTCCACCAGTCCCCCAGTGTTTCAGTTCCGATTTCCACACCTCCTATTTATTTGTCTTCCTCCCCGTGTCTGTGAATATTTGTCATCAAAACCGAGCGACTAAATTTTGGAAAACTCTAAAATTCAGACAATTCCATCAGATTCTATCAGCTTTTGTTCAGAAGTACTGGCCGGTGTAGTAGACTCCTCCTGTCCCGGATGTTTTCGAATTCAGTTCTCACATATCATACCCATCATCCATCTTTTCCCTCCCTTTTTTCTTAACAGTAGTACTTATCAAGTCCTGTTCATTCTGCCAAACCAGTGAGTTCTTAGCAGAATGTGTGACCCATGTTCTTCTCCTAATGCAGATTTCGAACCCAATCCATCTGCATCCAACCCGTTCCTCTATTTTTGTATGTATGAATGCTGATGAATAAATGTGAATGATCAAAAATCTGAGTTCTTCACCGCATCTGCAAGTCTGAAAAACTATACCAGAGTTCTGGATGACATGTAATTACACCTCGTGACGTGTGATTAAACAACGGAAAGCTGCAATTTCACACCGAAGATCTTTCGAAGCGCGATGCCGGGAGCAGACAAGTGACCCGGAAGCTGAGTCAGCCACGTCTTGATTGGAGCTTTTCAGCAAACTTCTCAGGAAAGAAAAATAGGGATGAGGGATCGGATCACCTGTCAAGAGAAATGATCCTCAACATCCAGAGTTTCTCACTTCCAGCTCAATCTTCCCATTTTCTCATATCCTGTTTATATTACTTTGCCAAACAACACTTTTAAGAAAGACTAATGTCTTGTTTTTATTAAGATCTCTCTGGAAAAAACGGGAGAGTAGAGCAAGTTGATATGTTCGTGGATGAGGAGAAGGGGGAAATTCTAGGAAATCTCGCCACTTAATTCTTGTTTTCGATACATCGCATACACTACTTCTCCGTTTCCCCTTCACATACTTATCCATTTACATCGTCTTCGCCTCGTTCTAGATTATGTACAATACATTTCGGATACATTCGATTGGCTCGGTGTGACGAACTCCGCCCCATTTTCAGCGCTTGTTGTTTGCAGCTTGCCGGTCCGCGAGACGACGAGGCGAGAAAGGCGATCTAATCAGTATTGCAAGGATTCGTGAACGTCGAGAACGAGGAAACTATTTCTCGCCCGTTTGCAAAGCTGTTGTTGATCGTCGGAATAATCTAGGCACACAAAATAAGTATATAACAAAAATCAGAGCAACTGTGTATGAATCAGAACGGAACTAGACGAAGACTTTCAGGTTTCTCGGTTTCCGCTTCTCACTTGAGGGGGCAGCGGGGCTCGATTCTCTCACGAGACAGACAGAAACAGATAAATTGCATTACCAAGTGTACCTTTCGTCTCTCACGTGACGTCATCAATCTGGGAGCCAGAAAACAGATCGCGTGTGACGTTTCGATCCGTTTGCGTCCCTACCAAAACACTTGCCAAATTCAGGAATTCATATCATATTTTTGAGAATGTTCACGAAAGTACAGTCAATCTTCGAGAGTACAAACACTTGGTGTTTGTGTGCTGACCATGGGAACATTCAAAACATAGTCGGGTGTTGACTGGAATTGCAGACTTGATGGATGGATTGATGAGAAGAACTTCGAACTTTCCCTTCAGCTAATTGGCCTACTTCGAGAACTTTCCATTTCTCTTCTTTCAACTAATTTGTTGCTTTCATCTTCTATCCGAGACCCTTGTCCGGTATGTCTTCATTTACTGAACATCTCAGGAATGCGAAATAATGAATGTCTCATCCGAAAAAAACATCCGAGAATCTCAATTTCCGGCTTGTGCGCGATTGAGAGCCATCCGTGGAAAGGTTTGAATAAGAGCTCGAATAATAGCAATTAGCATTCGGTGTATGTGCGTGCTTCTGAACATCGTGTTCCAGCTTGCGATATATATATTTGTGCATTCAGTTGAAATTTCGCAAAACAATTCAATTCACAACGCTGAAATT
Organism: Caenorhabditis becei; assembly: GCA_900536315.3. Lineage (NCBI taxonomy): Eukaryota > Metazoa > Nematoda > Chromadorea > Rhabditida > Rhabditidae > Caenorhabditis > Caenorhabditis becei. Next base: position 374,806 of record LR539664.1, read on the forward strand.
CTTCTCTTCCCCCTTTTTTCTCAAAGAAGGGGTCGAATGATGACCAGCTGAAAACTGAAAACAATGGCGACAATTCGGGCCGATTCTGGGAACCTGGATCTTTCGGACGGCATATTTATAGTTCAAGCGGATATCAACGAGTGTTTTCGACTCGACTGCTTGTGTTCCATGTATTTATTACAGAATCCCATCAAAAGAAATCTTCCATGTATAATGGAATATCAAAATACTGGAATTATCATGACAATTGTGTTCTCTGTCGATGAGTGTGTGTGTTGTCGATCGTTGCAGCAGCAGCAGCAGAGCTCGGATGATGAACGATAGTGGCTAATGCGGAAGCTGGGAAACGAACACCTTGTAATGCTTCTCAGAAGCAATAAGATCAACTCTCGGAAACGAAACAGGAAACGTTTTTTTCCTGATATGGGCAGGAGATGCGGATTTGAGGGATCTTCCGGGGATGATCGTCTCGTCTCGACTACCGTACCCCTTCTCGGATTCCCTTCCTGAATGCCGCTGCTGACTCTCAAATTTCAGTACTAGTTGCGTCGTGTTATCTTCAAATGTTTTCTGTTTCCCGGCCCGATAAACGTATGAAGCAACAGCAGTAGGAGAACGGAAAACATTCGGGGGGCCCGAGCATCAGAAGAGCACAAAAACACACGAGGAGACGACGACGATGGAGGCGGCGGCGGGAAATGTTGAGTGACATGGACAGATTGAAGAAACTCTGTGGATGAATGTTGAAAACATCCATGTGTTGCTGGAACAGCCGTCGCCCCAAATAGTACGAGAAACTCGGAGATGACTGAAATTGAGTTGTGACAGCAGACGGAGAGACGGAGCCCGAAGTGCCTGACAATGAGGATTTTTGTGAGGGTTAGCGAGCTGGCGGGAGACAAGGAAAAAGCGGAGAAGAAGAAGACGGGGAGGCAGAAAAAATACAGCTGTTTCATTATAGTTGTGCAACTTTGAAAGATGTTTTTCGGCGAAGCGTGGAACAATTGGCAAGGGACTCGCGAATGTGTTTTTGTTGAAAAGAGAGAAGAGCGAACAATTACTTGAATCTTTTTTGTTAAACTTTTTGTCGGGGACCTAGGAACTAATTGAATTGTGAAACGGAATCCTGTGATGAAGCGGATTACGGTAGACGTACATAAATGGAACGGAACGACTCTGAAGGATCTTGTTTCTGAAACCGATAAGGATCTCCGGCTCATCCATCTCTCGAAAACGTTTCAGGATATTCACTCGAGTTGTTTTTATTACTCTTCGGACCCTGTGAATTTGTTTTTGTCCCGGAAAGCCCTTCCTCTTCCTCTTCCACCCACCAAATTGTCTCTCGAAACGTTTGAAAACATTTGCAAGTATGCCCAATGTGCTTCTGATGAGCACCACACCAAGCCGGAAATTGAGGGACCGCAGTTTGAACCACTGTGTTGTGTTGTGCGTGTTTCGCGAACTTGCCGGGCACCAGGTACCTCTTCACCTTGACAACTATTTTTCATATCGAGAAGTAGCAAAAATAGCCCATGTTTACGATATCACTGAACACTTGTCGGCGTGCATACTTGGAATAAATGTGAATGTGTGCGCGTATATTCAGAGGTATGTATTTCCAGTAAAACGAACTAATCACTACTGCCGATCGGAAAGCGACACAAGCGCAATGATCAAATGTCCTCGACTTGTGTAATTGTAGACTTTCCGAGACATATACGGGGGATAATCACACGGTACGCATGTCGGAAAAGTCTGGGAAAACAACTCGGCGAAGTTGTCATCATCGGGTGACGGAGCCGATCTCTTGATGTTTCGAATGGGCTCTTATCCTACGACGAGGGATCGGAATGGCACATGCCTACAATTGTAACAGGAATCCTCAACTATCAACATCGGAAGCCCGAGGTTTCTCCGAATGTGACGGCACGCCAGCTTCATGTCTGTCGCGACAGGAGCTCAAGAATCTTGATCCATCTCCACCTTTCAAGCGCCATAAAAAGTTGTACACACACCCAACATCACTTCTAGAAAAAGTGTCTGGATAAACCACAGTGCACGCAGCCTTTCCCCCTCCTCCCACCATTTTCAGGCCAAATCCGCGTGTTTTTGACAAAAATACACATATCTATATATCAGGCCTGCGATTCGGAGTGTCAACTCTCACAACATCGATTACGTCTCCGAGTACTCGAGAACTATCCTGATTAGCATGTTATTCTGGCTGGAGCGGCGCGCGCGAGCTTTTCCACACATGTACACGTATTCACACAAATATCCATGTTCGAGAATAAATTATTGAGTAGGTGGGAGACACACACATACACACTTGCGTAATAAGGTGTCAACTACACGTTTCCTTGTTTTTCAGCTTTTCCGAGTTGATTGTGCCGCTGGAAGATGTCTGATCGGTGTGTGTTCAACTAGGAAGTGTTTTCAGAGAAACGACACTTGACGAGATTCAGGAGCCGCGGAACCGAACGATGTAAAGCGAAGAAAGTTGGTCTAGTGCACCAGCTGACGTGTGTTTCAGACGAAATTGATGATTCCTGTGAGATCGGCTGAAATGTGCACACAAACACTGAACAAAGTATCTCAATTGTTCGGCGCCACGGCGAAGATCACATGTCACACAACTCTGTCGACGACAGCACGTTCCAGAAACCTTTTGTCTTTTGCCGCTTCTCACTTTCAGAGTCAGGGGTTTTCGTTTGGTTTCCGTGTTTTGGTTTCCGACCTCAATCCAAAGAATTTGGTTTATCATCATCGTCGCCACACACGAAGAGACGACGGGAATTGTTTTGGACGTGCGCTCCCGATTTCGGAACATTTGAATATGTATTCAATTGCGGCTTCATGTCAAAAACAATGCGGAGCACACCGACGCTTGGTAGTGGTGCTGCTGCTGGTGGTGGTGGAGGCCACAATCGAATTTTTGTCGGCGGCAACAAAAATGGAGAGAGAGAAAGAGACTAGTAATTCCAATTTTCGACGTCCACTTTATATGTATAGTAAGTCGAAAACACGACTACGGTAGTGCGATACTCCGAAATTCGCTTACTATTTTGCCTGGAACACAACGTGGGCATAATAGCGGAAGAGTCATTGAGCAAATTGAAAACATGTCTGAATGCGAATGACAATTGGATGGTGTGAGAAACGGAACGACATTCTGGAGAGAAGGGATCCAGTTTTGCATTCAGAAGCAACAACAATTCTGACTTCTGGGTTCATAGCTACAGTAGTGCTTTCAATAACCATAATAAGGTCAACTGTGTGTCTGGGAGTCCTACAAAAGAAAAGAGGTTTTCACGTTTCTTTAATCGTCAAAAACTGACAACGTGAATATCTCATACAGCTTTTACCAGTCGCTTTTCATTATTATTTCTACTTTCTTCACACTCTCACAGCATTGGTACGCTTCCAACTTCAGCTTCTGACCCATCGGAACGCCGTTTCAGGAGTGCTATCAATTCGGAAATGCAAGGCAAACAAGATTCGAAACGAACACTGAAATCCATGGATCAAAGTTTGCGCTCCGATAGACCGGCTCGGAAGAAGCACGAGGATATGGACTGGTACCATGGGCTTCTGCCCAGAGCTGACATCAACACACTTCTGGAGAACGACGGGGACTTTCTGGTCAGAACTTCTCATATTCAGGGTCAGGAGAACGCGAGAACGGTGTTGTCTGTGAAATGGAAGGGAAAGTGCCATCACTGGCAGCTGCAGGAGAAAGAAGATGGTACCGACTGGGAAAACGTCTGATTTGGAACTTCAACTTTTCAGAATCCATCGTTCTTGACGATCGGAAGTTCGAGAACGTCCTGGATATGGTAACCACACTCCGTATGAAGCGTCTTCCAGTCTCTCACGCCTGCCCGGCACTTCTTCTGAATCCGATTATGAAACAGGAATGGGAGCTGCGCCACGATCAGATTGCTCTGGGGAAGATGCTGGGAGAAGGAGCGTTTGGAGGAGTCTACAAGGCGACTTTCTGGTGCAAAGGAGAGAAAAAGATGGTGGCTGTGAAAGTGAACAAAGGGAACGAGAAGATCAGCACTAGGAACATGATTGAAGATGTGTGCAAGGAGGCGAGAATCATGAGACAGTACCAGCATCCCAACGTGGTTTGCTTCTATGGAGTTTGTGTGGAGAGAGTGAGTTTTGAGAAGAGCAGTTCTTAATTTCAACACTGTTCTGTTCCAGGAGCCTATAATGCTTGTGATGGAACTGGCTAATCAGGGAGCTTTGGATTCTTATCTCAAGAATGATAAGAACAACAGCAGTTTGAGAGACAAGCTGAAGTACTCGTTCGATGCATCCAAAGGACTCGAGTATCTCCACCAGCACGGATGCATTCATCGTGACGTGGCTGCCAGAAACTTTCTGATGCACAAAAATGTTGTAAAAATCACAGATTTCGGACTGTCGAAACAGTTATCGGATCTCGCGCACAAGTACAAGCTGAAAGATCTCCAGGCGAAGCTACCCATCAGATGGCTGGCTCCAGAAGTCATGGTGACCGCCACGTACACTTTCAAGTCGGATGTGTACTCGTTCGGTATCTTGTTGTGGGAGGTAGGGATGGATTACTGTATCAGATGACTAGCAGAAGCTTACAGATTTTCATGGACGGCGCAATACCGTACCCCGGACTGAAGCTCGCAGAAGTCCGTCAGAAAGTGAAGACAGGATACAGAATGGAAGCGCCGGATCGGATGCCGACGTTCGTCCGGAACATCATGCTCCAGCAATGTTGGCCGCAAAGTCCAGAAGACCGTGGAAACATGACCGAGATTCGGTTGGCTATGGAAAGTGTGCTTGACGGGAAGGCAGCAGCTTTCAATAATCGTTCGGTTTATTGCAAGAACTTGTGAATCTCTTTTTTTCGTGAATAAATATTTTCTAAATGTATAAGTATCAAAGGAAGAAAATGATAAAAAGGGAAACACAGTCTGATAACAGAATTTGTGGCGTCAAGATCAAGAGCATTTGAAGTTTGGAGAGTCATCGTGCAATGAGTCCACGAAGGGACAGGTCAACTGTTGCTAACCTCGATAGAGCGAAGCAGTAGGAACAGTTGGCTCTGTTCGGGTTGAGCGGTCCCAACCGGAAATAAAGGTCCCATGGGGAAGGTAGAGGTCCCAAAAAATAAATATTGGTCCCAAAAAATAAATAAAGGTCCCAAAAAGTGGGTTCGGTCCCAAGCGGAAAAAAGGTCCCATAAAAAGTTTAGAGGTCCCAAGAAATAAATATTGGTCCCATCATAGAAAAATACCGGAAATAAAGGTCCCAAGAATGGAGCAGGTCCCAACAGGAAAAAAAGGTCCCATGAAAACTATAAAGTAATTTTTATGTCTTCGATTATTATTTTTCCGTGTTGGTAAACAGATAATTTTGTTTTGTTTCGGTTTTGTCGAATTTATTCAAAGGTTTTCTACAGAAAATGAAGACATTAGAGTGTGAAGTGACCTAGATTGATTTGGCTGAAACTTGGCAGAAGGGTAAGTTACGGTTCGAATAGGCAGGATCCAATAACTTTTTCATGTGATAAGCTATTGGTGACCGATACATGCAGAAAAAAGACTGGTTTTTTGGCTGGCTCGAGAGAAAACTCTCGAATCTCGATTGTTTGGGCTGTACTCTACTCTTCTGCCAAGTTCCAGCTAAACCTTTCCCTGTGATCTTACCCACACCCCTTATTAGTTACCAAAACATTTTATAGCTGGTTCTACTGTAAATCCTGAACCTACCGAATTTACATGGAACCTTTTTTTTCATGTGACTTCTTACAATTATAAGTCCTCCCTTTTCTTGGGACCGTTTTATTTTCTATGGGACCTTTAATTTTTTATGGGACCTTTATTTTCACTTGGGACCGGACCCTCTTTTTGGGACCTTTTTTCTTTTTTTGGGACCAATATTTATTTTTTGGGACCTTTAAACTTTTCTTGGGACCTTTTTTCCCGCTTGGGACCGGACCCACTTTTCGGGACCTTTATTTCCCGTTGGGACCGCTCAACCCGAACAGAGCCGAACAGTTTTTCCCGGGAAGACAGATATATTCTTTTTGGAAGTTTTTAAAAAGATGATTTGGTTTTGCTGTTGTAATTGTTGTTTATTCACAAAGAGATCTCTCGATAAATAAGTTAGAAGGTTATGCAAATTACAATCACTATGTGATAACATCATAAGTCTTGGATACCAGAAAACCAAACCAGTTAGGCGAAATAAGTGGTGCGCTCGACGATATCTGGTCGCGATGGCTTCTGCGAGAGCTGTACAAAAGTGCGGTATTTGCAGTTGATTCCCAAGTAGAGTACTGCGACGATAATTCCGTTCATGATACTTTGAAGCGCGGAGATAACGGCGAGAGCACGCAGACGGCTGTAATACCAGGCGGAAGCGAGTTGGAATTGAGCTGGCGTGGCGAAGATTGCGTATCTGAATTGGGAAATTGGTTTCCGTCAAGAGTTTTCAAAACTCACCCCGAAATGTCATTGGCGTTTTGGACGCAGAGGAAACTGACGAATGAGGAGAGGACGCATGCAACACACATGAGTAGGGCATGCTGAAAAGTACAGAATGAGTATTATATGTTTCGTTGGTAGACTAACGAATAGCGAAAGCAGCAATTGATGGTCAACAGCAAATTTGATAACTCTCTGACCAGCTGACAGGAACAAGAGGGAGGCGAAGGAGAGGAGCAGTGAGAGAATGGAGCAGGGGAAAAGCCAGAAGGCCATCCGAGGGTCGATCAGGACTTTGTGGTCCGGGACAGTGTAGTAGAGGCGGGAAGCAACGATGAAGTCAAACACCGAAGAACTCAGGCATAGTCCAGTGATGGAAGCAAACTGGAAAAATCCATAAACTGCTTGAAATTGGAATCAGATGCTTACCACTAGAGTAATGTTGCAGATAAATATCAAGTTTGACGTGTGCATGGTTCCTGGAAGTGATTGGTTAGTTTACTGATAAGAGAAAGCACATGTGATAGTTTGAAGAAGTTAGGGAGAAAATTATGGAGAGAAAGAAAGGAAAAAGGAAGAAGAGGAAACCTGCCAAGAATCGATGTTTATTTTGTCATATTTATATTTCTCTAGGGTGTATCCATTTCCTTATCACTATCACAAACTTGAATCACTTCCAGAACGCCCTGTGATGATAAATGAGCGGAAATCGAAAAATCAAACTATCAGCTCCGTTAAGTTTTGAGGGGGAGACAGCGGAAAAATGCCCGAAATTCAGCGCGCCGTTACCAAGAGACGAGAAATGAGAAAGCATGCGCAGGGCCAACGAGACGCACTCTTTTTGGTGCTGATCTGTTTCTATGTTTGGTCAGAAGAGGCGGAAGAGGGTGGATGCGCATGGGAACTGCAAGTTCGAGAGCATCACTCAACCTGGGAACCTAATCGGAGTCTATGGGAGGAAGTGTAATGACTCGACGGAGAGACCTACTTACGAAATGAAACACTGTCTTAGCACCAACGTCTTATCAGTATCTCCCTCTGGAATGATCAGCAGCAACGCCAACAAAAAGTCAACGGAAACGAAAGGTTAGTGCAGCAGGGTGTCACTGGTCAAAATAAAGGACTTGTCATAAGCGGACTGCATATAGGGTAAATATAGGGACCTGACTTCTGTTACCTGGCAAACAATGTACCCGATTCTCCGATACTCACCTGCTTTCTCCTGTGAGAGCGAGATGGTACCGCCCGAGACTGGCACTAACCACTGAATGCACTCGACAAACACCGTTCCCTTCATTGCCCGTTTGCATAAATACTCAAAATAGGCATCTGGTAACTTGGAAAGACAGAAGTGGATGGGCATATACGAAAAAGAACAATCAGATCAGGCAGAAGAGAACAAATTCATTTTCATATTGCGTCTTGATTTAGATTCAAACACATCGGATTGAGATACCCATAAGCATACATATACATCAATATTCTTATTATTATTAATATTAATATTATGGCAAGTATCTGCCCTACTGCACGGCTTCCCTGATTCGTTCAGAAATGCTGCTCCAAGTATTCGATTTCAGTCTCCTCGGTGCCGTGGCCCCACTCGGTTATGAACAAGTTGCTCACATTGTTGTACGTCTCGCGCCAAGCCCAGAACGCCGAGAATATCCAGATGCAGAGTGTGAGAATGTGTGTCAGCTGCAAATTATGAAAGGTGTCGAGGGGGAGAAGTCAACAAACAATTATTACCGACTGGACAGAAGCTGGATCAAGAGTGACTACGAAGTTTGTGGAGATGGAAGCCAGGGAGAGCAGGATTCCGATGCAGTTGAATACAGATTCCTGGAAAAATTGACGTTTTGAGCAGTCAGCAAAATCGGATATTCGATTCCCTGATTGTTTAAGAGCACTTTGAAAATTTCTATTTTCAGAAGATCAGAGAAAACGTTTGGATTGACGCCCTTTGAAGGTAACTATTAGTCACATCAGAGAAAGATCACCCAAAGGGCAATTTCAAAGTTCAGATTATTCAAAGGCTTGGAATTGATCAACAACTCACAACTTTCAACCAGTAGAACTTCTGAACAATAAACCATAGTGATACTGATGCAGTTCCGATTGCCAGAATATCGTAGATGGCTAGCAGAAAACTACTACCTGAAGTTCTCTGCTCCACATCCCATCCGTAAAGTGAGAGGATCAGGAGAGTCTAAAAAGTTTCAGCTAAAGTTGGTCCGAAGCTAAATAAAACTCACAATAACAGTGATTTTACAAATTGAGAGTACATTGAACGGGTAGACGACCAAGTACTTGTAGAATTTGTTATCTGCTGGCATCACATCCCAATCCGAGCTGGAAAATTGCAAGATTCTTGAGGAAAAACATGGGAAGATAACAACGAAGGCAATTAATAAATGCGGGAAGGAGAGATGAGAATGAGTGTGCGAATTGGTCAAATTATTCAGCTCAACTTGTATAATTGATTCCTTTTTCTTCGCTTCCTCTCTTTTTTTCTTATAATGAGACTGACACAAGAAGGGAAGAAGGAGTCGGAGAATAAGAACGAATGAAGGCGGAATTTTTGATTATTTTTTTGTTCTTCCTTTTTTTAGAAAAAAGAGAAGAATTGTACACTCGTGTGCGTCAAGGATAATCTAAATTTTCGTAGCTAGAGTTACAGTAGTGAGTGTCAAGGTACGAAAAAGGAGGGAATTGATCAGAAGCAGCAGAATCTCGAAGAGCATCAGGGGGCCTAGAAATTGAACACTTTTAGGGAGAAAATGACTCGAGAAAATTGGCGGAAGTGAGTGAATAGAACCCTCCTAGAAAAAAGAAAAAGTTCTTCCCGTCAAGCCAGCAACGAGAAAAGTTTTTGGGGCTCATTCCTAAAAGAGAAAAAGAGAGAGAAAAAGTGCTTGACAATTTATCATTTGTGGCAAGAGATGCGACGCTTCTCGACCCTTCACCAACCGACCAACGACTTTTTATTGCACAAAAAACGATGTGCGGGAAGAGGGAGAAGAAGCCGGGCGAGGAAGAAGAAGAAGAAGGGAACATAAAAACTTCCACCGTCGGCGGCATCGTCCTTTTTTGTCTTCTTCTTTCTTTTTTCACGCCTATTGTGTGGGATTTAGAAGCTTCTTGATGGGATGGACGTAATGGTGTGAAGCTTTTAAGGAAATGGGTGAGGAGCCTCACAGCTGACGGAAAAGTTGGGAAAATCAACTGATAACGGAGAAAAATCAGCCGGAGACAAACAAGAATATGTTTCAACCCTGTACACACCGCCCGACCGTTCACCCGATCGCGATAAAACCAGGTGATTGGCACTATATAGATAGTATCGGGGTATTTCTTCCGAAAAACTTTGCGGAATGGAAGAGAAGAAACAAAAAAGTTTGGGTGATCGATGAACTCGAAAAAGAGTGGAAGTGCATCCACATAACCAATTCACATCAAAAGAAACTAAAAGAGAGTGGGTGAAATATTATTTCGGAGGTAAGTCCTAGGCTTCTGACCCACTTGAGACCTGACCCCTCCGGCGGCTCTCTGAGACCCTCAGAATTTTTCCAGGTTGACAATTGAAGCGGTGGGGCGGAAGAACACACGCACGGTGACTGCTCCACTTCAGAAGACGTCGAAAAAGAAGGGCCCCCGGGAGGCGAGATGAAATAAAATTTGGCCAATGGGGCAAGTGGGACAAAATTCTATTTTTGAATGATGATGATGACAAGTCTTGCTTCTTGAAAATTGAGTAGGCGAGAAGAAAACGAGTCTCGGAGACGTCGTCTTCGGAGTCGTCAACCCTACAATTTGACATGACGCCTCTTTGTTTTTCGAGCCGTGATTGTTATATATCACGGGAACCTATTCAAAAATCTATTCATTGGGGGAACACGTGACGTAGAGCTGGAAGGAATCCATTAGAGGGAGAATCAGAATGTGTGGAAAGAAGAAAAGAGCAAACAATGCGAAGTTGGAGAGGGAAATTCATTTGGCGCAATTTTGGACTGGAAATTCAGCAAACTGAATCAGAAAACGAATAGCTACAAACAACTCCAGAAAACAACCGATTTACAACAAGCATTTTGTCGCAACTAGCACGGCACGTGGTTGAGAGTGTAGTGTACCTCAATTACTTTTGCTCAACATTCATCAGACGTGTGGTAGGAAGAATGGAAGAAATGGAAAGAAGAAGGAAGAAGAAGAGAGTAAATTGTGAAGTACACTCAAGGATTCAGAAGCGAGAAGAAGAAGCAGAAGACGAAGAAGGAGTTGAGAAGTTCTTGGGATGAATGAAAAAAGGAAGCATTGTGTTTGGAGCCCAGAAGGCGTTGGCTCCGGAAGAAGGACGAACACTTTCAGGCGAAAATGTGGAAAACAAAAAGAAAACAGGCAATAGAAGGCGAATAATATGACAAGTTTGCGGATGGCAGACACGCGACGAGCACAAGAAGAAGAAGAAGAAGGATTTCAAGCCATTTTTTCAAAGTTTTTGTGAGCTCTGCAAAACGTTGAAAATGCAGAAAAGAGAATAGCGCTGCGTGCTTTGTTGGCTTTTCCAACACTGATTCGACCAAGCTTCCCACAGTTTGTGACGATCGATATGAAAAATGAACAGACATGCAGCTGAATAGAGTCGAATATAGCGGTATAGAACGAGAGTAGGAGAGAACCGCGTCGAGGCAAACAATACAATGTTCGGTCGGAAGCTAGGAATCGCTTCTGCATGCATTTTGAGTCACTCGTGACAGAAGCGAAACTCTGGGAGCTGGCCTGACTCAAGGGGCTTCATGGTTCATGACCTTTGGGACCCAGGCTGCTCAATAAAATTCTCCTCGGAGAGGAAGTGAAACTGACGGGTAATGAAAAGTTGTGCTCTCCAGAAGTCGAAGTTGAATGACTTTTTGTTCCTTCTTTCTCAAAGATCTCTAATCTGAAGTGCGAAGCTCAGGGACCTTGGGAATCTGCAAATCCCAACTGCAAACAGTTCCTCGTCGCTTCCTTATCTGTCAATATCGAACTACTGAACACTTTTGGAAGAAGGAAATATTTACAATTCTGTTTACCCGACAGACAAGATTTTTCAAGAGATCAAGGGAATTTCCTTATGTCTCCCCTGTATATCATCGCTAACTGCAAAGTTCCGTTTTTCATCAGATTACTCAACTCGTCTTGTGGTTTATCAACCATCTAACCCCGAAAACGATGCGAAAAAACTTCCGTTTTCTGTCTTGTTCCGTTGAAGATTGGGAAATTTACCCGTCCTCTCTCTTACTTTTTTATCACTTTTCCAAACGGTTTTTGTCGTTTTATTTTTGTGTCTCTCTTCTCCTTATTCTGCCTTCTCATAAATATCACTTACTCTTGCTGCTGCCGTCGATTTCGAGGTCAACTTGAAGAAGATGGCAAGCAGAACACAGACAAACGCGCGAGAGGGAGGAGAGAAGCAAAACGGTTCCTGGTTGAGTTGGGGTTGGCATCCGCCGTACCGTACTACAGGTATTACACCCCAGGGACAGGTATAAAAGGGACGGCTAGCGGTGACCAAATCACTTGACTACTCGGTCCAGTCCATTTAGTCAACGTGAGTTTACAACTTTACAAGAATCTCAACCTTGAATCACGTTCTCGGTTTCAGATGTCGTCTGAGGATCCAAAGCAGATCGCTTACGAGACTGAGTCTCTCCGCAAGGTTGCATTCTTCGGAATCGCCGTCTCCACCATTGCCACCCTCACCGCCATCGTCGCTGTGCCAATGCTCTACAACTACATGCAACACGTTCAATCCTCCCTTCAGTCCGAGGTTGAGTTCTGCGCTCACCGCTCCAACGGACTCTGGGATGAGTACCAAAGAGTAAGCCAACCCTGATGCTTCGATCAGTTCTAAACTTCTCATTCCAGTTCGAGGGAGTCAGCGGAGTCGCTGGACGCATCAAGCGTGAGGCCTACCACCGTGGACAATCTGCCCGCAGAATGAAGGTCCGCAGACAATCGTACGGAGCAGACGCCGCCGTCGGAGGATTCGGAGGATCCGCCGGAGGATCGTGCTGCTCTTGCGGAACCGGAGCTGCTGGACCAGCTGGATCCCCAGGACAAGACGGAGCCCCAGGAAACGACGGAGCTCCAGGAGCCCCAGGAAACCCAGGACAGGATGCCACCGAGGACTCTGTTGCCGGACCAGACAGCTTCTGCTTCGACTGCCCAGCTGGACCACCAGGACCATCCGGAGCCCCAGGACAGAAGGGACCATCTGGAGCCCCAGGAGCCCCAGGACAATCCGGAGGAGCCTCCCTTCCAGGACCACCAGGACCAGCCGGACCACCAGGACCAGCCGGACAGCCAGGATCCAACGGAAACGCCGGAGCCCCAGGAGCCCCAGGACAGGTCGTCGACGTTCCCGGAACCCCAGGACCAGCTGGACCACCAGGACCACCAGGACCAGCCGGAGCCCCAGGACAGCCAGGACAAGCCGGATCTGCCCAGCCAGGACAGCCAGGACCACAGGGAGACGCCGGAGCCCCAGGAGCCCCAGGACAGCCAGGACAGGCTGGAGCCCCAGGACAAGACGGAAACTCCGGAGCCCAGGGAGCTTGCGACCACTGCCCACCACCACGTACCGCCCCAGGATATTAAGCATATCCGACTGGACGATGACATCATCATCTCTCTTTCTTCCATTATCTTGCTTTATCTCATCACGACTTCAATTGTGAAATAGCAACCTGTAGAATAAACATCCTGCATTCCAAACTGTCGTAAATCATTCAAATGTTACAACAAACTTTGCCCAAAAAACTATCCTTGTTGCCTTTCTCAAATTAGCTAAAAAACCATCTGCCAAGGTCGTCTCAATGATCATCGAAACTGCCCATCTCAACTTCCCCTTTGCTTCCCAAAGAAAGAGACCAACAGATCAACAAACTAACCTTCAAGCAAGCACATTCGCGCGATTTCAGGCGTCATGTGCAATATCAGAATTAATTCTAATATCAGTTAGGAATTTTTAATTTCAGCTGCTTTTTCTGACACATCGAACCACTATTCAGATTGTCGAGCACTTGATTGGCTAGCCAACATCATCATGTTACTGCCAATTTATTTTTTATTCTTTGAGATACTGGTTTTGGCAACAAGCCATATACTTAACCCATCTGATCCCAACTCTTCCCATCTAGAGAATAAATCGGCTACTTTCACCATTGATCCAGATGATGGAAAACTCGGAGTACTTGATGAGGTCAGAGAATACCTCTGGATGCTAGAGTTTGAATTTGAATTTCAGGTCAACGCCGAGATTCCTCCAAAAGATAAAGATGGTGTTTACTACTTCATAATCACCCTATTCGTCCTTACCGTGGTCGCTTCAACAGTCACAACTGGAGGATTCCTAGTGTTATCCATTCTATTATGGTGGCATTTCAAAAATGTAACGTATTTCTCAAGAACGAAAGACATTTTGATATTTCCAGATGAAATTCTTCTGGTTCTTGATCCAATTAACTTTTTCGGTGTTTGTAGTGTCCACGCTGAACCTCGTCATCAATATTCCAGCGACCCTTTTTGAAATGATCACCACAAATTTCGTAACTTCAGGTGATCCTTCAAGTTAGCTTTTCCGAGAATTCCAATTATTTTCAGAAATTTTCATCGTAATGTCCTACATCATAGACATGTGTCATTACACTTTCCTCTTCTCGAATTTGGTGATCGCAGTTCAGCGGTTCTTTGTTTTCTTCCTCCGCCACTTGACCGACAGAGTCTATGATGCGTAAGGAAATTGGAAAGGGTGTCTGGAAGTTCAACCTAATTCCAGCCCATTCATATTCTTATGGTTGGCATTTGTATGGGTTGCTTCTGGCTCGGTTGTGTTCATTCTGGCTTATAACAAATGTAGGTACAGATATCAGTCGGGAAAGAACTATCAGTTTTACTGTACTCCGGTCACCAATTTGGTAAACTTGCCACCTCCTGCAGGAATGAAAATCGTGAGAGAAAACTGTATGTGATAATCTGAACGATTCGTTCAGATGGAAATCTGTCTTCAATTTATCACTCCGATTTTGATCTTTGGCATCTACATCTCCATCATAGTGAAGATACTCTTGATGAGAAAATCTCTCCTCAATAAAACAGAAGTATCAATTCTGAAGCAGGCAATCGTTATCTTCGCGATATTCCAAGTAAACAAGTTGAAGGGCAGACTCTCCAAAAACTTATCAATTTGCCAGATATCTTCTCTCGTTTTCATTTTCTGCCAAACATTCACTTTCGACGTAGCCACTGCCTTCCTTATCAAACGAATCATCAACACGGTAATGCAACTGAACAGTAAATTGTCACGTTATTCGTTTCAAGGCAGAAATCTTCGCCGGAGCAGCCACGCCTTGTTTCTTCTTCTTCACCTCGAAAGACGTCAGGAAATTGCTTTCTACTAGAGTTTCAGCTGTCAGTTCTCAGAATAACTCTCAGGACGCGAACAGAAGGCAAACAATGAGGTCAATGTGAACGTGTTTATTTGAACTTTGAATAAGTTATGAAATAAATTAATAAATTAACTGAAACTGGGAAAGGAGAAGCTTGATTAGAGCACAAGTTGCTCAATATGAACAAGGAAGGCTGTAGGGATTGAGCATTAGAATTTGAGACACAATTCAAGACACAATAACGTTAACTAAAATAATAATATTACACCACACATTTTTGGAACCACCGTATTATGAAAAGAGCACTGATCTTTGAAGTTTGGTTTTTTAAATAAAAGTTTATACTTTTAGTAGTTTGTAGTCCATTAACTATTCACTTTGACACCTTCCACACAAGCTTCTGACATCTGATGTACTCCGCAAGATGAAGTGTCAGCTGTTCGATCTCGTTCTTATTCATCGAGAAAGTCAGACGCTCTTTGGGGGCTTCATCTGGATGAGCGCCAGGGGTCAAGGGTCGGATGATGGTCAGCATGAAGTCTTGTTGGAACTGACCGAATGTTGAGAGACTACTGTAGGGGATGGTTCGGATGACGTCCTGCAAAGAGATATGATGATATCTGGTCAGTAATTCAAAAGTTCTTACAAAATGCCTTCGATCCACAATACTGACTGCATGATCATTGAGAGCCAAGTAGATCTTCCGCTCGTTATCAGTTCTCATCGAAGCCACGTGCAGGTCCGAGCCGAAGAGTGGCCACTTGTTGAGCACTTGCAGAATCACACGTACGCACTCCTGCTCACTCATTCCAACGAGCTCACTCCAATTTGTGTTGATTTGAAGTCTAGAAACATGAAAATAAAGTTGAATTTCGAGATTTCTGGTTACCTTAAGCTCTTGATACAAGCCACGTCCAGCATCTTTGCCGGGTAGAACCGCTGACTGATGAACTCGAACTGCTGATCGGAAAGATGAGGCGGAGCATCTCCGAATGCCATTTGAGCGTACAGAGCAGCTAGGCTTTCACAGAGTTGGTTGCTCAGCGGAATCCTTCCCTTCACAATTTCCTCAGAAGCCCTCCATACCAGGAATTGTCGTTCTATCGGTGTTTCGGTTTTTGTCAAGTGCGACCAATAGTGACGCATTCGTAGGGAAAGCGCAGCTGCACAATCCGCTGTGACTCGCCCACGTTGGACATCTCTTGAACGAGTTTCCCAGCTGGACAGCGCGTCGCAAAGCTTCTGTTTCCCTTTGAGAAGCAGGAGACAGTGAGTTGAGGGATCATCCATGTAGAGAGCGTATCCGGAGAGAAGTGCCGGGCGCATTCCGAGTTTTAAGCAAAGTGAAGACAAGCATTGTCCAATTTCAGTGGAACCGTCAAACTCAACAATTTGGTATTCAGAGTTCGGAAGCTTCACAGAAATCGAATGCGGGAACTTGGTTCGAGTGACATCCCTGGTTAGGATTGATGTCACCTCCAGACGACTAGGTCCTTCCTGTCGTCCACCGACTCTCAAGCACCGATCCAGGGCACTCTCGCAGAATATAGCCATCCTTGTCTCATCAGACTCGTTTCTGCAAAAACTTTCACGTTTTTACTTTTTGATTCACGTGAAAACTTACGGTAGGTCAACCCATTTTGAAATGTGTCGCTTTAGAAGCCAAAGAAGTGAGTATTGTTTTGGGAGGAACAGCGGAATCGTCAGTGCCAGAAGTTTCCAGCCTTGGAGGCCAAACGGCATAGTTCCACTAGTCATTTTTATCAGCTGAGCATACACTTCGTTTTTCAAAAACTCGTTCTGCACAGCTGTCGACAGAATGTTCTGCGCCAGGTCAATATGGTATTGGGTGGCTTGGGGACGCATCAGAACGGAGACGAAGAGTTGAGAAGCTCGAGAAATCTCCAAAGTCTTCTTGCGATCAGCTGGGTCCACTGTAGTCAAGGTGTCTTTCGGAATTTCCTCCCCAGAAGTGAAAAGAAGATCCTTCCAAAGAGGAGAATCGTTCTGCACATTCTCAGCCATCATCCGTTGCACTAGAATCTCAAACGGAGTTCCACAGAGCGCCGCTGTTCCACTGGCAGCCTTTAGGAAGTACATCCACTTTTCTTTCTCTTCTGAAGTTCGAAGCACCAAGTAGACCGGATCTTCGTTTGCAATCTGCACACACAGACTATCGCTGTTCTTCCTCTGATTCGGATGATCTCTGGTAGTTTCCAACTGCTCATCGCTGCTTCCAGAATACTCTTCCGTTCCGTTGTGCTTTTCACTGATTTGAGATCCTTGCAGGCACAAAAATCCGTTGGGAACCAGGTCATTGGAATTCTTGAAGAACATCAGCTTCTGATTGACCAGGGCAGCAAACACTTTCTTAGAATGTCCACATTTGACCTTTGTCATCCATCCACTGATAGAAGCATCAATCGGGGTTACTCTGCTAGCCATCTCGCGTAGTGTTGAAGCCTTGATAGCAGCAGAGATAATCGTGACCCACTCATGAGTCGTCTTCTCACTTTCCGTCATGAAATTCATCTTGTCAGTGGAGGTTATCAGTTGGAATGCGTAAGCTGCTCCCTGCTGCTCTATTTTTGCAACTGATCGGATTTCCGTTACGTTTATCCTTGAAGCCGGCTCCTCTTCTCTATTTCCGTGTTTCTAAAATTGTTATCTTGAGTTTTATCTTGGATCATGTCTACTTACCCTATAGAAGTTCAGCTGACCATTCCGGAACACCACGTATCTTCTTTTCAGCGATTTGATACGGCTATCAGTCAAATGAGTCCAGTATCCGGATTTTTCCATAGTTTCCCTACACGGGATCAGTGAAGTTCGAGAGTTTGGTGTGCCTCCAGAAGATCTTGTGGAGGCGTCCGGTGGCAGATAGTAATCACTTCCAAGACACAAGTCACGAATTGCGTAAGCAGGGCTGTCTTCATAAGAGTGATGGGATGGCACACGCGGAGAAGAGTTCCTAGAGAGTTTTGAAGACTTGCGGGATCCCGGAGAATCCGTTCGATTGTTCGATGAGATTCTTGACACATTGGAGACGTGATAAGGGGAAACTGCAGGTCCGGTGGACGTTCCTTCAGAATCAGCGCCGTCCACAACTGATAGGCAATTTTCAGCAGCTTGGATCAATCTAGATTCCCACTGTCTTGGCTGATGTGATGGTAAGGCTGGCAGCACTTCTTTATCAACTGATCGGTGTTTCACAATCTCCGAATAGACAACCTTGTCGTCTTTGATAGCCACAAACTCGTGTAGATTCACGTAATCCACATACTTGTCGTTTCCATTCTGACCTTCTTCTATTTTCTCGAATGACGACTCCTCGATATCGTATTCATAGTCTTCTGCGTAAGAGTTCAAGCTGTCTCGTTCCGTCTGGAACGTCATCATTGCTACAAGTTCACTATTTCCAGACTTACCGTAGTCTGATGGATCCTTCTTGGCAGGGGCATTGGTTTTGGCTCATCCTCACATGGTGAAGATTCCGAAGTCGAAGACCCTTGAGACGTGTTCTTTGTCATGGTTCGAGCTGGAAAGAAGCAAAGTTCTAGATAACTGGGTTTTTCGAACTCACTGGCTTTTCTCTGAACCCTAGGGGTGCATTCTGAAATGCTGACGCTCATCTGCTTCCTATCTGCATCATCTGAAGTCAGCCCACTGTCATCAGATGTTCGATTCTCGTCCCGGAGAACTGGGAGAGTTCCCTGAAAGTCAAGTTTATTATTGAAAAAGCCCTAGAAAACGAGAAACTCACAGTAATACTTCTGCTCATCTCCATCTCTGCCTTGATCTTTCTGGATTTCTCCGTAAAACTTCGGAGCATCTGAAGTTGCGTCGTACACCGCAAATTTTGAGCTCGAAGTCGTTCGTTCTGATCCTCGAGCTGCAGAAAACGAGGAGTGGAAGGGATAGAAGGTAGGAACGATTAATTATCTAGCAGGTGTCTTGAGTGTGTGTTTGATATTTTTATTTGAAACACTCTTTCTCTCCCGGGCAGGGCGCCTGACTCGACCCCAGAGAGAAATACGGATGATCGGCAAAAAATGTGGTGGTGAAACTGGGCCACCAGGCACTAGGGACCGAGGTTTTAGAAGGCCGAAAGCAACGACGGAAAACCATTTGTCAAGATGCCCAAAGTTTAGAGAGCGGGAAAGAGAGAGCATTGTGGGGCTGGGGTGGGCTCCATCCATTCTCTTTCTCTTTATTTTTTGAGGCAATGGGGGAATGTCATGGATTAGAAAGGGAAGTATGTCCATTTTTGGGGGACGGGACGGGGGGCCGGTATCTTTTGCTTCCTCCGTCATATTCAGGCAAGATAGGAATGGAAAAAATACATAAACACATGTCCGAAATGGGGTGGCATTGGGAGGAGGAGGCGAAATGGAATTTTTATCTGTTTCCTTTTCCTCTTTTCATCCGTCTCACATACAAACATTTCGATGAGGAGATGAAGATGTTGCAATTGAGAAAATAAAGCTACCAGTGTGGCGCAACATTATAAAATTATACAACAACATGGCATCACATCACTATGTTGTTTAGCGTGTTTTGTGGTAATTAGTGTCGGAGGAGGAGGGGATCTAGTAGTAGGATGTGATCCAGGAGGAGGAGAGGTCGTCTCCGAAAGAAGCCGCACCCCACGGCATGAAAAATGAGGAGGGTTCCGAATTAGAGTAGGTCGGCAAGAAGCGGAAGGCGGAGAAGAACACACACACACAATTGACAAATTGAATTGGATTTGGTGGGATTCTTGCCTCCAAATTGGAAGAAATGTTTGAGAAGGGGGAGATGGCGTACCAAAAACTTCTAATTAGTGTACGACGGTCTTCAAAAGAGTCGGAAGGCTGGAGATGTCTAAAGGAAACAATAAAATGTTGCCGATTCGTCTCAGGATAGAGCCAGACTAAGGCAAGCAAGAGCTTCATCCCAAAAACCAACCCGACGAGCTCAATTCGAAATGCATAAGAAAAAGAAAAAGTGATGGGCCGATTTTTCAAAATTGCCATTGCGAATAGCACTAGAAGCAAGCTTCGGGAGAAGGGAAGGTCTCGTAATAGATGAGGATGAAACGAGACGGGAGTGAGTTCATATTCGCTCCAACTGCATAGTAATTGCGAAATTAATGAGAGATGGCAAAGAGAAGGAGGCGAGAAGAACACTTAAAGTGCGCAAGATTTCGGGAGAGCATACGCAGAATAATTGAAGAAAGAGAGAGTGAAAATGGAGTCAGTGACACGCCGGAAACAGATGTTATCGCTCTCCGGCACTCAATTACCGAGCAGACGTCACTGATAAGAGGGTGCGGGGAGAAGTGTTCTATAAATTTGGACTGCAGACTCCCTGGGGAAATGTATAAGTGTGCTCTGATTGATAAAATGATCAACTGATAAGAAATAAAGAATAGGCATAGAATGGTGGTATGCCTCCCCTCCAAGAAAGCACAATCCGGAGAAGCATTTTCCACAGGACGTCTTCAAGGAACAAGTTTCAAAAGAAAAGGACGAACGCCTTTTCATGATGAAGTCGTCGTGACGGATGAATGGAATGGAATGGCAACAAAAATTTGATTAATGAGGCGAACGGAATTCGGTGAAAGACGAAAAAGAACAACGTACACATATGTACGGATTCGGAAAGTTCTGGTAAAGAAGGGGAAACGGAAATGGATACGGGCGGCATCGAAGGAAAGTGTCGAGCACCTGCTTGTAGTACCCGGGTCACTCCCACTTGCCAGATGTGCCAGTCACCGACACTATTTCACTCACAGTTTTATGGGCAAGTTGAGTGAGAATGTGCCGCCAGGCGGCGCTGCCAGTATCGGTCTCGTGCGCAGCAGCGTGGCGCGATTCGAACGAAATCTGAGATGATTCGGAAGGAACGCACACTTCTGATTGAAGTGGTTGAGTGGTGGCAGGATTCTTCTAGAGTTTCGCCGCACTACTTGCAGAAAAGGCGAAGGTTCTCCTTTTCTGCCACGGAAAAGCCCCACAAAAAAGAGGAGAAGGGAGGTTTGTGGCGGCGATAAACTGGCGTACACTCTCACCCACATGCATTTCGGATAGTAGTTCCGAAATTTTGGTGGTGGTCGGCTGGCTGGTGCCAAGAATTCCCATTCTGCTGATGAATTGTGCATGGATAAAAACTCGTCACTTTCCTCACTGGACATGGGCGAGATGAAAAAGAGAAAGGAGTGAGGGGATGGGTCGAATTCGAAATTCAGAATTGTAGAATTCAGAATTCAAAATACTGAATAACAAACGAGATATAACTATACGAGTGAGTTAATCGACGAAGATGTACTACTACTAATACCCCTGACCACACGGATCTCTCAACCAGTTCTCAGGATAATAACCGTAATCTCTTTTCGCTCTGGTAACGGATGATAATCAAGGAATCTGGAGAATGAACAGGATTCTGGATATTATTTTCAAAAAGAGAGGAGAGGTGATTAGGACAGAATGGTTGAGGTAACAAAGAAGGTGTCAATGAAGATAAATGACCGAAAGAGAATCGGTGTGTGTTTTTGGAGGACACTGATACTTGGCGCCAAACATGAGAATTCGAATTCGAACTGACCCAGTAAGTTAGAGAGTTGAGAGCCCAGCGTGCTCGATGACAAATGGGCTGACAGGATGTTCGGAAGAAACTCTCCTGCGGGAATTGGAATGCCGTGTTTGGAGGAGGAACCCAACATCACTCATTATGCATGTTAGCTTTGAGTTCTTCTAAAAGCCAGACTCTTGGAAAAAGAACACACACAAAAAAGAATGGAATAATAGAGGTCCGGAACCTAGTGGCTCCGGAAGAAGAATATGAAGACGACGGAAGGGAGACGTCAAGAAATGTTGTCGGCAGGGTAACTCGATACCTGGGACCCAGAATGCACGTATGTACAATATTTGAGCATGGACCCCGACGGGTTTATGGGCTCGGAATGTGTGCGTTGTTGCAGATTTTAGGAGAAGTAACTCTATCCGTTCTAGAGGGCGGGTTGGGAGAAAAAACGACTAACAAAAAGTGCTGAAGGGCAGAAGCTGGGGAGTGGAAAACCTCTGGTGCTCATTAGGAATAGTTGATTACTAATTAGATCAGCTTATCAGTTCTCTATTTCTTCTGGAAGCCTGACACTTTTTCTAGAAACCTTCATGAAATTCAAAATTCGCTGAAATTTTGTCCTGGAGGTCAATGTCTGAACAACAGAGGCTTTTAGGTCTAACCCTTCAGTACTAGTAATAAATCTGCTACTCGACGTGGACGAGAACACACAACGGAATTAACATTTGAATAGACAAAAAGAGAGGAAAACGAGTTGGCTTTTTGGGACATATACAAGAATGGCTAATACGAAAACTACATTGGCTTGTTGACGGCTCCCCTTTTATTCAGATAGTCAAAGGAGAGCACAGTTTTTTGGGTACAAACACAAAAATGATGTAATAAGTTATACCAAAGTCAAAATTCAGATTCAAATGTTCACTTTCCCCCCTCACTAATCGGATTGTGTTGAGAGTACTCACCTCTTTCATTCGTTTTGTCACCCACAAACGTATTCTGGACGACTTGGCCAGCAACTCTTCATCTTCTGGCGATCGTAACGGCGACGGACTCGAGTCGCTCATACTCTGAAACGACGGAAATAGTGCAAGTTTGAGTGGAGATCGAGAGAAAGGAAGGGAGCAAATGCAGAAGAAGAAAAAGTGAAAACGAACGAGCCAGAAGACGGGATAATTGCTCATGGAGAGCAGATTTGGAGTGCAGAAGAGTGAGCACAAGTGCCCTTTTAAGCCAGTCAACCGTAGATATGAAAATAATGAGAAGACGGGGTAAAAGTTATAGGATATGGTGGTGGTAATAAAATACGATGAGTGACCACCAGACAAGACTTCCTTCCTCTTCTCTGTCCGGCCGAAAAGCCTATGTATTAGCATCAAATTGCGCGATTTTGGTGCAAAAGGCCCGGGCCCCTCTTCTTCTTCTTCTCAACCCACTTGCATAATTTGTGTCTTCTTGTATATCTCGTCGACAAATCTATTGCACAACAGCATGTTCCGCCCCAAGAAAGCAGAGAGACGATACCAACAACGGCGAACTCCCCGATGGGAAAACATTTCAAATTAATTTATACGCGATTGACCAGAGTTGAAAGATTGATGGAAGGGGGAAAAGTTTTGAGGAACAATGTTGGGGGCATGGATGAGTAATGGGAGGACGAGAATGATTGGGGTTTCAAAAGTCGAGAAGAGTTTCGAATTTTTCCAAAGATTCAGAAGTCAATACTGTGAACTTTGATTTTGAAGAAGATGAATCAGGCCATTATCAAGCTAGAAATGATGAACTTCTGTTGGAATCCTCCAGAAGAATCTTCAAATTGACAGTATTCAAAGCAGAAAATTGGAGCAAATTGAAGGTTTTCCACATCGTCAAATGGAGCTTTTGTGTGTAATAGCACTCCAAAAAGAGCTTCCTGACGAGCAGGAGGCCCAGTGTTTTCGCGTCCCATAATCAGATAACGAACAAATTTCGCAACACACAGAGCCGAAACTGGAAGGTTTTTTTTCGGAAGCTGGTGTGCCTATCAGAAAATGAGGAGCAGATGGGTGAGGAGTAGTGACGCTGCGCTCATGAGCCATTTTGATGAGCTGACCACGAGCGCTTCTACCAAGAAAGGCGAAAACGTCCGTCCTCCAGTCGGGGAGAAGCGACGTCGACGATGAGCGCAAGAAATTAATTTTGAGAAGCAGGAGGACGGGAGAAGCAGGCGGACGAGGGGGGAAAGGCAGCGGAAACGAGCGGGAAGATCATCAACGACGATGGATGGAGCTGTGGTGGAGGCAACCGGAAGGTTGGAAGAAAATGACCGAGCTGCAGAAATGAGAACGTAAATAGGACTACACAAGTATTCAGGGGGAGCATACGTGTTTACTGCGGGAAACCGATCAAAACGGTAGACCAGCTGCGTAAATTTGCATAAATGCACTTCACACCGGTTTCGAACCATGTAGGTCTTCCCCCATAATCTTCATGTGTGGTCGTGCTTTTGCTGTTTTTGCTTTTGCTTCCACTTTTTTCCTGGGTCCAATTCTAATTTTACCCCTTGCCAGAAGCAATTCAATTTTGACCTCCCGACAACAACGGCTTTTCCGGTTGTGGCTTTCTTCTATTTCGTGGAAGAGGACAAAAAAAGAAAAAGAAACATGACAGAAAAAGTAATAAAGAGAGAAAAAAGCCTTGGAGCTTCAAAGTTTTCAACACAACTCACTAACAAAATATCCAGATAAGCAGGCTTCGTGTCAAAATGCAATAAAAAAGATGAAGTTCGGCGGAGAGTCAAGACGCTTGACACGCAAAGCAAAAGTTTCCACCATTCCCAATGGTCCACCCACTTTCTCAAGGAAAGATCAAAACGTCATTATTTGACACAATGGGGATTATGAAAATAGTACAGTAATCCTTTTTATAGAGGACCAAAGAAAGGGGACTTGGACCACCCGGAGAAGGGCAAAGAAGCTTTCTCTTCCAAACTCTGCGAGCAGAAGAAGGAGAAGAAGAAGAAGAAGAGCTAAACGGATTTTCATCTGTGCGCGGCGATTGTGGTACCCGGAGGAAGAATGGACGGGTTACTTCAGGAGATATTACGGGAGACCTCTTCAGGGATGTTTCCGGAAGGGAAACCCGATCTCGACCAACAAATCTTAACAAAACAATGGGGAAGTGGCAGACGAGCATAAATATTTAATCGTGTTAATGTGGCAAGGATGACCAAATGGCCAGAGTGTTATGGGGGAAGGGCAATTAGTGCACAGAAGGAACGGGAGGACGAGAGGAAAAGCTGCCGCGAACACATGGCGCAAGCATTCGGATTAGGTGGGAAGAATGCGCGGAAATGAAATGTAACGCACACGGTAAACAAGAGACCGAGAACTAACATGTGTTCGTCTGGGGCAGGAACATTGTTCAACGCTAATGAAAATAATAACAACTTTTGTATTCTGATTCTTAAACTCAACTTTTGTTTTTTGAGTCGTTAGAAATCGATGAGCTATAAACTCGAAAAGATATTTCCGTGCGCTCTGAGGTTAATTGGATTCAATCTGTGCTGCTGCTCCGAGGCCGGGGCTCCATAATTGAATTTGCATAGACGGGAGACCTCCCCGAAACCTTCCAAAAGGTCTGCTGCCTCTACTAATCAAATTATTTGGGTCTGGCTGGTCCGATGCGCGAAAATGCGTGCGAAGAGATCCAGGTGGTCTGGAGCACATAGTAAAAAGAAAGGCTATTGAAAGTCGGGCTTCCAAGTGCTTTGAAACCCTCTGCAGATATTATAGACGACGTTCCCGGAGTCGCTTGGAAGCCGTCTCGAATTTCACTGACACGCCCTCACTTTTGGCATATATGCGTATATGAAGAGACAAACTGAGCACACATACACATTTGGCAAAACAGGAAACTTCTTATAAGTAAAGGGCTTGCCGAAACAGCAAACTGAAACCGAAACCAAATGGAAATACAACTATAAAACGTCTAATCGTCTTCAGGATTAGTGGAATGGAAATGGAAGAATGGTTGCAACCCTCTCAGTACCACTGGCAGACATATGTTTGTTTATTCGAGGGGAGAAGCAGGAAAGGAGGGCTTTGGAAAAACTAACACATGTTTTTCCAGGATTTCAGAACTCGTAAATCATGCATACACTTTCTACGGATTCTTCATTCTGTATTTATTATGTTGTCCTGGTTCAATGTCTTTTTCTGCTAGTTATTACGGTAGTTCAGCTGTTTTACTTGTGCGTGGTACGGTAGGCGTTTCGCACGGTGTTTGCACACATTGTCTACCGTATGCGCGCGAAATACTTTTCGCGAAATTGGATTTTTCTCGTTTCCTTTTTTCTTTCGCTTTTTCGCTCAGTTCTCTGCGTTTTTTCTGCTTTTCCATATGGAAATCGTGTGAATTCCAACAACAAACTGCATTCAACACGTATTTCGCCACAAAATCACCTCATATCGGGCGAAAACGTCCTCGTTTTCCGCGCTGGGCCACACACAGTTGTTTTGTTTCGATCTCGATCTCGAGCGCCGCCGGCGTGCGCACTTTTCGGGTGTTTTGTAGGCCGTCGGCGGGCCGCGTGTCGTCTTGCATGATCCTCTCTTTCGAATGCTGTCCGTCTCCTTTTCTTCCGTTTCTTACGCAACCCCCATCGCTATTACCCTCTTTTTTATTCGCGTTTTGCAGGTAACGCACACCAGAAAATGTCGGCCAAAGCTGTCAGTGAACTTTCCGGAAAAGAAGTGAGTTTTGACGACTTCCTGACTTTCTTTTCTCAATTTCCACCTTTCAGGTTCTCTACAAGTACTTCGAGTCGACCGGCATTGTCAGCGCCCCGCATGCGTTTCACGTGAAGGCCGGAGACAGTTTCGCCGACGTCTCCGCCAAGTACGAATGGCTGGCTCGCGACAACAAGGGAGTCATCAAGCCGGATCAGCTAATCAAGCGTCGTGGAAAGCTCGGACTTGTCAAAATCGGAACTCCTGTCGAGTTGGCCACGTGGTTCGACAAGACCGCGAACACCTACGTCAAGGTCGGGCAGACCGAAGGACGTCTCCACACGTTCATCGTTGAACCATTCTGCGCGCACACCGACGAAGATGAGATGTACATTGCGATTTTCAGTGAGAGATGCCGCGACGTCATCATGTTTTACGAGCACGGCGGTGTCGACATCGGTGACGTTGAGGAGAAAGTGAGTGATTGATTTTGCGGCTGGTCAAACCACAGTTCATCTTGTAGGCTAGATCCGTTCACATCCCGGTACAACTGAACGACAATGAGATGTCAATCACAGAAGATGAACTCGACACGCTTCTGGGTCCATGCAAAGACAAGGACGTCATCAGAAAGTTCATCTTGAACTTGTACGAGGCCTACAAGGCTCTCCACTTCACCTACCTCGAAATCAACCCGTTTGTCTTGTCCGACAACAAGATTCATATTCTGGATCTCGCTGCCAAACTCGACGAAACCGCCAACTTCCTGTGCTCGGACAGATGGAACAGCCGGTCAGCCAATGCTCGCACCGCCCGTTGCATCGAGTTCCCAGCTCCGTTCGGGCGTGATCTCACCTCCGAGGAGCAGTTCATCTCGGACATGGACGCCAAGACTGGAGCTTCTCTGAAGCTCACAATTCTCAACAGACAAGGACGTGTCTGGACAATGGTTGCTGGTGGAGGTGCTTCTGTAGTGTTCACCGACACCGTCTGTGATCTTGGAGGAGCTTCCGAACTGGCCAACTACGGAGAGTACTCTGGAGATCCGTCTGAATCGCAAACTTACGAGTACGCCAAGACTATTCTGTCTGTGATGACTGAAGGAACTCCTCGTCCAGATGGAAAAGTTCTGATCATAGGAGGTTCGATTGCCAACTTCACGAATGTCGCGAAGACTTTCGGAGGAATCGTCAGAGCCTTTGAAACATTCATCGACAAGCTCAAAGAGCACAAGGTTCAAATCTATGTGCGCCGTGGAGGACCCAACTATCAAGAGGGACTCCGACGCGTCAAGGATGCTGCAACCAAGCTTGAGATTCCAATCCATGTCTTCGGACCAGAAACCCACATGACCGCTATTGTCGGTGCTGCTCTTGGATTGAAGCCAATGCCAACAGTTCCAACTGCTCCACAGACCACCGGGCAGTTCCTTTTGAGTCCAGAGAGAAACGTAGGTGTTTCAATAAACAGTCATTTTCTAACACGGTCATTTTCAGACCGCTGGAACTGAACGTCCACCAGCTTCTCCAGCTGTCAGCTCCCCAACTTCCGAGAACCCGCTGACCGCCGCTATCCAGAAAGGTCATCCAGGATACCAGAGCCTCTTCGAGAATGACACTAAAGCCATCATCTGGGGCCAACAAGTCAAAGCCATCCAGGGAATGCTCGACTTCGACTACGTGTGCCGCAGAAGATCCCCGTCTGTCGTTGCCTCCACGTACCCTTTCACTGGAGACAACAAGCAGAAGTACTACTTTGGACAAAAGGAGATCCTCATCCCGGCCTACAAGTCGATGGCCAAGGCTTTCGCCACGCATCCAGATGCCACTGTCATGGTGACATTTGCTTCAATGCGATCTGTCTTCGAAACTGTCCTCGAGGCTCTTCAGTTCCCACAAATCAAGGTCATTGCTATCATTGCTGAAGGAGTTCCAGAGAATCAGACCAGGAAGCTTCTCAAGATTGCTGAAGACAAGGGAGTGACCCTCATTGGTCCAGCCACTGTCGGAGGCATCAAGCCAGGATGCTTCAAGATCGGAAACACCGGAGGAATGATGGACAACATCCTTGCCTCGAAGCTGTACCGTCCTGGAAGTGTCGCCTACGTGTCTCGTTCCGGTGGTATGTCCAACGAGTTGAACAACATCATCTCACAAAATACCAACGGAGTTTACGAAGGCGTCGCCATCGGAGGAGATCGCTACCCGGGAAGTACCTACACCGACCACGTCATGAGATATCAGCACGACGATCGTGTCAAGATGATTGTTCTGCTCGGAGAAGTCGGAGGAGTCGAAGAGTACAGAATCGTCGAGCTGCTCAAGAAGAAGAAGATCACCAAGCCTCTGATCGCTTGGTGCATTGGAACTTGTGCCGATCACATCACTTCTGAAGTTCAGTTCGGACACGCTGGAGCATCTGCCAACGGACAAGGAGAGACTGCTGCTTGCAAGAACACTGCTCTCCGAGCCGCCGGAGCTCTGGTTCCTGATTCATTCGACGATCTGGGCAACAAGATCCGTCAGACTTACGAGGAACTGCTGCGTCTTCAAATCATCGTCCCACAACCAGAAGTTCCACCACCAGCGGTTCCGATGGACTACGCCTGGGCTCGTGAGCTTGGACTCATCCGTAAGCCAGCCTCCTTCATGACTTCGATCTGTGATGAGCGTGGAGAGGAGCTGAACTACGCCGGAGTTCCTATCACCAAGGTTCTTGAGTCGGATATGGGAATCGGAGGAGTTTTGGGATTGTTGTGGTTCCAGGTAAGACGGATCAGTTTTGAGAACTTCAAGTTACAATAACTTTTTCAGAAACGTCTCCCTCCACACGCCAACAAGTTCATAGAGATCTGCTTGATGCTCACCGCCGACCACGGACCAGCTGTCTCCGGTGCTCACAATACCATTGTCTGCGCTCGTGCCGGAAAGGATTTGATCTCTTCCCTCACTTCCGGACTCCTCACCATTGGAGACCGCTTTGGAGGAGCACTTGATGGAGCTGCTCGACAATTCTCGGAAGCTTTCGATCAGGGATGGTCCCCGATGCAGTTCGTCGGTGAAATGCGGAAGCAGGGCAAGCACATCATGGGAATCGGACATCGTGTCAAGAGCATCAACAACCCGGACAAGCGAGTCGAGATTCTGAAGCGCTTCGCCATGAACAAGAAGGAGTTTGCCCAGGAAACACCACTTTTCGAGTACGCTCTTGAAGTCGAGAAGATCACGACGGCCAAGAAGCCTAACCTGATCCTAAACGTCGACGGTGCCATCGCCATCCTCTTCGTCGACATCCTCCGCAACAGTGGAATGTTCACGACGGCAGAGGCTCAAGAGACCATCGAGATTGGAGCTCTCAACGGAATGTTCGTGCTGGGTCGCTCGATCGGATTCATCGGTCACTACCTGGACCAGTCGCGTCTGAAGCAGGGACTCTACCGTCATCCGTGGGACGACATCTCCTACATCATGCCCGAGAGAAACTTGTAAGCTCATCTAAACTCACCTCACTTTATATTTATCGCATCCTTCCATTGCTTCATAAAATCAGATTGTCATGAAAACTGTACAATGAATTTGTGTGATTCTGATTTTGGATTGAGGAAAAAAGGAAAAGAAAATGCGGGAAAATGATAGGAAACGGGGTGCCTAAATGGGGTGGAGACGGGCGGAAAGTGGCAGATGTTGTGCAACAATAATGACGGAAGGGACCGGCTAGTCAGTCAATCGTCCAGCCAACCGAGAAGCTGATCGTGGACATCTGTCAGCGACTGTTACGTCACCGGGGGGCCAACCCTCTAATTATCAGATTTGCGGAATGGGAAAGCGGCAGATAATACAGTGTTGTTTTTGCGGGGGCATTAGCAGAAGTAGAAGCAGCTGTCAGAAATTGGGACATTTTAGGAAACTGGGGACTTTTTCGATTGCCACGTCATAAAAATTGAGAAACGCTACGTGGAATGCCACGTCATAAGAAAATGCTTTTGAAAGCTCCAGTTGAGTGTGGTATCTCCAATGTTCCCCGATCCGCGCTCCTCCTCGGACGTATCCATGGAAACTCCCACATCGTTTCCATATTCTGAGTGCACGCCATTCTGGACCCCCTTCGACTCTACGACGACTTTCTCGGGAATCATTTATTAGTTCTACTTGACAAAAAAAACCGAGAATTTTTGGGTGGAGAACGAGACTTTCTGCCGCCAAAAAATTTCGGGAAGGCAATACAAAGTTTCACAAAAAAAAACGGCAGAAAGTAGGATCTCCGAGAAGATTATTACTGAAAGAAAAGGGAATGCAAACAATATAAGACAAACTATGATAAAAATAAGGCTACAATTTCACAACTTGTTTTTGGTTTTCGAGAGAGCAGATCAGATGGAGCTTCTGCTTTCGGATGTTGTTTAATAGTAGGTCTCGCGCTCGACCCATCCTCCTGGATATCTTCTGATGAGGAAACGACGGACCTCGTCGTAGACGAAGATGAGGATGGAGAATGGAAGGGCACAGAACCACCACGAGAATCTGGAAATTGTCGGATTAAGGCTTGATCACACAAACTATCATCTCTTACCTGAGTCCGTACATGCGAAGACCGTTGTCAAGTCCTGGGCAGTAGCACATGAACCAGGCCAAAGCAGTCTCGAACACAAGTCCA
This sequence comes from Caenorhabditis becei, assembly GCA_900536315.3. NCBI lineage: Eukaryota > Metazoa > Nematoda > Chromadorea > Rhabditida > Rhabditidae > Caenorhabditis > Caenorhabditis becei. Next base: position 405,631 of record LR539664.1, read on the forward strand.
AAGTTGAGGGTCCAGTTGGACATTCCCTGCTGGACGAGCGAGTTACGACGAGTCTTGGAGATGATGAGATCAGCCCATTGCACGACGACGATGGAGACGAAGTAGGCGGTCTGGCAGGTGTACTCGAGGATCTTGCGGTTGGCGTAGGTCTGAAAGATGTGGATTTAGGAAGAAGCTCAAGTTGAATCGTATTATTGACTCACCCATTCCTGTCCGTAGGAATCCAAAACGTTGTTGTAAGCGCGGGAGTCCCATTGGGCACGGAGCTGGTAGAGATCCCATGGCATGAATCCGTTGTCAGCCATGATCCAGAAGTAGGTGAAGAATCCGGCGGAGGCCTGGATCATACCGATCTGTCCGTAGGCGAGCGAGATGAGACGTTCGTTGACAAGCTTGTCACGGATTGGGTCACGTGGCTGGCGCTTCATGATGTCGGACTCGGCCTCTTCGTAGGCAAGGGAGATAGCTGGGACCATGTCGGTTCCGAGATCGATACACAGGATGGTGACGGTTCCGAGTGGGAGTGGGATTCCGAACAAGATGTAGGTCAGGAATGGAGAGATCTCAGGAATGTTGGAGGTGAGGGTGTAGGCGATGGACTTCTTCAAGTTATCGAAAATCAGACGTCCCTCTTCGACTCCGACGACGATGGAAGCAAAGTTGTCGTCGAGCAGGATCATGTCGGCGGCTTGCTTGGACACATCAGATCCAGCGATACCCATGGCAACTCCGATATCGGCCTTCTTCAAAGCTGGCGAATCGTTGACTCCGTCTCCGGTGACAGCGACAATCTGGCCCTGCTTCTGGAATCCTTCGACGATCATCAGCTTCTGCTGTGGCGAGGTACGGGCGAACACGATCTCGGAATGGTATCTGATGATCTCGGCGAGCTGGTCTTCGCTCATCTCACGAAGGTCGGATCCGTGGATAACGGCGGCCTTGGCTTCACGTGGGTTGACCTCTTCGACTGGAATTCCGCGACGGATGGCGATATCCTCGACGGTCTCGGTTCCCTCGGAGATGATTCCGACGGACTTGGCGATAGCCTTGGCAGTGATCGGGTGATCTCCGGTGACCATGACGACCTTGATTCCGGCGGAACGGCACTTGGCGACGGCGTCTGGGACAGCGGCACGTGGCGGGTCGATCATGGACATGAGTCCGACGAATCTGAGGTTCTTGAGTGGGAAGTTGACCTCCTCGACGTCGAATTTGTATCCCTTCGGGAACTTGTCAGCTGGCAGAGCAAAGTCGCAGAATCCGAGCACACGTTCTCCCATTCCTCCGAGCTCGAGGTAGGCGTTGTTGAATTCCTCACGAAGCTTGTCGGTCAGCTCGACTTCCTTTCCGTTCAAGAAGATGGTAGAGCACACATCCAAGATTCTCTCTGGAGCTCCCTTCATCACAAGCAGGTACTGGTCTCCGTTCTCGTGGATCGACACCTGGTACTTGTTGGTGGAGTTGAATGGAATTTCGGCAATCTTGGCGTTTCTCTCGCGGACGGCGATGACGTTTCCTTGGGTGAGCTCGGTGAACTTGAGCAGGGCGATCTCGGAGGCATCTCCAGTGCAGTCACGACGGAGAACTGGGGTGTCTTGTTGTCCAGCCTTGAATTCGGCGCGGTTGCAGAGGGAAGCGATGCGGACGAGGGCCTGAAACATCACAATGATCATCTGAATTCTGGACTCTGAACTCTTACCTCAAAGCTAGCTCCGGTTCTCTTCTCCTGGCTAGTCTGGGTCTCGGTGGTGTCACACTCGTGGATGGTCTGATCGTACCACATGTGGGCGACAGTCATTCTGTTCTGGGTGAGGGTTCCGGTCTTATCAGAGCAGATGGTGGAGGTGGATCCGAGGGTCTCGACGGCTTCCAAGTTCTTGACCAAGCAGTTCTTGCTGGCCATTCTCTTGGCAGTCAGGGTCAGGCACACAGTGACGGTAGCGATGAGTCCTTCTGGCACGTTGGCGACGATGATTCCGATGAGGAAGACGACAGCGGTGAGCCAATGGTATCCGAGGATGAAGGCGATGATGAAGAACGAGATTCCGAGGAAGACGGCGACTCCGGTGATGAGATGGATGAAATGCTCAATCTCGCGGGCGATCGGGGTCATTCCGGTGTCAAGTCCAGAAGCCAAGTGAGCGATTCTTCCCATGACGGTGTTGTCTCCGGTGTAGATGACGATTCCCTTAGCGGTTCCTTCGACGGCGTTGGTGGAGAAGAAGGCGATGTTACGGGTCTCAAGCGGGTTCTCGTTGGTGCAGTCCGGCGAACGGGATTGTGGCTCAGACTCTCCGGTGAGCGAAGAGTTGTCGACCTTGAATCCGAAAGCGGAGATGACACGGATATCAGCTGGCACACGATCTCCTCCCTTGACCTCAACGATGTCTCCAACGACCAGGTCTTCGGTGCGGATCTGTTGCTTCTGGCCGTCACGGTGAACCAAAGCGAAAGTCGGGACCATGTTCTTGAAGGAGTCCATAATCTTGGACGACTTGCTCTCCTGGTAGTACTGGAAGACTCCGGTGATAACGACAACAGTCATCAGCACAATTCCGAGGTACAGGTTATCCTTTGACGGGTACTCCATGGTGAAGTAATCGACAGAGTAAGCGATGTAGCAGAGGATGGCTCCGACCCACAGGAGCATGGCGAAACCTCCGAACAAGTTCTTACAGAACTTGATCCATTCCGGGGTAGTTTCAGGGGGGGACAGAGCATTTGGTCCGTTCTTCTGGAGGATCTCTTGCGCCTTTCCGCGAGTCAATCCCTGAAAAATAGCGATTCGTCATTCGGATGGGATTAGCCTTTCACAAATCCGGTCTTCTCCCTCTTTCTCTATTATTTCCAATCTATACAATGTTGAAGCGAGATTAAAAGAAAGCGGAGGATACGGTGATAACGAAAGTGTATCAACATCAATACGTTTTTCTTAAAACGAGAGGGAGAAGGCCGCCGGAAACAGATTGATTTGATACGATTCAATAGAAGATAGCGAATCAGAAAACAAAATCGGTGGTCTATTTTTAGAATCACAAATCGAATTGAATTGAACATACCGTTTCGAGATTGGTTCCGAGGCGAATGACGAGCTCCTCGATTGGGATGGTGTGCTCGTCCATCTTGACCTCCTGCTTGAGGTCATTTAGCTCCTGTTTCTTTTCTTTCTTACCCATCGTGGCCCCTGGAAAAAAATGGAATTTGTAGGAGAAACTGATGAGAGAAGAGAAGAAGGTGAATGTACGAAATAGAAGAAGCTGGTGTTCCGAGAACAATAGGAGAAGGCAAAATTGGCTGGCTGTTGTTACCTGTCCAAAAATATAACGAAAAATATTTTCGGTCGCTATCGAGACACGGTTGTGTGAGTGAGAAGGGCGCAGACAACAACTACACCCTCCAACCAACAAGTTTCGAATTTGACGGGCCAGTTTCAAGGACACGGGCCGTGTCTCTCGGTGCGATGGCAATCTTTTAAAAGTGTACGCTTCCCAAGCGCAGGGGTCACTAGATGCGGGAACCCTCACCGCAAGAACTTTGAGTTTAAAGCACCACTGTTTACCGAAACGTATAGACTCTTTGTGCAAACTGAGTGGACTGCGTCAATGGAAGAGGGAGAAAGCGACTGATAAGTGATTAGCTATTATCAATTGCATTATTATAGTGCGAGCGCCAACATCATTATGATAGTGACATAAAGCGGAAACAATTCGCTTCGTGTGAAGGTTCGAGGTATTGCGTGTGCGCTGACAGAATGCTTCGGGCTATTTCCTCCGGAGAATGGGCGGGACGAAAGGCTTCTTACGAGCTGCTGGCAGCAACTACACATCGATTCAGTAGCTGGTGTGCGCCAGTGTGGGAGCCAGCCCGTCGGCAAGGGAAGCCGCCGGCAGACGAGAATAAGCTTTCACTCCACAGAGAATGCGCTCACTCGCGCACACACTCTCTCTCCTGCTCTCGCTTCATCTGCGTATACGCAGAGCTGAGCTAGACATTGCTGGGAGAAGAATGAGAAAGAAGTGGGGCGGGCTGAGGGGAGAGATGGAGAAGGGGAAAGCTGGAGAGGCGTGTACATGTGTGTGACGTTGATGGACCAAGTAAGAGCATCTGGGGGAATGGAATGCAAAAGGGACTCCATCCGCCGAGTTTCATGGAAAACGACTCCCGAAAACGAAACGAGGGACCCGAAAACATTGCAAAAACATTCTGCCGCCGCTTCTCTTCTTTTTTGGAATGCTTTCCCATGACGAGATATTCACAAAAGAGAGACTAGAGATTTTGAATAGGCCATACTTTCAAAGGCCAGTGACGATATCAGGTGAAATTTCACAATGATGTCATTCAATATGCGCAGAAACGTCATTAGGCTGCGCGCTTGGATTTTGAAATAAATAATTTCCGCACCGAAAGCAAAAGAGTAAACAGGGAAGCGACGGGTTGGAAATTCAGTGTGGCCTAAAATAAAGGCGGGAGTCGTTGTATTGTTTATCTAGCAAACATACGCATCTAACTGCTGCCCGCGTCTCATCAGCGAGTAAATTTCGAAAGTTGAAGCGAAACGGCGGGGAGAGACGAGAGGAGTGGACTTTGAAAACGCGAGGGTAACCCGGAGTAATCGAAGTGAAAGTGAGCGTAGACGGGGAGGAACGAAAGGGCGGTTGGATTGGCAATTGATCGGAAAATGACCGATCATTTCCGTCGGTAATAGGCAGGGGAGCGAAATAGATACTCATTTTGGGGAGCGCAATACGATTTTTTCACTCGATACGATTCGCGTTTACCTACAAAAACAAATAGTTTAAATTCTACATTTCTTGCAAAAAAACAGAAAGAAAATCGCGAAAACCACTTGGGAAAATGAAAAAAGTGATTGAAAAAAGGCGTGGGCGACCAGAGAAAATTTGAAAAAAGTTGATGGTAACTTTCGCGGCGAGACCCTCGGACAGAGTGGCGCCTGCGCCTTTAAGCTTTACTACTGTCGCTCACTGCAAGCAAACAGAAATTTAGAAAATTGCAAGCACCAGAGAGATTGAATTTCAAGAAGAAAGGTTTTTGCAAAAGAGAAACTGAAAGATATATTTAATTACACATTTTATTCGAAATTCGAAAAAAACAGCCCGTAAAAGTGTTGGAAATAAGGAAAAGTTCGATCAAGCAGTGATAACTGGACGTTCTTCGGTGTCCATCTCGGATGGCGTGTGGTCCATGAGAAGTGAGCTGCTCGAAGCAAGCAACTTGGCACGCATATACTCGGTGTCATGCAGGTTTCTACATTCCGGAACCATCTTCTCCATGGTAATCGGATGAACCGCAGAAGCCATAGAGTGAACTTGGCCGATGTTGATCTTCAAAAGCACATTTCTGGCTTCTGGGCAGCTCTCAGCTAGCTCATCGAAGTAACAAAGTGTTGAGCATTCCAAAGTCAGGCATTCTTTCTTCATCTTTGTCTCCTTAGTCGCTGTCTTCTCGACCTTATGTGCCTGCTTGCACTTGTCCTTGCAAATCGAATCAGCTTCCTCTGCGGCTTTAGCGATGCATGTCAAGTGCTCCTGAATATCTGCAAAAAAGAGCTTTCAAAGCCTCCTCGGGGACCCGTCTTACCCTCCTCATAGTCAATGCAATGAATTCTATAGAACGTTGTATACTGATAGAACTTGGTTTGGTCCTCTTGATTGCATTTTCTGGCGCAGAAAGCTCCATCTTCGAGTAGGTCACAAACTTTGTCAAAGTTGTTGAAGACGTACGAGAAGCTTCTTTGCAGTTTGGCCAGGGGGGTTAGGCATTTCGAGAGACACTCGCTCGGCGCATTAGGGTCTTTTTCGGCGGACACAACTGGAAAGAAACTGGTAAACAAACCAAGCTTGGGGGACTTACCAACATAGAAGACTCCGAGAGCCAGAAGCTTCGCAAACATGGTTTCGATGATTCTAACCGCAAACCAAAATTAGTTCATAAAAGGATGAAGAGAAGGTGCGCACAAGACAAACGATAAGACCGCGGAGAAGACAGATGTGTCGCCGTGCCGCTATTCAGGTCATCCGGGATGCTTTCCGCGTCCATTTTCGCTTTTCACACAGACTAACACGGTTCAATCTTTTCATTTCGTCAACTTCAATCAATCCTAATTAACCAAGGTAAAGAAATCAGTTGGCCTCGCAAATCGCATGGTACTCATCCAGTCCGCAAGTGGCGCTGATCCACCGTCCCCTCAATGGCTGATTGGAAGAATCCAAGTAGACACATGTTCCAATGCTGGTCACTGGGTATCCTGGTAGAAAGTTACTGTAGACTACTGTAGAATTGTCATCCCAGGTGCATTGCTTCGGATTATTGTTGACTTTGCAAGTGAGACCGAGCCACATTGGGGTTGTGATGTTGGAAGCGTAAGATAAAATCGCGCTATTATCCTGAATTGATAAAATTGATAAAAAGTGCAAGAGGAGCTTACAATAGCAGTTTGAACAAACACCAAATGAGCATTCAACTCTTTGCACGTCAACTCTGCCTTGTGATGTGTGAACTTCTGACTTGTCACCTAAACTTCAGACAAAAGTTACTGTATAAAGTTTGGTCCCCATACAGTTAAACATTTCGAGTTGACCGCATCAAAACCCGTCGGACAGGTCGAGAGAGCATTTGTAATCAGAGCCAGCAAGATTACACATTCCAACAAACTTCTACCAAATAGAGTCATGGCAGTAATAGAGACGAAACATGTTCTTATCAGCTTATTGCAGTGTACACAGACATAAAAAATTTATCACCGGTTTGAGAATGACATGTATTTTATAATACTAGATCATAATTTGAATGCTCAAAAATTATTCGTGAAGGTAGCGCTGAATCCGGATCCCTGTCCCGAAGCATCAGTGCTGAATGTGACAAGCATTTGGTTGGAGGAGGAAGTGAATTTTTTGACGTGAGCTTGGAAGTTTCCGCTGATTCTTCCTAGTTCCGGACTGCTCAGGAATGGTCCGTCGTGAACCACAATGTTATCACAGCAGGCCTCGGTTTCAATAGCTCCAAAGTCAAGCCTGATCCGATATCCTCCCGATGTAGACAAGTGATACATGCAGTTCAGGTAGTTTGGATACAAGTTTGGATAGTTTGGAGACGTGATGCTTCCCGGAGCAACCAGAATAGTCGAGTTGCATCCAGATGGGTTATTCGGGTCAGGAGTTACAGTAACAGGCGGAACGAGAGTAGTGACCTGATTAGAAGGCTGGAAGTTAGCCTGCCATCTGTATGGTCCTCCAGTAGTTGCGCAATTGGAAGTACATGGCCGGAAGATCACTTTCATGGTGTTAGTAGTCGAACTGTACCAGTTGTTGCTAGCAGAGTTCCCAGTTAGAACCACCAGTGGAGTGGTGTCCTCAATTCTACTGTAGACGGCGATAGAAGCTTGATTGTCAAGTGTCATCACTGGGAATTGAATCTGAGCCAGGGTGCCGACTGGAGTGTCAAGAACATATGAGCATGGGTTAGCCTCTCCAATGTAAGTGTATGGCCAGTTGGGTGAGTAGAACTGAAATATGAAATAGATATTGTGAATGTCAACAAAATCAACTTACAGTTCCAGAATAATCATAGAAGAATGGACTGGTGCACTGCCCTGGAGCCAAAGTTGGTCCTGCGGTAGTTCCGCACGTGACGCCAAACTTCTTCTTACAGATGAATGGCACCGGAGTGTCGCATTTGCTGCTGATCCACTTTCCAGCAGGGACAATGTCATCTCTGAGAGCCATGCTCCAACACATTCCCAAGTTCAAACTGGCGTATCCCACATTGGCATAATCGTAAGCCGTTCCATCAACCCAAGAGTTCTGGCCAAGGCTGTCTGTCTTGGCTCCAATGCGAATATACGTTGGTGCGTTGGCTCCAATCAAGCTCTGCACGTAGTTGTTCTCCGCGGCACTGTGAATGGATACAAGGTTTGCGCAGTTCTGCTCACAGGCATATTCAGCCTCTGGTTCTGTCAGTGAAGATAGTGTCGGGTAGTAGCAGTAGCCATTGTACTGGAAGTCGCAGGTGCTGGTAACTGGAGTGGTTGGAGCAGCTTCACAAATGAAGTTCAGAGCAAGATTGCAATCTCCACTGATCCATTTTGAGACTAGAGATCCAGTTGTAGGGGAGTACACGCAGTTTCCGATTTCAACAACTGGGTAGCCTGAAAATTTACGAAAGTTCAGATGACGAACTAGTAATGAGTTCTCACCACTGGCAAAAGCGTTGTAAGTACCGGCATTTCCACTCTGATCATCCCACAGACAAGATGCCGGGCTGTTGGTCACTGTACACTTGATTCCAACCCAGAACGGAGTTGAGGAGGTGGCAGCAAGGTCACTGATGGCTCTGTTATCGATAGCGTTAGTAATTGAAATCAAGTGACCTCCGGAAGAACTGCAGTTGGCGGCAGCATCTGCATGTGTTGCTCTGTCTGTGAACAACTTGACACACTTGGAACCAGTGCTCAGAAGTTCGAATCCATTGGGACAGGTCAGAGTGTCCGCAGACGCAGAAACAAGGAAAACCGCAAGAAGAGCGGAAAGAAACCACATGTTGGCTGCCCTGGAATGATTACTTTTGCCGCTTTTAAACGAAGCGTGCACGCCCACAGGAAAGATTATGTGTCATTCTTATCAGGACTCTTTTTTGTGTTATCACTAATAAGTGATGTGCACTCGCAGACTTCGTCTTATTGATGGGTGAAGTACTGGCAGAGCTTACCGACCGGAAATTCAATTATGACATGGGTGAACAGGCAGGGTCAGGTGCTAAGGAAAGGTGCACGTTCTATTCGCACCTTTCGACTTGTTCCTTTATTATGTATGACGATGGCTTTGGCAACATTTATCATCCAAAATGCAATGGTATCACTTGTCGAGACATTCCGAGAGATCTAGAATACAATAATCGGAAGCTGGTCCATCATAACCATCAAGGAAGACGGATCAAGAAGAAAAGTGGGAAGCTTGTTTTGTTTCGTGGAGTAGAGATCAATGGAGTTTCAATCAAGAAGCCTAGAATTGGATCTCCACTTCGGAAAAAGTCACAAAAGAAGGCTGCATCTCCAGAAGATCCCGGAACCATCCATGAGGAGAGCCTTCCTTCATTCCCTGCTTGGAAGGGACAAGTGGAGAGTTTGGCTGACAAACTTAAAGATGGTGGGTTAGAAGCAACTTTGAAAGAAATTCAGACCCACTGGAAAGACTGGACGCGAGAAGCTGCAGTAGCCTACCTGACTAGGCAAGATGCCAGGTAAACACTATTTTCCAGCTATTCTGGTAACTGACAACTATTCCAATTCCAGAAAAGTTATTCACATGGGTACGGCACCTTGGAAGCATACCATTAGCAGTAACACTGATAAGATCAGTGATCAGCTTCGACTCAACACAAAGATCATTTCAATGTTCTTCAAAAAATATCGAGAACGATGTCTAATTGACTGCAGCTTCATGTTGAGCGAAAACGGAAGAAGTGTTGCTGAGCTTGAGAAGCAGCTCCGTGATTTTGTGACTCACGTAAAGAGGATTCTATCTTTCGAGTGGCCGATGGCAGTAGCCAACCTAATGCTGGATGAAGGTGCCTCTTGGATTCCACTTCTCGTCACAGCCACATCTCACACTGTCTTCAATGCAGTGGCTGCTACCATGTCTAGACTACTTTATGATGTGGTAAACGAGAATATCAACCGAGTCAAGACATTTTTCGATGTGGATGATAGAGCCAGACTGATTATAATTCTGCAGGAGGGCGATGAAGTCTTTGATTACTGGCAGAAGATCAATGTGCTACTGGAACTCTGTAAAAGTTTGTCAACTTTGAATTCACTTTATCCAGAATCCATGTTCCAGTTCCCCGCGTCGACCACAAGATCTATCCTCGAATGTTTACTGAAGCGTGGATTGACGTCACCAGTTGGTTCGACTCACAGAGCATTGTGTTCAAACCACTTCCGCAGCCTTTTGAAGCGGCCAACTTGAGAATTTTGAAAGTTCAGGAGATGCTCGACGAGTTTCAGAAAAGCCCGGAAGATGTTGAGTTGTGGGAGCTCATCTCCAAAGAAGTTTTGGATATTCGAGAGCAGATTTTGAGACAGAGGACCAGAACGTTGAAGGATTTCATTATCTATGACAGTGGTGATATCAAAAAGAGATCACTGGAAAAGATAACTGAACTAGAGGAGAGAGCAAAGAGTATAATTCTGACCTACTTGGCTGGGAGAAACAGCGCGATCCGAGTGGTTTTCTCGTCTTGTTCCTCTAAACTATTTCGGAATGATGTCCTTGTGCAGCTCCGGAACATTGAAGAAGTTCAGAATGAGCTGCCAAACATCAAGGAAAAGATCAATGTGGTCGGGAATGCATACAAAGTCTACATGGAGTATTTCACAATGCCTGACTATGACATTCGACAGTACTATGAAATATCTCGGCTTGGCATCAAACTGGATCAACTTGTGAACTTTGTCTGGGAACGGATCAACCATGAGAGGCAATGGATCACAAAACAAGTTTCGGAGCAGACATCAAAGAACTATTATGAGTGTGAAATGATTGAAAAAGAGTGGCTGGACTGTCTGAAGAAGTATCGAAGTGCTGTGAGAATCAATGAAGTTCAGAAAGTTCAAATCAAAATGGGTAACTTGGAAGAAAGGAGTATTGTGTTGAAAGGAAAAGATGAGAAACTTATCGGGCAGAGGTCTCTTCTAGGATTGCCCTCATCACCAATAGATTGTGTTCGGATTGCAAATCTTTGTGAATTTTTCTCAAAACTATCAACTTTGCACTTCAAAACTCTTCTTCATCATGAATCTTGTCTGCGAAGTAGGTCAGATATCAGTGAGCATCATCAAGCTTTATCACTTTAGTGAGGATATCGGATGTGGATCATAGCGTTCTGGTAGCTGAAACTGAACGTCTTCAAGCTGAGAAGGATCTTCTTCTTGAGAAAGCCACAATCATCAAAGTAACGTTGAAATCGGTTCATCAATGAAGATTTTCTTTAGGAGCATGTGACAACTTCCAACGAGGCGCTCATCAAGATTCAGAACGTATTAGCGGAATTCGAGAAGCTTCTGCCAGTTCTTGGCGCCATATCCTGTCAGGCTATGAAAGATAGGCATTGGCAACAGATTCTGCAGGACACCGAGACCAGTGTGAAGGTTGAAGGAAACCCACTTGTTAGTGAGCTTCTGGAGATGAATTTCATAGAGAAAGCTGACAAGTTTGAGCAGGTCAGGTGGTTCAGAATATCCAGAAGCCTAGTCTATGTTTAGGTTGGAGCTCAAGCCGAAAAGGAAAGAATTCTGGAGACTTCGATTGATAAAATGAGAGAGCAATGGAAATCAGCAACCTTTGTCACGCATCAAGCAGGAGACTTACTGACTACGGAGCTGAATGTCCAAATGCAGGCGCACTTGGCTAGAAGTCAAACTATTCTCTCTTCCCCTCACGCCTTCTCAATTCTGGATCATATTCGACATTGGTTAGATACTTTGCTGAATCTGAACACTTTTGTTCAACTCTACAAGCAATGTGATGCGAGATGGAGGAAAATCGAAGGAGTGTTCTCTACAGAAGATATTGCATATCAGATGCCACATGAGTTCAGAACTTTCAAGAAGATATCACTACGATGGTTGCATATCAATAATCAGATCGTGAGGAGTTGATAAGCTTCCTATTGAATATTGTGTGTTTCAGACTGAGGAACGGCCAATTCTAGAGCAAATGGATCTGGTTCAACAGCTAAACGTTGAACTTTCCGAGTTGGAAATCTTATTTGGGAGAATGGAAAACGGATTCCATGCCTACCTCCGCAAGAAAAGAGCAGTGTTCCCAAGACTCTTTACTCTTTCGGATGAACTTGTCCTTTCATTGATCTGTGACAGTCGCAAGCCGGCAAACTGCAAATCCTACATCCCACTTCTCTTCCCGGCACTTACCACTTTCGATCAGAATACCAAAATGGAAATCATCTCTGTGTCCACTAAAACAGAAACAATTTCCCTTGTGAAACCTGTCAATGTGAATCTTTCCAAGAGACACGTGGAAAAATGGATGCATGAGCTGGATGCGCAGATAAAGCACACTCTGAAAACCAGAATCAGGCACCTGATCGAGAAGCTGAACTTCAAGTTGAGTCCAGTGGAGACGATTCTGAGTGAGCCGGTGCAGGTAGCAGCTATTTATTTGAAAATCGCTTTTACGTGGCAAATGGAAAACAGCATGAAGCAGAGTTCAATGACGGTTTTGTAAGAAGCTTATGTGCTGCTTGAAGTTTCAGCTTCCAGATTCTAGCTAGTGAACTCAAAATCTGCTTGAGAGAATGCCAGCATGACATAATTCATCATCAGGCTAGAAGAGAGTTCCTCCCGCCGCTGTATCACATTTACAAATCAGGTTCTCATACTTTCAGTACATTCCCATACCCAAGATAATTCGTCTTCAGCAACTCATCTCGTCAATAAGTTTATCAATGAGCAAGTGATCTTCATAGATGATCACCGTTGGACCTCTCAACTTCGATACTACTGGCACATGGAAAATGTGTTCATCAGAGTTGGAACTGTTTCCACTCGATACGATTATGAGATCCAGGCAATGGAGTATATGCTTGACTACAGACTCATCGATGAAGCTGTGAAGTACTTTACCTATATGGGTCACTTTGGATGCAATGGGAACACTCCCAAAATAGACATTCACCTGGCTCGTCAGGTCGCCGGAGCACTGGGAAGGCCATTTGCTATTTGTGATTCTGATAGGGATATGGATCGGAAGATGATAATCGAAGGATCGTTACTTTTTGGTGCCATTGTTTTGATGAAAGATTCTTCAACTGAAATCGGGAGACGAACAGAAAGAGATGTGTATTCCTGTCACAACTTGTCAAATCTAAAGTACTACTTTGAGACCGAAATCACAATCAGCACATCATTCATGTTCCTATTGTAAGTTTCCCAGTTTTCTAGCCTTTTACCACTAAATCTTCAGACCTGATGCTTTCCAAACTGCTAGAAACGTACACATGGATTCGTTTTCTCATCACAGAGCCATCGATGAAAGCTTTTCGCTCAACAGTGTTCCACATCGAGAGAAGAAGGTCCAGAAGTATCAGGTCATCCCGGAATTCGAAAACTACACTGGCTACCAGAACCTATGGAGGAATTATATTGAAGATACGATCTCAAAAACTTTAGAAAACGAGCTAACAGAACAGAATCAAGCAATTGAGAGTACTATCTTCAGAAACTTTAGTGTTTCTATGTCGAAGAAGGTAAAATTGAGAACCTTATTGCTTATCATTTATCAAAATGATTTCAGAACAAGTTATTATTTGAAAAGTTGCTTCAAATAGCTGTAGTCAAACCGAAAAAGATCACACCCTCTCCACAACCGCCGAAACGTTCAGATGTTCCCAGAGAAGAAGTCGACCCAGATCCAGCTTACATCAAAGAGAAAACAGATGAACTTTGCAATCTGCTTCTGAGTCATCAAGTTGTAGTTGTCAGTGGAGCGAGTTTGACCGGGAAGTCCAGGATTATTGAGAAAACGGCAAAGAGGAAGGCAGCTGACATGCAGATCGAGTACGGGCTCTGGGATGAGATCCAAGTTTATGGAGAATCGGTAAAAACTGTTACTTTTTGTAGGTCATGTTTTGAATTGCAGTTGAAACATATGAGACGTCCTAATAAATGGATTGTAATTGACGGATTCATGGATTCCAAAACTCGGCAATGGTTTCACAGACTACAGAATGAAAACACATTGTACCCATGGAGAGAGCTCCCACTGATAGCTCCAAGTGAACGAGTGATAGTGGAAACTGATCATCCGACGGAAGACTTGAAATCTCTGCCAACAGTGTTTCTAGATGAGGAACCAAATCTTGAAACCATGTTGGAAGAAACTCAGAAGCTGAGATTGGAAGATGTTATGAAAAGCTTCCCGGAGTTCATGTACAAGAAAATGGAAGTCATTAGGAAAATTGAAGCATTGAAGAGAACAATAACAACCGATAGCGAGAAAGTTTTTGAGCATCTACTAGCCACATCCCTTCTCTCCTTTTTACCATTACAAACTCTGGCAGGACTTTTTTTCAGAGGGAACGACAAGCTTTTAGAGGAGTTCTTCAAGAATGTACCGTTCTCAAGCGGCTGGTATACTCATAAAGAAGCCATGGATATCCCAGCACCTCATTTTTACATCATTCACACTATCAGTCACCTGCTTCACTCTCATTTCATCCCACTTCTTGTCTGCCCTCCAAGTCAGGAGTTCTTCGACTTTCTAGCTCGTCTTCAAACTGAACTAGACGCTATTGGATGGCACCCTATAACAATGTCAATTGATAAGAAGATGACGATTGCCGAGATTAAGGAGTTTGTTAGCACTTGCTCAATCATGTTGTGAGTTAAGAAGTTTTCTGAGATAGCTTATCAGCCTGTTAAGTGGTGGTCATGAAGTCTCGGAAGTAGATTTGCAACAGGATGGGGCAAACTTCTATGTGATCCGAGGAATTGAGAATGCAGCACCGGAAGTAGTAGACTGGATGAGAAGCAAGTTTGAGAGAAAGCAAATTATGGTTGGAACTTATCAGCAGAGCGCATTTTCATTTTCTTTTTTGTTCAGAAAATGATATTTGTAACTTCTTACGGAGTAGAGACTTTCCATCCTCGAATTCAACGCTTCCTATTTCAAGTCAACTGGATGGACATCAATGGATCACAACCTCTAACTCTATTCCCGTTGTCCAGTTATCAATCTGTTATTCAAAACCTCACGAAAGACATCAAAATCACTGATATCAGCGACTCGATCCGTAATCAACTGATCGACGCAATGTTGGACGCTAGGATTCTCAGTTTGTACGAGAAGGTGGCCGATCTGAGCACATCCAGTAAATACAACTTGGTTAGAGGAAAGATTTGCATAGAGCTCCCGGATTTGTGTTCTATTTATAAAAGGTAGGTCAAACCTCAATTCTAATATATGATTTCACTTTTTCAGTGCAATAGACGAAATGGAAGATCGGGAAAAGAGAATTCGGCGAGATCCAATTACTATATCCCCAGTAGATGCCAAGAATATCAACTTGATAGAGAAGGTGATAAGAACAAACTATGGAAACATGATTATCGTTGGGAATGATAACGCAAAAACTATGGATGCATTGATGATATCTGCTGAGCTGAACAAGCAAGTTCTGTTCACAAATCAGGGAATCAAGACAGTGGAGCAGTGGAGAGAGCAAATGGGAAGACTTTTGAGGGATTGTTTGATTGATGGAAAGGAAACTGTCCTGGGACTCAAAATTGGAAGTGAACATGATGGACTAACTGAAGATATTCTAGAAGATGTCACTTGTATATGTTGCTACAAAATGATTCCGCCAAGATATCTGACAAGGCTGATGTTATCGGAGTTTGGAGAGAAACATACTTTGGAAGGGAAAGGAATCTGGGAAGTTTTGGAGACAAAGTTGTCAGCTCTCAAGATAGCTCTAGTTGTGAAATCTTCTGATTTCTCTTGGTTCATGAACTGCCACCGGATGTTGTTATCAATGCTGATTTTAAACTGGTGGGGAGACCCGACGAAGTTTGAACAAGAGCAGGAGATTCTTGATGAACTGCACAATTCTGAGCTGTTTTCAAAAGTTCAGATTGATCAAGTCATGAAAACTATAGAAGAGCTTGTCAATTTGAAAATGATAAGCACAAGAGCAGAGAAGCTGAAAATGTTATCAACGATTGTCAAGCTGGCTAGGAAACGGAAAGGAGAAGTGAAGAAGACCATGACAAAGTATGAGAAAGGAATGGAGAAAATGAAGAGAGCAGAGGAGCAAGTGGCTGGAATGCAAGGGGAACTGCTGAGATTACAGCCACAACTGGTCAGAACTTCGATTGAGACAAGGTGGGTTTCTGGATCTTATAATAATAACATTCTGGTTTCAGTATGCTCATGAGTACAATTGAAAAAGAAACAATTGATGTGGAGAACGCTAGAGAAGTTGTGGCGGCTAATGAATACAAAGCGAATGAAGCAGCCACAAAGGCACAATCACTGAAAGCAGAATCAGAAGCTGAATTGGCTTCAGCAATCCCTGCACTGGAATCAGCGGTCGAAGCACTTGAAACAATGACTCAAAGTGATGTTTCTTCTCTGAAAACTATGAGATTTCCACCGTATGCAGTCCGACTTTGCATGGAAGCTGTGTGTATTCTGCTTGGAGTGAAACCAGCGAAAGCCACTAATGAGATTGGAGAAGTTGTCACGGACTACTGGGTTTCTGGGCAAAAGCTCCTGTCTGATATACATTTTTTGGCAAAGATCCGAAGTTTTGCAAGAGATACTGTCAGTAAGAAGACGATGAAGCTTATAAGAGATAAGTACTTGTCAAAAGAGGAGTTTGATCCGGATAATGTGAAACAGTGTTCTCTGGCAGCTGAAGGACTATGCAGATGGGTGTTGGCAATTGATATGTACAATCAGATCAGTAAGATTGTGGAGCCAAAGAGGGAAAGGTTGAGAAAAGCGGAAATGTTAGTGAAACAGCACTTGAAGCAATTGGAAGTCAAGAGGAAAGCTCTGCTGGTAACAAATTATTTCAATTTCGAAATGCGAGGCTATTTTTTCAGAAAGTGACAGAGAAGCTTCAAGGACTATCAGATCAGTTCAGTCAGATGTGTCAGAAGAAGCAAGAGCTAGAATCTCAGATTTCAAGTTGCGAAGTTAGAATGGAACGGGCGGAACGATTGGTTCAAGCGTTGGGTGGAGAGAAGGACAAGTGGAAAAGCAAAATTACGGACATCATGCATGAAGACTCGTTGAGTGTACCGTATTCAGTTGGGTCAGCTTTAGCTTTGCACATTTTTGGAAAACTTCCGATTGATGAAAGAGAAGTTTGTTTTTTGGGACTCTTTCGAGATTCTGATAAACATGTTTCCAGAAAGAATTGCGCAAAACAATGAGATCCCTGTTCCCAAAAGTTGAAGTCAGAATTCCTTGTGATTTGAAATATCTTGTAATGCTATTGGATGACCCAATATGCTTTGTGAATGATGATTCTCGATTTGTGGATTCTGTTCAGTTTGAAACAGCAGTAACTGCTAGCCAATGGTCAGAAGTGGAACGTCAGCAGTGTCTTGCACCGAATTCAGTGTTAATTTTTGAGTATTCTGATGAGAACAAAAAGATTGCAAAGGATATTGAAGATGGGGAATATTACAGTCAAGGGGAAGACGAGATTGTAAGTTCAGCTCTAGGCAGATGGTCAGCTGACGAGATTTCAGATTCTCAAAATCGGAAACTCTCTTCATGAAGTCAACAAGAACTTCCGGGTTTTCTTTAGAACTCGTCAATCAAAAACTATTCTCAAAAAGTCAATAGTTATCAACAATCAGTTCAGTGACTGGGAGTTGAGACATGAGATCTGTGAGAAGCTGGGAGCAGCCAATTGGTCAGAGACATTGAGTCATTATAATGAAATGGTAGAGTCCAGGAACAATGATATCAAATTGATGGAAAGTGAGTGAACTGATAAGATTAGGAACATCTGTATCTTCAGAAACGGAGAACGAGATGTTGGACCTTCTGGGAAGATCTAAAGATCTGGATGATGAGAGAGCGATAGATCTGCTAGCAGAAGCACGGAATCTTCAAGCTTCTGTAAACGCACGGAATAAGGAAATCGCTGAGGTTTGTTCACAATCATCAAGCTGTACACCGGTCAAGTTTTCAGATTGAGCAATCCCTCCGATCAATTGAGCATAAGATGGCTGGAGCCATTGATTATTCAATGAAAGTCATCAAAATGTGCCATTCACTCACAACTTTTGATCCATTTTATAGAAGATCTTTGAAAAGTTTAGTTTCAGTTTTGGAAACGGTAAAATTTAATTTTGAAGAGTCAGGCCATTTCATGAATTCAGAAGCTTATTGACAACGTCACTACTGTGAAGTTCAAGGAAATAAGTCACAGTATCTCGGAACTCTTCTGGAACTTTCTTCACGATATGTTATCATGGGATGATAAGCTTATTGTTCACCATCTTCTATTTCATAACCTAAAGTAAGTGTGATCTCCACATCATCTCTAAAGTTCCCTTCCAGTCACAACGTTGAAAAGTTGGAGACAAATTTGAAAGATCGCATTGGGTCGGACAGTTTTATGAATTTTTCTGCTTTTGTATCGAAGTCAGAGCCCAGAAAGCTGATATTGCTGAAATATGATGCAGAAGTCTACACAACTATTCTACAGTTTGGTCAGGTCACCAGAATAGCTAACTGGAAGATTTTTTCTAACCTGGACCAAGTTTTACTGTAGGGGTTTTACTTTGGGGCAGAACTCAAGTTGATATTTTCCAGGAGACTTGAGAAATTGACTGATGAACCGATATGGCTGCTTTTGCAAATTGATAAGAGTGATCAGGAAGTTGTGAATAAGATGAAGTTGATAATAGAAAAGCTAGAGCAACTGCCAGTTGTTCACTTATCATTCAGGATAATTGCTGGATACTCTCATGAAATAGTGTGTTCTGATGAGGTGATAATGCTTATCAAGAAGCGTCAGACTATCAATTGTTTACAGTTTATTGCATTGACACCACAGAGATTCTACTTCTCCGCAGCCGCTTCCCTTTCTCAACATACTCGTAGGGTTCTGGCCAACTTGTCAATCCGGAGCTCTTTGGATAAATCTGAAGAGAAGCAAAGAATTCAGATCATAAGATTGCTCTCGTTACACTACGGACTCAAAGTCAGAAGAAAGTTTGACCCAGAATTCAATGTCGTCGTGGATGACGCTGATCTTCTAGCAATGTTGAAGCTTTATCAAGAACTTCGCAACCTCAGCGACCAGCCAAATGACATTCAAGACGTTTCGAAAGTGATTGTGCATGTGATTGAGCCAATTTACCTGCCAAAAACTAACTGCCCAGTTCAAAAGAACATAATTGTTGCTATGATTCAATGGATCATCGAAGCGAACCTCTCGATACCTGCAGACACACTTCTGAAGAACACAATAAGGGAAGATCACAATAACTTTGTAAGAGTAAGAAATTGAATAGAAAGTTCATTTTGTGCTTCAGGAAGACTTCGCCCGCTTCATGCAATCACACGATGACAGTATCCTCTGCGGATTCAACGCTCGGAACTCCAGAGAGTGTCGTGGAGTGCTGGATCGGAAAATGATTCTGAAGATGAAGAAGCTTTTTGAGTTGCCGCTGCAAAACAAAACAGATGAAAAGAAAATCAAGTAACTTTGATGAAGAGTTCTTCAGAGTATTCTGATCTTGCAGACCCAGAAGCTGGCTGGTAGAAGTTGAAAAAGGACAGTATCAGTTAGACGGAAGAGAAGTTTCGAATCTAACCGAACTGGTGGCTTTCTTGAAGATAAAGTTTTGTCTGAAGTACAAATTGTCTGTGGCGGAAGTGACAGTGACTGGAGAATTTGTCAATGATCATTATGAAGTTCACAAGAAAGAGCTTGAGGAGAATCCAGCACTCAAAATCACGCATTGTACTCTTTTATCAGCGCATTTGGTTCAAGGAGAGATTCGGGTAACTTTAAATTTTAGTAAATACTTCTCTAAACATTTCTTTCAGGAACCGCACACCCGTCAGAACCAGTACACATGCGTCCTTTTGAAAACTTCCAAGAAAACTGGAGCCCTGAATCCCAGAAGTTTGCCTTTGATCTGCCCGAAAACTTTGAAAAGCGTGACCCAGATCCCGTTCCATTCTCAGTTTCCCATTGCTCACTGGCAGCTGCGAGGTGCATTTGTGACTACTGGAAGGGTCATCAGTCAGATGTCAAATCAGAAACCTGATAAGCATAAGTAACCTGTTTCAATAAAAAGTTGTGAATTTAATTTTACCGTGACCCTTTGATAAGCTTTTGTTTTGTAATCAACCTTGCCACGCGGCTTCCTAGCGTACTGTCAAATTGTCATCGTGTTCACTTCACTACTCGGATAGAGATGGCACAAGCCCCAACCCCAACAACACCAACAACCCCACCTCCAGCACCTGCCCAGCAAGCTTCTGGCGACGAAGAAGAGGAAGGAGTGGAATTCAAACAGGTATGATCAAGAATCTGACTGAAACATAATTATTATTTTCAGGGAGACATTATCGAAAGCTCGAAGTTTAAATGGACTGTTATCAAGATGCTTGGTGAAGGAGGATTCGGAGCGGTGTATCTCGTCAAGAGAAAGAATGGGATCAAGGCGGCGATGAAAGTGGAGATCAAAACGGACAAGCGCAAGGATTCCAAGTTGAAAATGGAGATCGCCGTCCTGAAAGACATCACCGCCTCGAAGCACTTCACCAAGATTATTGACCGTGGAAGAAAGGAAGACACCAAGGACCACAAGGCCTACTTCTTCATTGTGATGCAGCTGGTCGGCAAAAGCTTGCATGACCTGAAGAACACACGTCCCGAAAAGGTCTTTTCGTTCGCTACCGCACTGGGAGTGGCACACCAGTGTCTGGAAAGTGTCGAAGAGATGCACAAGCACGGATACGTTCATCGAGATCTGAAACCACAGAACTACGCGTGCGGATTGAACTCTGAGAAACATGTGATCTACATCCTCGACTTTGGAATCGCACGTAAATACATCAACAGCAAGAATGAGGTAAAGACTCCAAGGATTATTGTGGGATTCAAGGGGACCGTCCGATTCGCTTCAGTCGCATGTCATAGAGGACAAGAAATGGGTCCGAAAGATGACTGTGAAAGCTGGTTTTACATGTTCATTGACTTCACCAGTTCCAAAGGCCTCCCATGGAAAAAGATCCACGACAAGAAGGAAGTGCTGCCGGTCAAGTTGGAAAGTTGGCACGGAAGAACCGAGAACCCGCTTTACGGAGATATAAAGCACGTCAATGAAATTGCGAAGATCCTCGGATATCTCGCTCAGCTGGCATACCAAGACAAGGTTGACTACTCGTTCATTTACAAGCTACTGCATGAGGTGAACATAAGCTGTTTTTCAGAATAACTCTGATGTTTTCAGGCCGGAAACTCCGCACAAGTGAATATCGAGGCGCCGTACGACTGGGAAACCCCATCTGCTGGCACTGCCGAGAAGACTAACGCCGAGCCGAAGACCGGAAAATAAACTCATGCGTGTCGAGATCTCAATAAAGAATTCTGTAATATGCGTTATGGTATTTTTACGTAACCCATTGATAAACTTTTTCAAAGTAAATATTGCCACGTGGGTTACATTGTACCGATGAATTGTCATCATATTTGCTTCAGTACTAGAAACTGATGTCGCAGTTGTCGACGCAGCACAATCCGATCAAGCCGTGGACGGGCAAATCCAATGACGAAGAGGATGATGAAGTGGGATTCAAGAAGGTATGATAAAAAATCGGAAGATATAAAACATTTTCCTAGGATGAAATCATCGAAACGTCCTTGACCAAATGGACTGTCGTCAAAATGCTGGGAGAAGGAGTGTTCGGAGCGGTGTACCTGGTTAACGCGAAGGATGGCTCGCAAGCGGCAATGAAAGTTGAGCCGAAACTGGCTAGCCGCAAAGATTCGAATCTGAAAATGGAGTTGGCAGTCCTGAAGAAAATCGCCACCTCGAAGCACTTCACCAAGATCATCGACCGTGGAAGAAAAGAAAAGACTATGGATAAGAACGCTTACTACTTCATGGTGATGCAGTTGGTTGGCAAGAACTTGTATGAGCTGAAGCGTTCTCGTGCTCAGAAGGTCTTTTCGTTTGCTACCGCACTGGGAGTGGCGCACCAGTGTTTGGAAAGTCTCGAGGAGTTGCATAAACATGGATTCATTCATCGGGACCTGAAACCGCAAAACTTCGCGTGCGGATTGGCCACTGAAAAGCACGTGATCTACATTCTCGACTTTGGAATCGCTCGCAAATACCTCGACAGTAACAACGAGCGTAAAACTCCGAGAGTGATCGCGGGATTCCGTGGGAACGTCCGATTCGCTTCGGTCACATGCCACAAAGGACAAGAATTGGGTCCGAAGGATGACTGCGAGAGCTGGTTTTACATGCTCGTAGACTTCATCAATCCCGCAGGTCTTCCTTGGAGAAAGATCCACGACAGACGGGATGTGCTGAAGGTCAAGTTGGAAAGTTGGCACGGGAGAACCGAGAACCCGCTGTACGGAGACTTGATGCACACCAAGAACCTGGCCAAGATCCTTGGATACATCAGCCAGCTACAGTACCAAGACACGGTTGACTACTCGTTCATCTACAAGCTAATAGCTCGGGTAAATATCAAGGTTTATTCCGAGTAACATTTATGTTTTAGGCTGGAAAATCCGCACAAGTGAACATCGAGGCGCCGTACGACTGGGAAACCCCATCTACTGGAACTGCCGAGAAGACTGCCAACGAGCCAAAGACCGGAAAATAAACTCGAAATTTGTATCGGGACCTGAATAAACAGATTATGTGATATGATAAATCACCAATTTGTTCGTATTTTTACGTAAACTATTTCCCAATTTGAGTCTAATCAATCTTGACACGCGGCCTCTCATCGTACCTTGAAATTGTAATCATCTTCGATTCACTACTCGAACAGCTTTGATGCCACAAGACCCAGCACCACAAAAACCACCGCCAGCCCAACTTTCTGACGAAGATGAGGAAGACAACTTCAAAGAGGTACAATCTAGCAAAAGAATGGTTCACGACAGCTTTTTCTAGGGAAAAGTCATCGTAACCTCTAAATACAACTGGACTGTTGTCAAATTGTTGGGAGATGAGGGAAGGTTCGGAATGGTGTATCAGGTCAAGAATGAGGACGGAACCGAAGGGGCAATGAAAGTGGAGTACGGAACCAATAGACGCCAACATCGGGAGCTTAAAATGGAACTTGCAATTCTGAAGAAAGTCACCACCTTGAAGCATTTCACCAAAGTCATCGATCGTGGAAGAAAAGAAGAAGAACACAAGATCTACTATATTATTGTGGTACAGTTGGTCGGCCGGAACTTGTATGACCTGAAGAGCTCACGCAGCCAGAAAGTATTCTCGTTTGCTACCGCATTGGGAGTGGCGCACCAGTGTCTGGAGGGACTCGAAGAAATGCATAAACATGGATTCATCCATCGGGACCTGAGACCACAGTACTTTGCGTGTGGATTGGCTACTGAAAAGCATGTGATCTACATCATCGATTTCGGAATAGCTCGCAAATACGTCGACAGTAACAACGAGCTGAAAGCTCCGAGAGATTCAATGGGATTCAAGGGAAACGTCCGATTTGCTCCGCTCGCATGTCACAGAGGAATAGAACGTAGTCCGAAGGATGACTGCGAGAGCTGGTTTTACATGCTTGTAGACTTCATCAACCCCGCAGGTCTCCCGTGGAGAAAGGTAAACGACAGGAACGATACGATGAGATTAAAGGAGGAAATTTGTCACGGAAGAACCGATAATCCGCTGTACGGTGACTTGAAGCACACCAAGGAACTCGCCAAAATCCTTGGATACATCAGCCAGCTGCAGTACCATAGCAGGGTTGATTATTCGTTCATCTACAAGCTATTAGCTCGGGTGAATATCAAAATTTGTTCAGAATAACATTGATGTTTTCAGGCTGGAAACTCCGCAGAAGTGAACATCGAAGCGCCGTACGACTGGGAAACATCCGACGAGACGAAGACATAAAAATGAACGAATTATTATTTAACTAGATCTGAATAAATAGAATCTGTAACTTAAGATTTTACCAAGCTTTCAGTCTTTCTCCCGTGTCACTTCTTCCTTCAGTTGCAAAGTTACAGCAAGATCGCGAAAGTGCGCAAAGGCGAGAGACGCAGAGGGTCAGGCAACGAGAGTACTGTAACGTGGCGCGCGAAAACATATTTTGAATTCTTCCAGCTCGCCTGTTGCGCAATTGCAACGTCGTCAAGTTTTCCTTTGATTTTTCGTGTTTCTTCTTGCTTTTCCCTATTTTTTGTTAACTTTCTTAGCTTTTCTTTTGTTTTCCTTCAAAAATGCCATTTTTTCGTCCGTGTTTCGTTCAATTCTTCTGCGTTCATCGCGTTTTTCGAATTTCACCCACTTAATCGCGATTTCGTTGCAGAATGTTGAAAACTTTCTTCAACTTGGCTTGTATGGCCAAAAAAGACAAGAAGAAACAACTTGCGATAACAAGTGCACCGACAGAAGAGGCGGCATTGACAGTTTCGCAGAACGGACGTACCGGATTAGATGATACGCTTGATAGAAGTGTTGCAATTGACATTGAGGTGCGTTTTTAACCGCGGTTTCAATATTTTTGCATTCCAGTAAATCAAATTTTAATTTTTCAGGGAGGGGGATCACAGCTACTCGACACGTCGCAGTTCTTCTCGAAAGTGCTGGCAGATGCTTCGTTTGATGCGGCGAATCGCCAAAACCGAGCCACCCCGATAGATTTCTGCACGAAAGAAGTCAGAGGAGATGATGACGTTATCAGTGAGAAACAAAACCTAAAAACTTGAAATTTATGTTATTTTCCAGGTGTTGTCGGTCGCCGGCGCAGCACAAACACGGTTACTCCATCGCCGATTCCTGAGGAAACCGAAGATAATCTGACAGAGACGATAGCTTCTGTTCCGACCATATCACCAGTTACAAAAGATCGAATCTTCGAACCTGTTTCCAGTCTACTTACCCCGGCACCACTCAAACCGAAAAAGGTCAGTGTTTCACCGTCATTTCCTAAAGTTATCACTGTACTCGATGCCCTCACCGCTCAAACGTTTGACCAAATTCGTAAAACGAAAACTTCAGCTCGCCGAAGTGTACCACTCGACGGAAACGTCGCCGAGCGCATCTTCCTCGTCAAATACCGATGATAGCATGCGAGTCCTTGTAAGTTTCAATGATCTGCTTTTTCAAAATCCATGTTTTCAGACCGTCAGAGCCCGCGGGTCCTCGTCAGCTCACGCTTTCAAGCCAAAGCGTACACCAGAGATGGGTGGGTCTCTCCGTCCAGCCCGAGCAAAGTAAGTTGATGAAAATACTCAAATCATCAAGAGTTCGCAATTTCCAGACGCAATAGTGTCGCCTTCCACGAAAACGCCAAAGTCTACCAGCTGGATCGTCGCAACTCGGATCGCTGTGAGTTCTACAGTTTGAACGGCGGTTTCCCTGTCTGCTCACTGAATTATGCTTATTGTTACATGCTGTTTGTTTGAGGAAGCCCACTTAGGAATGTTGACAGATGATAATAAGTGAGGGCGGGCTGCGGGTGGCCACTTGTTCCGTATAACGTAACCGTCCCGATTGGATAATCGGTTGTGAGCGGGGCGGTTTACTCTTGTTGTCCGCCAGCTAGTCGTATTTATATTTATGTGCTTAGCATCAACATTTTGAATGGTCACTTCTTCTTTTCGTCGCGCCGAAGAGCCGTCAGGTGTGCCCGGCTGCACTTTTATCCGAGATACGAACATCTCTTAATATCCGATCGGTCAGCATCGGTGTCTGTCGCGGTCATTTATCAGCGCTTGTCACCCTCATTGTCCCGGTCACTCGAGCCGTCTGCTCCTCCTTCTCCCCCCAGAGCTACACCAACTCACCTATGCTTCTCTCTGCACAATCACACTAGCTAGTGTTTCCATTGTCTTCTGCTTATCCACTTCCGCATTTTTCTCAAATTATTCGCTCGGATTCGATTTCAAGTTTGCTGTTTCACAAAGCTTCTCACTGAAAACTCGTTGCCCAGATGTTTTGTGCAATTGACACCAAAGAATTGGCTTTTTTCCTTCCACCATCATGTTATGAATGAGAGAATAGCTGTATAGAATGCATTGGGAATGTGCCCTTCCTTCCCATGACATCTTCAGTTTTCTTCACTTCTTTCTGGACGGCGCCGGCCACCTGTCCGCCCCATCTTTTCGCGCCACTTTTTTCAAATTTGATTACGATTTCTTCTCCTGTCTCTCTCGTTTCTTGTGAATGCGCAAACCATTAGGTGTATCCGTCGTCTATACGTTTTGCAGGATTCTGTCCGTCGTTTCAGTCTCCTGACAGTTGATCCGAAACTTCTGCCCACTTGTCTCTCTTTTGATAATTTTTTCCCAATATCTGTCAAGTTCTCGCTCATCTATCTTGCAAGTGTAAAACAAGCGACGACTAGTATCAATACATGCTGTTTTTCTGCCGAACATCCTTTTCTTTTCTTCGTTTCCGAAACCTTCGCTTTCCGTTTCAACGAACTCCTCGCTTCCAGACTTGCTGTGTAGTTGAGCTGAAAATGAGCAATGAACGCGTTTCGACGGGTTCCATAGGTGAACGACTGATGTTGCGGACTAAAAGTACTCGGGGCTCTGTCCGGGAAACATTGTCCAAAGCCATCCGATCAACTTTGGGGAGAGCTTCTTCTGCTGAAAGAAAATCCATGCCGGATCTGCCGAAATTCGGGACTGCACTCACTGCGGTGACGTCACGAACACCTTCTTCTGAAGAGAGAAGTTCGGAAAGTGGAGAGTGTGACTCACCTCGACAACGGAGGTTTTCGAACAAAGTAAGGCTTTCAAAACCACGTAGACGAGTTTCACAACTCATGTTTCCAGGATTGTGCGAGAATCTACTTTAGTAGCAATACCAGTAGTGAGCAGTCCTCCCGATCAAACTCAAGTACACCTCGACGTGTTCGCCAAACTACGTCTTCTTCGGGATTCGGAAGTCTCAGTCATCTTCCGCCACTGGCTCAGAGAAAGACTTCTGAACCTCTGAATGCGCTCATGTCACAGAGCATGTACGTCCAATCTCCTGGATCCTTCTACGACGAACGCAAGTGTTCTTCATCAAGATCAAGAATGCATTGTGAAGATTCGTCGGAAACGTGGATTCCCTCATCTCCAAGTCTGACAACTCTAAAAGATTTTATGATGACGAATGACGATGATCCATTTGAAGAGGACTTTGATTTCGATAACGACGATGTCAAATCGGTGATCTCTTCTGCATCAACCAGTCGGCTGTTTTCTGTAGATAGAAGAATGTCAAAGTATCAGAAGCATCAGACACTCCGCCAGTTTCTCAATTCTCCAGGTATGGAAACGTGTTCTAGAATGGGATCCCATCCAAATCGATTTGTGAAAATGTTACGAAAGTTTCTCTTGGAATTCCCAACGGGGAAGTGAAGTACTCAAGCGGCTGTTGCTCTCTCAAGTGCGTGCGAAGCACACGTTCATTATAATTTTCTGACAAATGGCTGCTCATAAAGTGTCGTCGGCGTTTGTGTGGCCCCGTCGAACCGACAGCCGGCGCCGTCGTCCCTCCGGATTTCATGCGTTATCTCCTCTCCGTCACCGCCGCGGGTTCAGTAGGATCGCTAATGAGTTGCACAAAAAACCGAGAGGAGCCGCCTCGAGGATCGGAGCCGCACAAGTTGAATTATGAAGCTCCGATTGAAACGTGTGGATAGACTGAAGAACACGGGGATGGAGCTGGCGGTGTTGGCCACACCCCGCCTCGATTGTCCTCTTCCACTTCTTGCAGCTGGGCACTCCTTTGCGGCGACGACCGTCCCTATTTCCCAGTAACAACTTGTTTGCTCATCTTTCTGTCCCCAAGTATTTTCTAAAGTGTCACTATTACTAACATGCTCCAAGTTCCATCGCCGAAACCACCGAGGAAGAACTTCATCAAGACGGTCACCGGTACGTACATATGCTTCTTGCGCAAACTGCAGTCTACCAATAGGATTGCGCAACAATGGCTAGACGAATGACCTTGATAATTAGCTATAATCCGATCATATTTCTCAATCCAATCCGTTATTGAAGTTCTGATGCTATCAGATTCTGACACCACTTCAACCTCGGCCCGTGGCGCCTCGCGCATTCAAAAAATGTTGGGGACAGCTGGCTGAAGCCATCTGCTCGCAGAACGACTAGAAAGATTGGAGACTGTTCAATCGGAGTGATTTTCTCGTAAATCTCGACGCAGCTGTCGCGCTTTGGGGTCGCTTTTTCTGTAACTTTGTCCATTTCACAGCACCTGCCAACTGTGTACTTCCACGCTCCAGAGCGGTGAGCATCTGGTGCATGTGGCAGTCACAAGAAAGAACCGACGGTCGTATCATCGCGCTTTTAGATAGACGAGTGCGGTGCGCAACACAACCTTCCAAGTTGTAAATCATACGGACCGAGTGTATGCCTATTGTCTGCAAGTAGACGCTGTCGGGATCGCTTCCCTCAGCCAAACGGAACGTAGAAAAAAGCGAGGCAAAAGCAAATTTCCTAAATGTCATCGCAGTCGACCGTTTATTCATAACCAAATTAGATGAGACGAACCATCTCTTTGTTGGAGTCAAACAGTGGTCATTACTAACTCAGAAGCTTTTAGCGGCTCAATGGTTAGAAATTGAGAAGCCTCCACTTGACCAGTTCCTGGGAACGACTCTAATGGCGTTTCTCCATGTGCACCTTTGTGTTCCCAGTTGGCATACACATAAAGCGGGACCAGGTCTGTCGCATTCGATTCGTCATCATCGTTCACCCAGCATGCTCACCGGTACACAGGTGGACACGCGGCACACTGAGATCCCTCGGTAGAAAGAACACTCAGCCACGCCTTTTTTGTCTGCGTCCGTGCTGAGAACGCATTCACATGCTTGGAGGAGTGAGTCTCTCCTCCTATCCGCACGTTGCATCGTTGCGCATCGCACTGGTGCATATCCGCAACCGTATTCTTCGCCTTCTTCCCCGTTGTTCTCAACTGAGAAGACCGCAAAGATATTATCCTCATATCTGAATAATAGTTTACAAACCGCCGTACGTGTCTCACTCTCTGCGGAGAGACACGAACCGAAATATCCTTGTTTCTCCTCGTTCACTCGCCTGATTTATACGCGAACTCTCGATTTCGGATGTGTTCTAATCACCATTCATCCCGCCACTCTCCCTGCTGTTGATTAGACGTTATTCAGGAGAAACTGTTGTTTTCAAGTCAAAAGTATTACTAGTATTCTGAAATTGAATACGAATACTTTTTGATTCCACCACCACTTCTCCTCCCCACCCCTCCATGGCTTCACTCTGCAGTAGTATAATCGGGTGGATAAAAAACGACCAAGGTGAGTGTGAAGCCCAAATTGGGCTCAATCTTCTCAAATCGAATTTGTCCTTTTCGTCGCCCTTTTTCCTAACTAACCTAGACGTTTTTGCGCAGACATCTCAACTTTTCCCATCGTTGCGCTTGTAATTGGTCTATTAAATGTTTCTAATTGATACAATTCCATCATGACTAGTGCCCATCACTCACAGTATCTACTATGTTATCCTTGAAGGCATATTTAGTAGTTTTCTGACAGATTCAAATAATGCTCGGACCACCAGACGCCGAGCCCTAATGAATAATTGAGTGTAAAGGTGGCGGATGGACTGCCAATCAATCTGAATACACAATGCCCTCAGCTTGCGGTTTTTTGTCCTTCCACCCGTTGCACATGTTTACGCATATCAAAAGTCATCAAAATTAGTGGTTCTTTCCTGCCACAAAAGAGTTCGTCATTATGAATGCCTTTTTCTCCTTCCCTCGCTAGTCAAACGACCACCATTACGAGACGACAGTATGAATCTCGGTTAACCGACAACGACCAAAGTCTTTAATGGACTATCGTTGAAATGTGGGCGGAGTCCCAAAAAACAGACTTCTTCTTCGTTCTGTGGTTAGCTAGTACCAACCATGGGTAAAGCCGCACCGCCGTTCTGCTTCAACCGTAGGTGTTTCTCTCATTTACCAAGCTGTGTTCTTTGCGATTTTCAACATTTTCGCGGTTTTATCGCCTAGAATCTGCGTATCGCATCTGTCTCCTCAATAGCTTCATGGGTTCTTCCTCTTTCTGTGGTCATTTCGGGGGATCCACGCCATGGTCTTCGGCGATTAGCAGACACTCATCGCCCAATATATTTTCACATTCTGACGCTTTTGTTATCTGACCCCACATCTAGGTTGGAACGTGCCTAAATCTCTTTCCGCGAATGTTTTGGCGCTTGGGGGATCCGAGCCCTAACACGCGTATTGTTTCACATGATGTTTACCTGCTCGGCAGTTCAATGAATCAGATGTTTGGAGTACCAGAAGACCGCTGGTGTACTAAGAGAAGGTGGTAAATATTAGTTGTTCGCCTTACTCGGCCTTGACTCCCATTCGTCTTGTTTTTATAGTGTGAATGTCGTAATTTGCCTGGGAGAAGTGACGTTGCGGAACGGAGTCAAATACAGTGGGAAAAGAAGTACATCACCGTCAAAACAAGGGAACTTCTCGAACCAAAGGGTAGATGTCGACTAATTGATAGTTTCCACTAGATTAAGCACAATCAGTGATATCAAATTCCACTCAAAAAACCAAGAAGCGATCTGTTTCCGTTGGCGGTATTTGCCAATGTCCATCTGAGCTGAGCCTTCTTGACATTAATGATAGGTAATCCCGATTGATGCAACCCGAGGCCGACCGTCATCCAATTATGCAATAGCAGATGGTCTCTTCCTGAGTACATAGCCGGAAAAAGGTCCATCATGAGAGGAGAAACCGAAAAGAACGGATGAGCGCACACGAGAGGGACAGCGAGAAATCGAATTGTTTTTGACATGTGTTAGTGATCGCGGCGCCCGGGGAGGCCCCAATAATTCAATATTTATTTGGCGAGATGGACGCGACCCGACTGAGACCCAATTATCCAGCGGAAAGACAACGGAAAGTAGTTAGGAGCCGCACCACGAGAGATTGACACCACTTGGATTTTTAGCAGGTTCTCCCTTCTCTTTTTCGTTTGCGGCGCCTCGGATCCTTCCTCCTCATCCCCTATCTCTCCGGAGTGAGGGCGGACGCGGCGACACTACTTGTGATGATATGAGAGCATATCCCCAGGTCTCAATATCATTTCATTTCGAACCGCTTGCTCACTTGCTTTGTCTGAGTGAGCCTAGCTTTTTAGCTTGACGACACGACTCCTCATGCCAGGTGATTGATTACAAGAATCAGCACCCGACCTCCCCCTCAACAACGCATGAGTCGAGTTATGTTGTTCTGATGTGATAAACGAGACTCATCAGCGACTTCCCCCCTCTACGACCTTTTTTAATTCTCTAATATTCGAACGTCTTCTGTAATTTTCGATTAGATGCGCTTAAGCGAACGAAAATGTGTCTAGTCTGTGCCGGATGTAAGGTGTTATCCACATTACGAGCATATTGTACTGGACTTATGCCTAATATTACTGTAATCATTGCGCCAAAGGCGAACTCCCTGTCTTCTGACGCTGTCGATCGGCTAGTGGTTCCTGAGATCTATGTGCCAAATGATAAGTACAATGAAGAGCAGCCACAGCGAAGAAGAAGTCATGGACATCGTGAGTCATCCGTGGAAAAAGAGATATAAAACCGCTGGGATAATTTCTAATGAGTCATATCCTCGTAAATTCGGCTGATATTCCGATTTCTCGAGTGTGTTTGTGTCTGTTCCAATCGTAAAGTCGTATTAGTTTTGTGGCCTATGGTTGGTCAGCGTTCTGAAGTGGTCATTCTGATGTAGTTTTATCGCCAATCAGCGGCATCTTCTGAGGAATTACACCGGGCTAGATAGCGAAAAAACCGAAGCACTTGTCGTGGCCTTTGGGGCTATCAGTAGAACAAATGTGCAATGAGAGAAACTAGAAAACATGTTAGAAAATTCCAAAGTTATCTTTTCAGTCCGACTCCGCAAACGAGGAGATCCATCCAGACGCGATGCTGTCGAAGCGGGATTCGAGCCACGAGACGCAGTTCCGAGATGTCATTCCACCCAGTCACTCAGAGATGTCCAACGTGTCAAAGCCTACAGTAATTCTCAGTTCCAGGTAATACCGGTTCCCGGATGATTCAACTCTTCCTAATCGTTCCTCATTATTATTTGTTCCCTTTTGCAGGCCAGTGATCTCTCATTAGATCCGAATGGTCGCGTTCTCGCCGCTTGTGATAGCACGAGCGGAAGTGTTGCTCCGATGGCGGTTGTCAACCCGGCTCAGCAGACAAACCGTCACCATCATCGTCAGCAACATCACACGAGCTACGAGAAGGAGCTGATTCATCACGACGTCGACCGTCGCAGAAGCTTGCAAACTTTGGCTGGAGGTAAGAGTTGTGTTACTGTCTTGTGTACTAGAGAGAGCAGCGAGAACGCGTGTGTGCTACTGTCTGCTGTCACCACACTGTGTGATAAGGTGCGGTGGGCTAAGAGAGAAAGACAGTGAAGGCGAATGAAACAGAAACACAGTGAGCGGGAGCACGGGCGGAGAGTTTGTGTGAAACGGCGATTGAATCGAAGCGAGCACACAAACATACAGACCCGTTGACGGCATTATATTTCCTTTCCCGTTTATCAGTATATTTGACTATCACCTCTTGATATTCTTCCTTTTCGAAAGGAAAGAAGAGGGGAGGCGGAGTAAAGAATTGAACTGACACACGCTCTCTGTTTGTGTTGGTTTCAAGTACTTTCGCCTGTTTCACTTCACTTCCACCTCCGTCCCCGCGTGACTATCACGCAAGTACACTGTCAGAATGCAGTCAATTAGAGAGCCGCGGAACGTCGATCTCATCCGAACGACCAAGTTCATGCGCTCAGTGTCACACGGACGCGCTAGCACATGGAGACGCAATCGAGTCAGACCGGACAATGAGATTTCAGCTTCTTCTCTCTACCAAATGACTAACGGAGGAGGAGGAGCCATCGCCAACGGACGGTCCCAGTTCTCGCCGTCGGATCTTTCTGTCAACACTCAAGTTCACAATCACGTCGGGAGCCGAGTTCGTGTGGCCAGTGTCAACCAGTTGTGCGATTCCAGCAGTACGCCACAATTCAGCATTGAGTGAGTTTTTTCATTGTTTTCAAAAAAGTATCTTCAAAAACCCAAGAAAAAAGCTAAAAAGTACAAAACCTCTCCGCTACAGTCGTTATTTTCTCTTCTCCCAATCTTTCACCGTCTCCTTTTTTTCGGTTTGTCGGGGCAAAATGGTATAGTAAATCCGGTTTTTACGATTTATCCTCTTTCTCTCATTGTGGGCGGCTGGGTTAGTTTTTTCCAACTCTCCTCGCATTCTCAAGCAACTGGGATGGAATCGAGGTAGGTGTGGTTGGTCTCCAGATGTTTCAAGTGTCTATCAAACTTCATGACCCGAAATAAAGTAGCTCCTGGGCTCTCGATTCACCCAAATGTTTTTCTTCACAAGACCTCTTCCCCTTCGAGTTGTTATCCTTTCTTCCTCCATTCTTCCACCATCGGCCTTGGAAAGAGTCGGATTTCACCATCAATCTCTACGCCTTCTTCTTCTTCTTTTTGCTCCGCTCCCTTGCCCGATGTTTTTGTCACGTAGTAATTTCATCGTATTCGCGCACGAGAGACACGACAATTGGTACATCCGCCCTCATTCATCCATAGAGCACTGTGAGCAATCAACGGAATTGATGGGTAACGAGAGAGCGTGAGAGGTGTCCCGACGCGAAGGAAAACGATTAGAAAATTTGATTTCGGCGGAGTATTCACATTTGGGCAGTCCCCGCAAGTCAGGCACATCCTATTCTCTTCTCGGCTCACTCAAAGTTGTATCGACCTCTGAGTTCCTAGTTTCTGCTAGCCACACTCCCACCCACCCAAACTTTGCAAATTGTCACCGATCAAATTTGGTATTCATTCCGGACGTCAACTGCCGACTGACGAAATGAATAAAGCTTTAGTGTTTTCCCAAGTGGTATATTTACCACTTTATACTTTTCTCCCCCTCCTTTCACATCTCATCCGAATTCCCTCAAATATATCTCCCCAGAAATTTCGGGTTGAGATGACGCTTTCGTTTCCCGGTCGTCGAATTTGTCATATGTTGCGAATGTCGCTAGCGAATCGTGAGAATCGAACGAGAAGAAGCAGCACATATGCGTATGGCACCCGTCAACCCGTTCATCTCATTTTGCCATTTCTGAATTTCAATTGGTTCCCTTCGGTTCCTTTTGGGGATTCACCTTTTGTTTTCTCAGAGCTTCTTCATGGCGTATAAGTGAGAATGGACTCTATGACCTCTTTGTGTGAGTGACATGCATGATGTCTAATTGGGGCTCTTCATGTCTCATTATTCATATACGGTCCCTCGCCCCCTCATAGACCCTTCTTGAGCATCTTGTCATCTCTAGGGTACCAGAAGCATTTGCGATCTCTCGGGTTCTCCAACACTTTTGTGACACATCTCTCGGCAATCATTCACAGTTTTGACTTGTTCGCATTCAAAGACGGCAATGTTTGTCCGGCGACTTCGCCAGATCGATATTTGTTTTATTTCCTGCCGACTTTGGTTTCGGAATCAAATCAATGAAAAGGCCGGCTTTTAATCCATACGGTACTCTCTCGGTCTCCGTTTCGACGCCTTGTCCTGTTCGCGCAACATCATCATTTTCCGTTTCACACAATTTGTCAATCCACCCCTCTCCTCAACAATTCCTTATTTCGAACTGGCGAACCACGTCTTCCACGGTTCTGATAAATTATGAGAGCGGCGGCTGGTTAGTAAACCGATCTAAAATGCGCATATTGCATGCACACGACCCATCCCAGAAACGCAGCGGGTTCCGAACGAACAAGATGTCGTAAAGAAAGGTGCTGACTTCGGTCCGTCTGGCCTTTTCCTCGCAGAACTGTCCTACACAGCTGCCCGTTTGTTTCCGCATTAGTCACCATATCCACCTTCTCCTTTTTTTCTCTTGCGAGAAGCTGTTCTTTCCCTAGTCTTGCGACCCTTTTGTTTCAAATCTTTCATAAATGTTTAGAGAATGAGATAGATGTGCCGGCACTCTCTCCCAAATCCCAGTTAATTCATGTGTCTGTCGTGCGGGCCACCACCGACTGCCGACCGACATGTTTTGCTCGAGGAGCACATCTTCTCCTTCTGAAGGCATTGTGGCCAATTTCCTTCTCAAATTAGTTACAATCGCATCGTCCCTCGATCACTCCGTTCCAAAGAGTGACCAGCTGACTGACTAGACTGCTTGAAAAAATACTTGAGAGCTGGTCATTTCATTTTGTCGCCTCATCCTAGTTTTTGTGGCCCTTGCATCTCCTTCTCCTCTTTTTTGTCTTCTTTTTTACTTACTCCTACTTACTTCTAGTCGTCTCCAGCAAGTTTTCGGCCTTTACACTGGGGCAAAAACACATTTTTTCGACAAGCACATTCAAAAGTTGACCTTGAGACTTTTGAATTTGAAACTTGCAGCATAACGGTGTAATGTGTTATGTTTTTCTTCCAATCGTATGTTGTTTTCGTTCTCTTTTTCCTTCCTTCTTTTTATTCTCAAACCCCAAGTTTTCCATTCTAGATATGAGAGACACCTGAAACATGTCATTAGTTTCCGGAAAAACAGACAACTCGGCACGATGGTCCGTCCGACCATCGTGTTCGTGCAATGACTCATTATTCACTATTTCCGATACGGAATGTTCTGAAATTGAAGCTGATATGAGGAGAAAAGACCGACATAGCTGGAAGAAAAGGTTATTTTGGTTCAGAAATAGCAAATTTTAATGGAAACCTTCTAAACTTTCTTCAACTTTGAATTTTTCAGTCAACGACGAAGCGTCCACAACATCGGGATCCCGGTCCGCAACTCTACGTTCCTGGATGGCATCAAGAACACATCGACACCAAAGAATCAAGTTAGTTTCTTTACTTTTCAAAGTTTCAAATTCGAGCCACAAACCGACTGCCATCAAAAATAATTCGAGAGCTTCACCATGTGTACTTTGCGGATTTGTCCGAAATGTTTGTGTAGTGTACCTGGCGACACTGCTAAGCTTTTATCAGAGCCGACCTCGAAACAACGCCCAAAATGAATTCAAATTCTGCCGACCTCTAGGTTCATAGTGCCCTTCGAAGTGTCAAAGTTTGAAAAACGGTCATGCGGAACAATTTCGAATCATCGCCGCTTTTTACACTTTCCCTTTATCTCCCCTCCACACAGAACGCCTCATTTGTATTCCTCCGCCTGCAAAAAGCCCAGTTTCCGACAATGATGCCGAATCGGCTGGCGACTTTTTCTTTCTCTTTCTCTTTCGATTGGTGTTAATCGGGGTGACACATAAGTCGCTTGTTTAGCACTGCTTGTTTTGGAATATTCCTTCCCGCACCCCATCTTGAGTCGCAGGAAAACAACAATCTGTCTGTCTTCTTCTTCTTCTTGCAAGTATATTTAGAACTAGAAAACTTTCATGTGCTTTCCTCCCGGCAGAACACGGCAAATGTCGTCGACATCTTTGTCATATTAATGGTATTTACCTGAATATCCTTTGCATTCATGTTCACATCCATCCACTTCTCTCTATCTCGCCACACTCCATTCTCCAATTATTCTTCGGAATCCACGGGCCTTGCACGCACTCCTCTCCCCGTACTTCTCTCTTTTTGTTCTACTTGTTCTCCCCCAGTGTGTGTGTTTTGCATAGGTCTCTCCACTCCTTTTCCGCCGCATTTCATCCATCCGACGCGTTCAAATTCTGTTTCTCCCTCTGCGTTTCTTCAGTTCTCCCTCACTCTCTCGCCCATCTAGACACTTTTGCTTGTTTTTTTTCTCCTCGTTTTGTTCTCGCCGCCACCGGCCTGCCGTTTCGATCACATTGTTTCCCGGCTATCAAGCGACACAAAAATGGAAACGAAACTAGGTCTCTTCTCCATTTCTCCGAACTCTTTTCCCGTCCTTCAAGAACTTCTCACCGCCGTTCTTGGCCTTGCTTCACTCGCTTCTCGACTTCCTTTCTCAACACCGCCTCATCAATCACAGTAATATCATCTTATCAGAACGATAACGATGAGAGAATCGTCTTGAACCCCCTCCCTTTTTGGCTCACATCTACATTTCTGCCATCTCTTCTTCTCCGCAAAAGGACTAAACAAACTGTCTTCTCTCTCCCAATCAAACAGAACGTCTCCCTTCTCCCCTCACTAAAGAGTTGCATATGTTTCCATTCGAACATCTGACGACCGCTGAGCATACGGGCGGACGGTGGTGTGCCACTTCTCACTCACATTTCGAATCCCTTTGATTTTATACGTATGGTGACCATAATTTTTGAGTGTGTGAAGTGGAGGTTCCGAAACAGATGTCGCCAGATACTTCATCCTCCTACTAGTTCTCTATCGGACCTTCTCTCCTTCTGCCCCATCTGATTCTATTCATAGATGACCTTTCGTCAGGAATGGAAGGTTCGAGTTAGTCGTTTGTCATCTGACTAGTGGCATCCTGTCATCTCTCACCCTGGAAATAGAAGGCTGCGGTCTCCGTTTTTTCCACCTTTCCTATTAGTTAACGACTAGAACACGTCTGAACAGTCTGATTGATTGTTGTGTTTCCCTTTTTCTCCTTTTCTTTCCCATTTCAGCAGAATTTGTCATCAGAACCGAACACCGACACACAATTAGTTCTATTCTTCTCTTCAATCACGAAGTTCGTTTTTACCTCTCCCGCCGTCCTTGCTCCTATTGCGATGGGTAAATACAGTGTCAAGTTTTTTGTGCTCTGGCTTTTGTCCGGCACTCTGCTTACCTCTCCCCCTCGCAAAAAACCTTCATTTGATACAAAACCCCAACTTCTCGAGATCTAATCTGATCCTTTCACTTTTGACACCTCTCTCCGCTCCTTTCCCTCTCTGCCAAGACATGTGGTGCGCAGCGGAAACGGCACATATATCGTTAACTGTGTCGCCTCGGGCCACTAGGAACGATGCCCACCGAACGTATCCAATTGCACACAGTGGCGTGCTGGGGAGGAAAAGTATTCCATAGTTTTTATAAACAATTCACTGGGTAACCTCAAAAAGCCTCCGAACTCTCTCTATTTTCCAAATCATTATCCACTTGGCGGCTTGTTGATGTTTATCGAGAATCGTCCGTATGACTAGTGTGCCGCGTCGATTTTTTAAAATTCGATTATTTCGATCAACTTGCTTGTTTTTTGAGTCGATTAATCGACTTTCATC
>LR539664.1:445970-535615 GCA_900536315.3 Caenorhabditis becei
ATTCAACTCGAACATATTCGACTTCAATCGAATCTGAATCGAATCGAATTTTGCTCGATTTTCTGATCGACGCGGCACACTACGTATGACTGACATCCGTTCTGTTCATTTCCTCGCCGAAACGGTTTTATGTATTTTTTCTTTCTTCATTTTCCCCCCGATTCTCCTTCTCCGGATAATCATCTTCAGACTTTTTAATTAAAACCGCGTTTGATGAACCTGAAAAGGACACTCGCGGTGGAAGTTTCCGCCGCTTCCCGAGACTTCATTTCGAGAAGCATCCAAATATCCGCCAACAAAAAATTAGTGGAATTTGAAAGACCCGGTTCTCAGTTTGTTCTTCACTCTGTCTAATTCGATTTCACCTACCACCTTCCATGCCATGCCACCACACCCTTCATTCCATGCTGCCAATTTTGAATCGAGTTTCCTCAATTCCCTCGCAATGCAAATTTCTTGGTGCATCCCGAATTCAGCCTCCACCGCGTCATCAGCCGTTTAACTAACTGCTTTTGTGAAATTGACAAGAGTTCCAAGCAAACAAAGCCCACTGTTGAACTTGTAATCATCAAATGAAAGTCATAATCCATTAGGGCGCTCCTTTATTAGTCTTTGATTATCTGTGATTCGGCCGCTTGCCATTATGTCCCGACAAAAGACGTTCGTCCTCCGGCACATTCGTTCAAGGATCTTTTAGCATTAATGGTTCAAACTTCCCCTCTTGATAATCATGCGCGCCTACTCTTTAGTCTCTTCCTATTTATCATCGAGCTTCAAGCGTATTGTTTTGTTGGCACAAGCTTCCTCCTTCGCACCCATCTCTGCAAATGCCGTCCGTCTGTCCATCCATCCGGTGGCCACGGGACTGTTTGCTTTTTTTCCGCGCGCGCTTACGCTCTTCCATGGTCGTCATTATACGCGTGGTGTCGTTTTTCTTCATTGTTTCTGCCCGCACACACACACAAAACGCTTCTTCCTCCTCCTCCGCAGTTCTTTTTCCATATAGTTTTGTTCCATGCAAAGCACAGTTCAAACTCTGGAAGCGGGGCAGTTTCCTGAACTGGATCCTCTGCCCTTGACTCCTCTTGCTTATTATCCGAGTCCTTGTTTCACTGCTAGAGCGTTAATCCTATTATTATGCGTACAAAGTGTTCTGCATCCTAATCATGGTCATTTTCGTCTCACAAGTTTGATGAATCGAGTTTTTGACATAGATTCCATGTTTATAAGGATTGAGTCAGTACCTGGATCCAGTGATACCTTTGTCACACTCGTCGCTCTCAATTTTCCCTACTTGGAAGTCTCAACTTGTGATACTGACCTAGAAATCGGCCAGGATAATAGGCCCTCTCCGCCAACGTCGTCTACTACTCCGTACCCCACCACTTTTTGCGATGGCGTTTATGTGATTTCATTTCGGAATTGAAACTGTGAGGGTGATCCACAAATCGATCCATTCTGACCGTTTTGCCGTTCTCTTTCCTTCTTCTCTCCATATTTTGCCCGCTTTTCCTCCTGCGTAACATTGTTTTCCGTTGGAAACAAGAAGTATTGTTGAAATTTTCACACACCCGCCCAGTCTACAAGTCGTCTATCTACGCTCCTTCTGATGCTTATCTCGGTTTCAATCCGAAGGACACTACCACTATTCCGCATGCAGTTTTCCACATTCTCCACCACATTCACTAGTTTTTCCATATCGTCTCCAAAACATCTCAAAGTAGTACTTTTTCGCGAAGTTCTCTCCGAAAAAGTTCTCATCCCACGCATGGGAGGGGCGTCCGAGGTGATAATTCCCACAGCATTTTGGGTCACTTCTCCTTCAGCCTCTATCTCATCTGGTGGGTGCGACCGGGGGCAGTTAGCGAATGAATTTATGGCCACCATGGCCACTTCTTTGTCGGCGCCGTTGTCGCCGCCTCCTTCCGATCCGCCGGTGTTGCTATCAGTCTTCATCAATTCCATTCATCCGTTCCTTTTTCAGCTAGCTTCTTCTCTTATTCCGTTTTGAAGTTAACCGACAGCTTCGCGGCTTCTCTGTTTTTCCTCTCTCTCCTCTTGTCTGCTTCATTCTTCGAATTCCTTTCTTGACCCCTAGTCTATCAAGTTTACTGTTTCAGCGAAACGAACCTACTATCACAGTCACGCATCTACCAACTTGTGTAGAATTGTCTGTAAATAGTGAAGAAATAGAGCAAGGCAACGAAAAGTAAAACATTTTCGATTCACGAAAAGTTTCATTCTATTGCTTTCAACCCGATTGTTGTAACGGTGGCGTCAGCGGATGAATATTTGTTGTTGTGGCGGAGCAATGGGTAGATTCTATACCAAAATGATGGAAAGGTTGACGGGCGGCTCTTCACCGACATCCGATCAGAACGGAAACAGTCGAAGAGACCCGCACCTTCCGCCAGGCCCCGCACGACATCACCACCAACAGCCTATCGAGTCGATCAGTGGCTCGACCAAACTGAGAGCACAGTCTGGAAGCCCAGCTTTGAATAGGAAAAAGAGACCGGAGGTACGGTAGTGTGGCTCGAATTTGAAATCATGAAAATAACTAGACCTCCCTAATCTCCTCATCAATATTTTGTTTTCCAGATCGCAGTTGCCCCGCTGGCCCACAAAAGCCGTCATTTGAGCGAGTCACGCGATGAGATGCGAACAGAGCGCCGAGGAAGTGCTGGTGGACCGCTGAACCTGCCAGCCTACACGAACTACATTATGCGCCACTCTGGAGAAGAACGACTTGGTAAGATCCATGAACAGTTGAAATTCGCACACATTCATCTAGTTCCAGTGGACGGCCCAGTCACCACATCCAGTGATGCCCGCATCGCCTACCTGGAGAAGCGGATCAGAGAGCTCGAGCTCTCGAAAGAGCAGAGTCAGCAGTCGACGCCAAACTCGCAGTCGAGACGTAAGTTCTTGTTTTCTGTTCCACTGTAGGTCACTAGACAGCGGGAGGTCGCCAGTCAACATTTATAGCTTCGCTGTAGAGAATATAAAAGTGCCCCGCCGACGCAGTGAAAGTCGGAAGATAATCGCTTTTGATAGAACAAGATGGATAACGTGACAACCGTTTGATAAGAATGTCTCTTTCTTGCAGACTCAAAGTCATCGCACTACAACGGAAGTATGTCGATGAGCGATCAGTTGCGTGTGCAGGAGATGAACGACGAGCTGATGACCAAGGATCGGAAGGTGGCGACTCTGGAGTCGAAGCTTCTGAAGGCCTATCAGAGAATCGAGAAACTCAACGATGAGTACGAGAACAAAATCAAGAATCTAATCTACGATGGAGAACGAGCGAGAGACGATCTGACTCGATGTGTCGACAAGATTCAGCAGTTGGAGCACGAGTTGGATGAAACCCGAGCTGCTGCTCAGAATGGAGATCACACTACCGAGCAGGAGTATCATGAGCTTCGTGACAAGATATGGAAGCAGGAGCGAGAACTGCAGGAGAGCAGAACCCTACTGACACGTTTGAGAGAGAAGGAGCTGGAGTTTGAGAGGATGCGCTCGGAGAAGGGATACTTGGAGTTGAAGAACGAGAATCTGAACAAAAAGTTGGAGCAGAAGAAGAGAGCCGTCGAGGAGCTGGAGAGAAGCGTGTCGACGCTTCGTCTGGAGCAGACAATCTGCCAGCAGTCATGCTCTTCTGGATCCACTCCGCTTGCCGATGAGATGGAGACCATGTCAGACATACGCCCGTCCCTTGCCAGACCCTACACCAAGGCTCACTCGACGATGGGATCTCACATGTCGCCACTCTCTCACTCAAAGTCCAGCGGACTCACCAAGAGCTTCTCGAACTTTGCTCTCAACTCATCGAAGCGTGACGACATAACCCCGATGATGAGCCGTTCTATTCGCGAACAGGACCGTCACATAACCATGTGCAGAGCTATGGTTGCCTGCCTCAAGGACACTGTTGATCGGATGGCTCGGGGTGAGAATCCGGACGTGGCTCGTCTTCTTGGAGTCAAGCTGAACATGATGTCGGAGAGCGAGATGGACGATGATGAGGATTTCGAAGCAGACGAGTCCAAGCCATTCTCGATGATGTCGGCGGAGTCGGCGGTAAGATTCTAGTATTTTCTCAACAAATGTTCACAATTCATGTTTTCAGCTCACCAAACAATGCACTAAGCTGGCTGATCTCGACAAAGACCTCGACACGATCCGGTGCCAACTTGCCGACTGGCATGGTCAGACGAGTTCCGAAGGCGAAGGCGATCGTGAAGTGTGCCGCGTGCAATAGGCGATCCGGTTATGAAGACAAGAAATCCAAGAATGTGTCAAATAAGCAAGCCTGTACTTTTAATCATGTTTTGCTCGTAATCAATTGTACCATAGTTCTCAATTTCCCGCTCCCCTAATTTATGACCGTGTATTTCCCTATCATCGTCGGCCCACAGTCGTGTATTTTTTCTTCTCCCACCCGAGATCCGAAGGCGTGTCGGAGACGTGCTCCTAGAACTCTGAATCGTGTAAATACTTTTCGCATCGTATCACGTCTCCATCTCTTCGGAGCCATCGAGCCTTTCGACCCATTTCCAATTACGCGGTATTCTTTTCCTATTTCTCCACGTTTCTCCCCGAACTTTTCGTTGTACTAATCAGCCTTTTACACATGTCACCCGCGAGTTCCACAATCTGACGGTTCTCAAATCGCCTTTGTAAGGAGCTCGACCGCCATTTGAGCGTCCGTGACTGAAATAAATGTGATTTCTTTATTTGAATAGGTCTTGTTCTTCGGAATTCAGAGTTTACAGAATCCCAACGTATTCCAACGTATTACCGGTTCAATTCTATTCCGTTTACGAGTTAGATTTTTGAGAATAGGACTATTGAGGCAAGACAGTGCGCCAGAGAGCTATCCGAATAAACTTTTATAAAGCTTTGATTAGAGTAACATTTTAAACTCTTCCACACAAAAATCCGTCAACTAAGTTAGCCATAAAGTACATTCTCTACGTTCCCCATCAAACATTTGCACGTTGGCGAAAATCATTGTGAAAACCGCGCCGCATCATTGCAAAAGGGGCGGGGCTTGGCACTAGCTGACTTTTCCTCCTTTTTTTGAACGTCAATACTTCCACATTTCGCTGTTTTCCACACTTTTTTCGACGAAAAAAGCTTTTCCTGTAATTTTTCCAGTCCTACTTGGTTACTGGCATCAAGAAAAACCCGTTTTTTCTCCTCTAGTTCTCGAAATTCCTACTTGCCGCTCAAAAATTCAAATGTTCAGCTTTCAGAATGGCGAAACGACCATGCACATCGAAACATCCTGAAGAAGTAAGTGCAGTTTTTTGAAAAGAACACTTGAGCATCGATTTCATTGTTCTAGAACCACGAAGATGAAGAAGAAGAAGTTATTCTCGGAGAAACCACAGAGAAGCTCGGTGAAGCTTACGATGGTCAGTTCGAGGATACCAATGAGCAGGGGGTAAGTGCCTATTTTAAGTTTTCCATTTCAAGTTGTAATTTCCAGACGTCGTGCGACTCAGATTACATAGGCTACATACAACACGAGAATCCCTCGATGACAATGAAGGACTTGATCACTCGGAAACGACCGAGGCCCGATATGAACGGATACATAGATCACACACAGGCGAGATACTACGACAGGTACAAGCAGCAAGACTACACTCGCCGGAACGACTACATGAAGTACTGCCACGTGTGCCGGAAGAAAGTGATCGGAAAGCTGCGCGTGCTGCCCGGAGATCTTCGAATGAGAAAAGTCTGGATTCTGCGCTCGAATCTTGACGAGGAGCGATCCGCAGAACTCTGGCTTCGAGAGTTGGCATGTGAAGGTTCGCATGGAGGAGAGTTCTGTGAAGCGCACTTCCCGCCAGGATCCCGTGAAATGAAAGGAAACCAGTTGATTCCGATTGATGTTCGACCTGTGGTAATTGTTTTTGCTAATACAATGAGGGTTATCGTTCGATTTTCCAGGAAGGCAGACATTCTGTGCTGGAAGACATTGAATTCGACTTCGACTCGATAATATTGCAGTGC
The DNA here is from genome assembly GCA_900536315.3 of Caenorhabditis becei. NCBI lineage: Eukaryota > Metazoa > Nematoda > Chromadorea > Rhabditida > Rhabditidae > Caenorhabditis > Caenorhabditis becei. The sequence goes on from LR539664.1 coordinate 452,004, forward strand.
GTCTTCTGTGGAAGGGACGGAGCTCTCTCGTCTATGCTTCCATTCATTCGGGTAATTTCTTTAAAGTTTCAAGCTGAAAAATGGGTTTTTTTGTCTTCAGAACCGCGCAAAACGAAGCCGATGGATAGAAACTCTTGCCGCTGGATGCACCGACTACAAGCGCCGTCTCACATCTTCTCTCAGAGGAGGAGTCACTCAGTTCATATGCGATTTCCACGTGTCTGACAGCAGTTTCGAAATCAACGGCTTTGGCGAGTGGAGACTGCTCCGAAATGCGCTGCCCGATCCTCGACTTGTCGCTTCTGATAAACGAGGACTCCGAGTTTATCTGGTGGACAAGTGCAGAGACGAGCTGTTCTGGGAACGACAAATGTGGAGAGCCGCTGATCATATGAGTCAAATCGGCAACGGAGAGGACAATGATCAGGATGAGTTGTTGCTTGCAAATGATATGCAGGAATATCTGGTTGGCAGCGAGGGCGGAGAAGGCGAAATAAGTGAGTCTCTTTTAAATAGTTGAACTAATTAGATTGAAATTTCAGTTCCAAAATCACCAGCAGTCCTCACACTTCAAAACTGTGTCGACAAGAAAGCTCTCGATGACCCAGCTCAACCAGGAACGTCTTCGGCGATCATGCGCATCAAAGTGGAAGAGAACAGCGACGAGGGAGTTGAGTATTCGGACGATTCTGACGAAGAGAATGAGATGATAGAGAAGATGGGAGACATTCCTTACTCAAAACGACTCTGTCAGGTGTGCAGTGATGTCGAATCCACTGGGACCACCTTCCCATACAAATCCAACATCCGCACGTGGCCGTTCGATGAGTTTCGTCACAAGAAATGGCTCGAGATCATGGACTGGCCGGCTGAGTTCGAAGAGTCTATGAAGACGTTGTGGCAGAAGCGGAAAACGGAAGGGTCCCTCACTGACGCTTATCACTTCTGTCCGATCAACGTCTGTCAGTCTCATTTGGATTTCAGAGTAAGTTGCGACCAAGTTTTGCACGTATTCATAACTAATTTCATTTCAGCACCTACCAGAAAGAATGGAACAGTGGCATAAGACGTTCTGTGTTCTTTGTGACTCTTGCATGAGCTCCGAGAGCTTGCTGGTCCCACTGCCACATGACTTAGATACTCGTCAGAGATGGGTGGCCAACCTATTCCCATTCGACGAATCCAGCAAGTTTCACGTCAAAAAAGTTCTCTGGGTTAGTTTTTCAAGTTACTCCCTTCACGAAAACTGGGTTTTCAGCTCCGTCGTCGACTCCTGCGTCCAAAACCAACCAGATATCGAATCTGTGTCTATCACTTCAGTCGCAAGGCGTTCATCTCCAAAGAAAGCGGCGAGATAATGCTGAATCGAGAAGCCGTTCCCCTTCCGATGGATTCGGACGACTTTGACGTGACGCCACGCGGCCCGAATTCGGTTTGCAAATGTCTTCTCTGTGACGACTGGAAGAAGGTCGAGGAGATGGTACCACTGCGAAATCCGGGATCAGAATCCGAGAGAAACTTCCTGATCGACACTCTGATACACACGGAGAAGATGGTTGTGAAGAAGGCGTTGAGCGCTCTGGCAAAAGCATCAGATCGGACTGCGCTCATCTGCAGCTACCACTACTGCGACAACGTTGATCCATTCAGTATCATCGCTGAACGTCGTCTGATGTACGGAGTTCAGTCGGAATGTGTCCTTTGCGCTCACGCCAATGACTGCACCACAATGATACCATTCCCGGGACATGAAGATGAGAAGTTGAGGACCAAGTGGATCAACTCGATGTGTCGAGAACCGTGGATCTATCGCTACTTGTCGACTCGTCTCGAGAAGCGTGGTCGGCACTACCTCTGCTCTTCCCACTTCAACCGCAACTCGCTTCGTTATCATCCTGGACTTGGTCTCTGGAAAAGAGCTTCAGCTACGCCAGTTCTCGCATGCACTACGGAAGAGGAACGTCAGGAAGTTTGGGATCTGAGCAAGTCACAACCACTGTACCATCCACTCGTCATCGAAACATTCGACACTGACGGTTTCGCACCACTCGATTATGACGACGTCGCCTCTTTCCTTGGAAAAGAACGAATGATGGAGGTGAGAAATCTTTAAATTCAACTTTCAACATCATGACTTCAGATCGAGCACGAGCTCAACTTCCACGGACGCCAGGATGCCATTGCGACTCGTGAACGTCGTGAGAAGCGGAAGAAGAATCAGTTGATTGGTGGGCCACGTGGGATGTTCGACGACATGCCAGACATTTACGAGCCCGATGAGGAGGAGGAGTTGCAGGATGAGATTCATGAAGAAATCCACGATGAAATCCACGAAATTCAAGATGGACAAGTCGTCCGGGAGGAGATTATCTACTCGGATGGACAGTTGGTAGGCGAAGAAGTAGTCATCGACGGGGACCAATAGTGTCTTAAAAAACTAAACTGTAAGAGGTGAATGACCGGTAAGAAGCTCTATTCGTGTAATTCGCATCAGCCTTGATCTGATGTTTTGTTCTAAATTGTTCCATGTTTCTCTTTTTCCCCATTTTTCTTTCTGTCTTTTTCTCTCTTCCGTGGAATATGATTTCATCATCAAAGCCACACTCTGCCGAATAAAAATGATGCGTTGTTACTACACTTTGTAAATGTATTCCTATCAATAAGCGGTTGTCTGTTCCCTCCGCGGTCATATTTCTTCTTCACAACCCGTTAATTCCATGTTTCTCTTTATGCTTTCCAAGTTGCCTCGTCACCATAGCAACTTTTCTCGTTTCCGCTGTGCAACTCTTCCCTTTTTTATTAAAATTTCATTTCAGAAGAGATGGCGTTCACATTTGCCGCCTTCTGCTACCTTCTGGCGCTCATCGCCGTCGGATTCTGCATCTTCTTCGCGATCTACACGGTGAGAATATAATTTCACAAATACGAACAGAATTCACTAGTGTTCACTGATGCTGAAAATCGAAATTCAACATTTTGAGATTTATAGATAGATCTCTAGATGTTCTCTCTCCCACCAAACTACATTTTCTTCAGGTTATCTGCGTCGACGAGCTCCGAACTGACTACAAGAACCCGATCGAGCAGTGTCGCAACCTGAACCAACTGATCCTGCCAGAGTACATCGTCCACGGAACCTTCACCTTCCTCTTCATCCTGAGCTGGCAACTGATCTCGATCCTCGCGAACCTCCCACTCGCCTTCTATCACATCTACACCTACCTCAACCGACCAGTGATGTCCGGACCAGGAATCTACGACCCAACCACCATCCTGAACCGCTCGACCCTGTCCTCCACTCTCCGCATCTCCTGGATCAAGCTTGCGTTCTACCTCGTCTCGTTCTTCTACTATCTCTACGCGTAAGTCTTTTTCTTATCAGTACCTCTTCAAAACTCGGAGATTTTAGCATGATCTACACCTTGGTCACCGCCAACTGAAAGAAAGATGACGCTGCACGCACAACTCGATCTTCAAATCGTCTTCCCCGCTGCTTGAGAAAAATTAATTTAAATGTCTTCTTTTCCCCTTTTCATAACGGCCATCTCTATTTATTGAATCACACAGTACGGTTCGTACATTTCTCTCTGGAAACCTTCAGTTCCTTTCAATCGGTGTGTGCTCTCCTTTCTTTGTTTTTCAGTTATTGAATCCAATCATGAATTTTCTAATTGCTCAATTCCAAGGACCCCAAAGCACGAACTCCAAATTTGTGTGTGTGTCAATTGGTTGGCAACAAACAAATTTGCACAAACACAAACATTCTGGATTCTTTTTATGAGCATAGCTGTTTACCGAAGGTGCTTTTATAAGAGAGCACAAACACTTCCTTTCCGGACTCCGGGTCAACTTTTCACCGGGATTACTGTAGTCCGGTCACGTTCCAAAAGTTCAATGCCGCCCGTTTTTACGCGTCGTTTCGTCTCGAAATCTGGAATCTGGCTGAGAGAATCCACTATCGGAAAGCATCACGAACGAACAACACGTCCTTCTCTGCCTCTGTCTCGTCGTCCCTTTCGCATAAAACGCGAATTGCCGTGTCTCTTCCGCGCCGACGCCGCGCCTCTCCTCCACCACCATCGGCTTCTCCATCGGTTCTCTGCACTTTCATCTCAATTTCTCATTTTTCCCAGTGGCCTTTTGATAAGCTACGCCCCGCCCACCCCTTCCTTCTCTCTCTCCGCCCCTTGTCTTTTTAGTTTCATCTTCCCTCCTCCTCTTTCTTCTTTCAGTTTTTTCTACGAGTTCAGAATCGATTCGATCCTAATCTTATTCTGATGCTTAAAATCCCCTTGGATTTTGTCAATCTCTTCTAAACTTCTACTTCCATCAGAGCACCCATGATTCAAGCCCTTCTCCTCTTGGCTTCTGTCCTCGGAGCCTCTGTTTATTATTGGCAACATAATAAGGAATGGTCCTACGTGCAGACACTGGATTCTGTGAATCCCAATGATATCATTCTCCCCAAATATGGTGTGATGCTTTTGATTAAAAACCTGCTTACCAATCTTCTTTCAGATCCTCACCCGATGCTCTTCAACGAGTGCCCATGGCCGATTCTGGAGCCAAATGAACCTGACATTCAGAAGTACCTGAAGAAGCGAAGGTAAGTGTTCAAAAGTCTAGTTGAATCAGAACCAAAACACATCCTTGACACACCGCATTAGCATTTCTACCCATTTTCACTTCGAATTCCTTTCCCTTGACGATAAAAACCGCCTCCGTCGGCTAGTGAATGGCTAGTGGTAGGCCATCATCATCCAGACACAATGCCACAAGTGAACTTGTCAGCAGATATCTTCGCCCGATGGACTATTCCGATAGAATGCAATAGTCGCGGGGCCTGGGAACAGGAACGCAACTTTTTGTTTTTGTTGCATTCATTTCGATTATCCCTCTTTCTCTCTCTCGCAATGCCGAGAGACGAGATATGGCTTCTGGAGAAAAACGACTTATGAAACACATCTTCGAAGATGAGACATCCTTGCGTTTTTTGCCTGTGGTGGTGGGGATCTTTGCGATTCGGAAAGGAGATTGAAGGGTTTGGGTTTAACTGGAAATGGAATGAGGATGAGGGAGATGCTTCACAGTTCATTGAGTTCTGACCTAATTCTCAGTGGATCTTTGTTCTGTGGGAATCGAAAGAATTTGGGAAAATGCTCCATGTTAGGAAGCTGCTCTTTTGGAGCTTCAGATCTGTCTCCCTTCCCAATGAGCTGGAACATAAAGAATCAATTTCAAGCTCAATTTTCAGAATTAAAATCTAGCTTCAAAATCCTTTTGTTTCCACTGTTGTCCCAGCTTCTCGCATTCCTTACCAGTATTGAGTTCAATCAGCTTATCCTATTCCTCATGGTATTAACCCAAAAAAGTAGGCCAATCTTGAGGGACCGGTCCTCTGAGGTTTGTGTGATGTGAGATGATCCCATCATTTCCTGTTTCGGTCCGTGACAGAGAGGCAGAGACGAAATGGCAAGAAGCCACCAGGCCCTATGACGGACTGTATCAAAAATTTCACCTTGTCCGAAGGCCTCATCGCACCGAAAAGATTGAGTGCGGATACACGACAAGCTTTGTGCGTGTATGTGCGTACGATTGTGATCTCTCTCTCTCCTCATACAATGTTTGTGTGTTGTTCGTTCAGATGCGGAGGAGGAGGCCAATCAGGGGAGGTAAAGCCGGATAGGAGACTAGATACGTTTTCACCCTTATCTCTTCCCTCCAGGTTTTTGCGTCTAGGAGGGCTAGCCGTATGTTTTATAACAAGAGGGTTTTTGTTGACGTTCAAGTTTTTGGAGGGGTGACTATTTGGACTCAAGTTGTGTGTTATCATCATGTGGCGACATTCCATCAGAGGTTCAAGTTCGCTCCAGTGAGACAACATTCTAGTTTCCAGTTCTCTCATTGTTTTGGCAATAGAGCGCACTTCCAGTACGCTTCTGCCTTCCCTAAGATCCGTTACAAACCCCTGCCAAAACTTCCTCATTCTATCCCTCGCCACAATTACGAAAAGGGCATAAGATCAGCATACAGCGCATCTGGTGGCAAAAAGATAACAAGCTTTTCTTATCGGCATTGATATATGACTTCATCGATCTTTTCTGTCTTCAGATACCCAATTTTAATCAACTTTTATCACTTTCCTCCATGATTGATAATAACACCTTCCATTCATCCATCTATCATCAATCCCTCTAAAAAATCAAGAACGCTAATTAAGACGTTCTCAGGCGCCGACTAGCATGCCGCCCGTCTTCCGAAGTCGATGTCGAGTGGGAAGATGCGACACTGCTGATTTCGCTAAAGTCCAACACTTCGATGAGGTGGGTCAAGCGGTCTGCGCGACAATGGCAGCTAAGGTGTTTATAGTTGCGTCGCCGCGGATCTGAGCGGTTTCCCCGACGTCTCGCCAGCGATTAGACTGGAACCGGACTTGCGACTGGAGATACCGTACACTAACTTTGCCGTAGAATGCGAGCAGAATGGCAGAATGGTGTACAGGAAATCGTTCTATAATATCAGAAAAGATGAAGCTGCTAGTGGTTTTGAAGCTATGGAATCAACACCGGTACTGAAAATTCTGAAGATCGGCTTCTGAATTCAATTTTCAGACATCTCCATCAATCGCTGTTCTCTACTTCAAATCCATCTCTCACTCCCAACTGACAAGAGAGTTCCCGAAGACGTTACGAAACTCCAGAAGATTCGGATTCTTCGAGTTCAGCATGTTCAACAAGATGTCTGATAACATCACTGAAATAGTCAACGGAACGTTCTTCCATGAAGAAGTCAGACATACACTTGGGGAGTATATGAAAAGTATGTGAAAGATCAGATAGGGACGTGCCAAACTAAACATAGCAACTTCCAGACGAGCGTTACTGTAAAGTGTTTACAAACACAAATCGGACAGGCATCTCGTCAGATTACGATCTCTCTCACTGGATGGAAAGTCTAGCTTCCGATTCCTGCTCGGATGAAGATGTATGTATTCTGAAAGATCTCAAAGATAAGGAATTACTTGTAGAGTGTCGCTGAGAGACTGATCAACGAGTGGGCACGGTTCTCTGTGGAAAACACCGAACACTGCTATCTTTCACACATCTTTGTGAACAACACGATCTGGTCCAAATCTCTGGATGATACGTTGAGGTTTGATGACTGATCACTTCTTGATGGAGTACAAGAAGATCTTTGATTTCAGCAACGTCCTCGAACAGTTCCAATTGAACGAGGTGTTCAAGAAGACGTTGGTCGTATTGGTCTCTGCGGAAGGCATTCCTGTCGGAACTTTTGGCAACTCTTACACTGGAAAAGTCGAGGAGAGAAACCCGATTCTGCTGGCTCACGTGCCTGACAAGCTGAGGAAGATCTACCCTGATCATATTTTCCACATGGAACAGAACCAGAACAAGTGAGATTTTGGAATCGGACAAATCTGGAAAATCTCCATTCTTATCTCAGGTTGATCACTCATCAGGATGTTTTCGATCTCATGGTTAGTTTCGCTAGACTCTCCAAAGATCAGACGATAGTGGTGGCTGATGAGGAGTTTATGGATTGGAAGAAGGAGCACAGTTAGTTCAGAGATTCTGGAGGGATTCTGAATTGCTATTTTCAGAACGAGGAATCTCCCTATGGCAGACATTGATTCCTGACAACAGAACTTGTTATCATGCTTCCATTCCTGATGAGTTCTGCCTGTGTATGGAGAACAAGGTTGATGTGGAGAGAGCTTATAATCAGTGAGCATTTTGTTATCATATTGATAAGAAATTGGAATTTAGAACCTACGAGATGGCTGCGAGGTTGTACGAAAAGATGGACACTGAAATACTGGCCAACTCTTCATGTATAGCAGAAACTACTTGGTACGAAAAGCGGAACTACACTCAAGTTTTCAATTTGAACGAAGTTTTGCTAAATGGAACTGAGGAATACGTGGATTTCTTCTATTTCACAGTTAGAGCTTATTCGAAGAAGACCAGCAGTCGGAAGAATGTATGATAAGATTCTGGTTATCAGAAGATTTAACCTGAACCATTTCAGTTCTTTGTCAATGTAGTTGGCCAGTTCAAGCATAGTCTGAAGGATGATTATAATATCAGACAGTCTTATCCGTATGTAACAGATGGAACTAAGAGTTGGTGCATGGCTGGCTATATGGATAGGTAGCTTTGATAAGCACTGATAGGAGTTAAAATTTGAGTTCAGGTTCTGCGAGATGTGTCATGGAACGTTTTTGATGTCGTAGAGTTCGATTGGAATTCTAGAAAACAAGATAACTTGAGGAGTACAAACACATATCAGCTTTAATTATCAAATTGCTTTTTCATTTTATCGAAATCATATCGCGATATCGCTATATCAACTTTTGAGTTTTTGCAATCAGTTTGACAAGGCATTCCCCAAAACGGGCTCTTTTTTCTTTTCATTGTATAAATAAACTTTCTTTTAATTTCCCATTCTACAAGAAGAAATACACGAAACAGTGCGATTTGAGGGTCTCGGCACGAAAACTACAGTAAAAGTTTCTGGCGAATTTTGCCGTGCGCCTTTAAAGTCGACAGTAGCCACGAAACACGTTTTGCTTTGATTTCGCAATTATTCTCTCAATTATTTTCACAATTTTCACGTAAAACAGCTACATAATCAATAAGCGCGCATCCCCCCACGTGTTCCTCATAAATCTCCGTCTTCAGCCGTCTGCGTCTCGCCTCTTCACCCGAATGCAAACGCGCTTCGCCGAACCGCAGTGTTATTTCCTCTTTTTCCGGTGCGGTGAGGAGTGAGTGAGAGTGTTTGTGCATATCTTCGTCTCTGTCACTCACATGATCTATTCCCGTTTTCCCTCTCACACTCTCTCTTCTGCTTCTTCTTCTTCTTCGTCCTCTTCGTCATCATCTCTGTTCAACACACAGCTGTGCTTCTCCGTCTCTCCCACTTCTAATTATGTTCCGTCCCGAGCACTATACACCTAATTCGCAATCATGATAAATGATGTTACACTCTTCATCATCACAGACTGGAAGAGCAACGACGACCGGCGCGATGAGGCCCGGAAAAGACTGCCTTTTATCAATTCTCATCGAGCTTTGTGTCGTCCTCCTCATCGCCGTCTTGACTCCGTTGCTAATCCGGTTGGTTCGTTTTTCCACTCACACACTAATCGCCTCGTTCCTTCCTCCGTTTTCCTCTAACGCTTACTCAATGTTTCATTCCAGCTACTGCCTTCTCCCGACGGCCGTTCATCACCAATACCCACTCAACGTCGTCTTTCACACGTGTGATCATGACTTGCACAGCGTCTGCTCATTTCCGTCGGCCACTCTGGACTACGAGCAGGTTTCCTTTGTCTCTCGAGTCTCTTCATCTCTTGATGATTTTAGAATTCACTCTTCTCGCCGGACGTCGCCTATTATCTCAACATTCGACTGAAATTCGCCGACGTTGCAAACTCGAAGATGCTAGGACTTTTCCAAAACGTCATTACGACTTCCGATGTGAACGGAAAGCTTCTGAAGCAATACACAAGGTCTGCGTATATAAAAGAGCCCGGATTGATCACCAAGGTGAGTCAATGTTCAAAGTTCAGCTTTCCCACAATCGATTTCTTCCAGGCGACGCACGTCTTTTTCTTCCCGCTCTACTTTCTCGGTTTCTTCTACGACTACAGCACGCTGACAATCCCCATGAGCGCTGATTACCGTGAGAGTTTCGAGTCGCCGTCAACAAAGCTTGTTTTCACCATTCAGGACAAGTTCGCAAATGTGAGTCGATTCTGGACTTTCTTTTTCCTAATTTAGCATCTCCTTCAGATCGAAGACGCCGAATTGATAGTGACAGCGAGATTCGGACTGATTCGTCATCTTCTCTACTACTGGCCCACCTTTTCCTACACGATCCTTTTCATCTGCACTTTCGCTCTGGGATGTTTCCTTATCACTGTCAAATTGGGATACATGGAATATGCGAAACGGAGCAAAGCTGCGGCGGACAAGGATAAAGAAGAGATTCTCGGAAAGGAAACGAAAAAAGAGATTGACGAGCTGGTCGAAAAACCAACGATAGAAGTCAAGAAAGAAATCAAGCAAAAGAACCAAGAAAAAATATCAAGCCCGAGTAAAGGAATCGTTCGGCAACGAAAATAGTCAAGTTGCCCCCATGGGGCTTACACTGTAAACAGGTTCATATCATCGGTTTTATTAACTTCCGGTTATCTCTAATCGGTGCCTTGTTTTCTTCCTTATCTTCATCATTCCCTACTTTGCCAAATTGCCATAAATTAGTTGATATTTTACTTGTGCTTTTTTAATTTGTATTCTTATCACCTGGTTAATCAGCCAGTCATCTATCTCTGTTCAGACTTATTCCGATTCCCATCATTTCCCTAATATCTGTGTCCATTTTCAGTTTAGTATGTGGTAATGTCAGCGCTGCCATGTCATCCACGTCTGGCCACGCGTCGTCCACACAATGTCTCGGTTTCTGTGGCCGAAACGTCATCGTCAACGACACCGGCGGAGACGTGGCCACAGCAACTTCGACGACCTACTCGCAGTGTGGCCCGTGCTCCTTCGGATACCGAAACAACGCCGATTCGATATGTGAGCCATGCGACAGTCCGCTTCAAGCCTACGACTGGATGTACCTGCTCTTCGTCGCCCTCCTCCCGCTACTCCTCCACATGCAGTTTATCAGAACGGCCCGAAAGTAGTGAGTTTTCTATTTTAGGTCAACACTGATAGTAACTTAACTTTTCCAGCTGTCGAACTCGCCGTTTCGAAGTGGCCGAGTATCTGTGCGTCGTATTCGAGAACGTCATCGCGTGCATCTTCGCCGTGCTCATCTACCCTCCACAGTTCACCTTCTTTCTAAACGGTTGCACCAAACATAGCATAAAAGAATGGTATCCGGCGTGTTACAATCCACGGATAGGCTTCACGAAAACTATGCGGTGTACGTATGAAGTTGTATTCCCACTGTAAGTGTCAAAAATATTATCGAAATCTTACGAATAGCTTTAGATACTCAATCACATTCACACATCATCTGATTCTGGTGGCTTCAATTCTAATCCTCCGGACCACATTGTACTGCGTTCTTCTGTACAAGACCTACAACGGAAAACCATTCTACTACGCGATTGTCTCCGTGCCAATTCTGGCTGTGATGCATTCCGTTCTCGTAAGCTCTCATTGCGAAACTTTCCTTTTCATCAAGTTTTCAGTCTGGTGCTCTCTACTACTCATTTCCATGGATTCTCCTAATCGGGTCACTGTGGGCAATGGTCTACCACCTGGCAGTAGAAGGAAAACGACCGCTTCGAGAAATGATTGGTTAGTGACACAAGCCGTGCTTCTCCCCTCAGCTAACTGACTGACAACCTCTATTTGCAGTTCGATTGGTAACATCTCCAACGCATCTGGTATTCCTCTCGATAACCATGTTGTTGCTCTCGTTTTCCGTTGTTGCCATAGTCACACCACTGTGAGTTCTTCATCACTATCCTTCCCCTATGTTTCATCCTTCTGGTATGTAGATCAAGGGTTCCGAACCTATCGCCTGCTTTAGAATAGAAGCATCAGAACGCTTCTTCTTCTCAAACAAACATTCTAAAGTTCCGTTGCAGAGAGCTCGCCTTCCGCTGGTCGCTTCTTTCCCTAGTGCCTGTCCCGCTCGTCTTCTACCTGCTGACGATTCCGTTTAGCAACCCGACTACCACAATGCGACTCTTCTAACCTCTCAAGTACCTACTCGATGATAAGTTGTGATCGATTCTTCTAGTGATATACAAATGCGAACGTAGTCATTTCATGTAATATTATCATTCCCTTCAACCGCCCTTCATCATCAAAAAGGGTAGCTTCATAGTTTCTATATGCCTTCTCCTGTACTCCCTTCTAACCCTGTCTCCGGTCTTTCCCCACCCGTTTCCTTTTCTCTCTGAATGTTTGTGTTCGTGTGTGATCACAATTGCCATCCTTCCCCTGTCGTTCCAAAGATATTCCCCATTTCCCGTTCTCCACCATCTTTCCCTTCTAAGAAGAAGTTTTCTATGACAATTGTCCCACTTCGCAACGGGTTTCGAAACTCTATTCCACTCTGCTCTCCTCCCAAAAACGCAAGTTCTTCCTGTTCCCATTTTCAAAATGTTTTACTTAATACTGATGTCTATAAAGTTTTCAAATTGAAGAACACTATGTTTTGTTTATTTGAATGGAGCTCCTATGGAATACTTTTACTTGTTTATTCTGTGACTTCCGCGAAACAAACATCAGACTTTAGACAGGTCAATGAACAGAAGATGGTGGGCTGCAGGGCTTGTGCTCACGTGCTCCATGCTAATTCCAGTTGGCGAGGCTTCAGTTGGAGATAGGTAAGGGTTTTCTTATGACGTGGCAAGAAAAAGCAAATTTCTTATGACGTGGCTGAATAAATATGTCAAAACATACATATTTCTAATTCTCCACAAGTTTCCAGAAGCATGTGGTACTCGTCCTGCACCCGCCGATGCCGTGACAACTTCGACTGTCCCCAGGAGTTCAGCTCATTCGGCTGGGTCCAGGGCAACTGTTTCTGGTGCCGATACGACTGCATGTGGGAGACGGTGGAGCAGTTTGAGATGTGAGACTTTCAACAATTGACAGAAACCTGAATTCCGTGTTTCAGGAGCTTCGGATACGTGCCGCAGTTCCACGGAAAGTGGCCATTCGCCGCCATCCCACTGCCATTCGGTTTGGTGATTCAGGAGCCGGCTTCTGTAGTCTTCTCCCTCCTGAACCTCCTGACCTTCTTCCTGATGCTTCGGAAAATCAAAAAGATGGACTTTCTGCCACGTCGAACCATGTGGGTCTTCTACGCTCACGTCGGTCTGTTCACCTGGGTCGGATCCACCGTCTTCCACACGATGGACTGTCACTACACTGAGCTTCTGGATTACAACGGAGCCGTCGCCTTCATCATCACCGCCCTCTACGTCTCCATGGTCTTCGTGTACGGAGATGATCCGTTGTACGGAAGACTCGAGTGGTACTACACCAAAGTCGCTCCGCTCTTCTTCATAGGATTCTATCTGAAGTACTCGTATGAGATGTTTGTGAGTTTCGCTCCAGAATTAGGTTATTCTGATTCTGAATTTTCAGAAGAAACTCGACTACGGGATGAATATGAAATGCTGCATAACAATGTCCATTATCACGTCTATCATCTACTTCCATCGGCTTTACAAGAGGTTCGCCACTGAAGAGCCAGTTTCTCATCTGGGTAGATTCTGAATTCCAGGAAGAAGTACTACGGAGAGCTGAACGCCGCCGACATCCTTTTGATCCGACTGATCATCTGGGGCGCGATGGCAACGGCACTGGAACTTCTCGACTTCGTCCCAGTCTTCTGGATCTTGGACTCCCACGCCCTGTTCCATCTGGCAACTGCTCCGATTCCAATCTGGTGGGCAGATTACCTCCAGCAAACATACCAACCGCTTCTGGAGAAGAGCGAGAATCTGAAGATCGCTTAAGCCCAACTTGTATTTATTTTTACCTGTTATTAACTCCCTTCGTGTGCCTATACCCAATTCATGTGATATTATTGACCTCCTCCCAAAATGGCTATTACTATATTTACTTGTATGTTTTTGATATCATGTGCCGTGCCAGAAAGAGTCGAAAAATAGAGTTTTATCGCCTTGAACTTTGTGTTTACAGCATAAAACCTACAACTGGAAAGCAGTGAGGAATGTGAAAAGGGACATAATATAGAAAAATGTTTTTTTGGCAGGATTAGAAATAAGTTACGATAGTCACTTGAAGTTTTTTAGATCTGCTCATCATCCGACACATCGCGAAGCCTCTCGACGGTGGTAACCTCCGCGAGATTCAACCACGGCCGCTCCCAAACGGTCACCCGGTACAGAACACGGTATCCTCCATCTACAACCTCGCAGTTGGACGAGGTGACACTTTCGATTGGGAGATCCATAGTTTGGCACGAAGTTTGACCCACGAGCACTTCAATAATGTTCAATAGTCCTTGAAGTATTCTGCTGTGCACCTTGACGACCTGGAAAAATCAGCTCCCTTTTCATCTCTGGACATTTTTATGTTTTTTCGTCTGGTCAACACTTTCGACCAACTCGATCCTTATCACTGTGCTCTACAATCAGAACTTCACAAGCACCTAAATCACTGTTACGAAAGCTTGAGTGAAATTACGAAACAAGTGATAACAAACCTTGATTGGGATGTAGTAGTACATTCTGTTTTCCTGTTCGTTGATTTCCTTCAGAGCCTTCCAGGCTTGCTCCTACGAGGCAACAGACAGTTGGTCAGTAGAGAGAAGGAATAACTCACAATATATTCCGGCTTGGAAGCATCTTCTTCGTAGTAGGGTGAGTGTTCAGCCATTTCCGATAGACTTCACAGTGACAATGATATTGATACGAAGGAGAATGGCTTGTAAATGTTTATGTATCGCAGGCCGCTTCACGAGGTTGGCCTATCACTGTCTCGTTTTCTTGAATCAGAAAAGGGACGAGTGGAAAGTGTATGTAGCTTGAATGCCAAGCTAATTTCGGAAAGTGGGGAGTTCACAAATTGAAGTGGAAAGTTTTATTGTCCGAAGTTTGTATTTACAACTTAAAACTTACAATTCAAAAGCAGTGAGGAATGCGAATGATTACAAAGGGACAAAATACAGAAACATGTTTTTTTTGGCGGGATTAGAAATAAGTTGCGGTCGGTACTTACAAGATGGACACTCAAAGTTCATTTAGATCTGCTCATCAGCCGACACATCGCGGAGCTTCTCGACGGTGAACTGCTCGAAGTTCTCCCACGGCTTCTCCCAGATGGAGACCTGGAACAGAGCACGGCTTCCTCCGTCCTTGACCTGGCAGTTGGACGAGGTGATCTCGTGGGCCTGGAGCTCTCCCTTCTTGCACGACGACTCGCCGACAAGCACTTCGAGCTTGGTGTTGAGTCCGGCGACGACCTGGGTGTGCGCCTTGACGACCTGAAAAATCAGATAAATTACAACTGGTTAATCCTCTTTCCGTCCATCCCCCCAAAAATTTTTGTTCTTTCGTCCGGTCTTTCCTCCATACAAAACGCATGTTTCGCTTAGTTTTGTTTGCTTTTCGCCTTATCTTGCCTTCCAATCACAATCACCATTTTTCTTCATTTCACCTCGCTTTTGTGATTTTCGCCCATTTAACGCGCGATTCTTTTCATTTTTTCTTATTGAAGAATGCGAACTGATACTGTCACATCGACCTGCACGTCTTCGGAATATTCCGATGAGTCTGCCAGGCAGAGGAAGGTGAAACTTTCGAAATTGATATTGTTTTTAACTTTCATTTTCTCTAGGTCATTGAAGAGGTTCCACAAATTGGCTACTCGTTGGAAGAGCTTAACATCAAGAGAAACGAGCCAAAGTGGCGCATGATGCGGTGAGTCAGCATCAGCATCGTATTTCACAATGCCTATAAATCAAAAACAAAAGTGTTTAGATACGGCGCCATCGCTCTGTTTTGGGCAATTTGGGCAGCGCTCTTGGCCGGCTCGATTCTTATCATTGTGCTCAACAATCACGACGTCAGCAGCACCACAACCACTGCCGCGCCGACTAGCACTACCAAAAAACACTAAATTTCATGGTTGATTCAATTTACTTGTAAATAAAACGTGAACTGTTATTGTTTTTGGGTTGGGAGTTTTGTAGGGAGTGATAATGATAACGAACCTTGATTGGGACGTAGTAGTATGGTCCGTTGTTCGACGCCTGGTCGTTGATGCCTTTCACAGCCTTCCAGGCTTGCTCCTGAAAGAAATCCATGAGAAGTCGGTCAGAATAGAGCAGAATTGGAACTCACGGTGTACTCCGGCTTAGAAGCGTCTTGCTCGGTGAATCCTCCAGCCATTCCGACAGCGTTCACAGTCACAATGATACCAGCAATGAGAAGGAGAGTGGCTTGCATGTGTTTATTGATCGCGGGCCGTCTCACGGGGTTCGCCTCTCTAAAGTACACACTGTCTCGTTTCCGTGACTCAGAAAGGGGAGGAGCGAGAGATGTTTGGTTAGTAAAACAGTAGAGATCGCGAAAACAACTATTTTTAGTGTTTTGTTGGCAGCTGGGTATTTTAAAATGGCAAATGGAAGGAAAGTGATTCAGAGTCAGACGGGGATTGGGAAGAATGAATGGTTGGGGTCAGGAATTGTGTAAAGCAGGGAGAAAAAGACATCTTGTGTAATTCTAACTCGAGAGAAAACGATAAAACGGAAAATGGCAAGATTTCGAAACCTTTTAAAGTGTGTCTTCCTTATCAAATGTTTTGATTCCACTGTTTACCGATGTCACGGCGCACAGACAGAGCATTAGTAAGCGATTTTGTGATTAATCAATTGATTTGTTACATTACAATGATATCATGACAGGAATAGAACTTGAAAAACAAGGAGAACCCGGAAAAACAACGGAGAAACCTGGAAAGAGCTGGAAAAAAACTGAAGAAAATCGCTGTAATTTTAGTTCGGCCACGATGGGGTTTCTAGGCCACATCTGCAATTGTTCGGCCACCAAGTTTTATTTTATTTTTTCCTACTTTATTTTCTTGTTTCTTCACTAATTTGCAAGTCAATAACTTCACTAAAAGCTCGAAAATCATGTCACATAACTCCACTAATTTTTTCAAACTGCAAAACATATCAAAAACCTAGAAAACCCGTATTATTCACAATCATTTGATTACTTGATTCTATTCCTAACCTTCCTGTCGATCGTGCACTCTCCAATTACCTAGACCATCTCTGTGTTTATTACGTACACAACAGCCTCTCTCAAAACTGGCCTGTTTTCCATTTTATCAACTTTTATCGTCTCGGGGCAGCGTGACAGTCGTCTCATCTTCTGATAACACTCACTCGCACTCAGTTCTTGCAGCCGCCGACGATGAATCGATTCTTGGCCAGATCATCATCGCTTCTCAGCGCTCGCAGCTTCTCCCGCTCCATCGAAGCGTCATCGTGAGTTTATAGAAACTCAATTTGCTCCGGAATAAACCAAAAACCAGTTCAGAAAACAGACGTGCCTCATCGGGACGCACAAAAAGTATGGCGGAAAACTTGTGGAATTTGCCGGCTACGACATGCCAACGCAATATGGGGACTTTTCAATCAAAGAGTCGACGATTCACACCAGGAAACATGTGAGCATCTTCGACGTTTCCCACATGCTTCAAACACATATCACTGGAAAAGATAGGTGAGTCAGACAGCTAGAGAACAATTTCATCATATGATTCTTCTTCTTTTTTCAGAGTAGCTTTCATCGAAAGCTTGACAACAGCTGACGTCCAAGGGCTCAAGGAGAACAGCGGAACGTTATCAGTGTTCACCAACGAGAAGGGAGGAATCAAGGATGATCTGATTATCATGAAAACCGACAAAGACTTCCTTTTCCTCGTCACCAATGCCGGATGCATTGACAAGGATCTTCCGTATCTTCTGGAAAATGCCGCTGCCTGGAGAGCAAAGGGAAAAGACGTTCAGATCGAAACTCTTGACAACCGCGGACTCGTGGCTCTCCAGGGACCAGAGATGTCAAAGGTTCTCCAGGAAGGAACTGATATCGACCTCTCGAAGCTCACCTTCATGAAGACCACAGTTGGAACAGTGTTCGGAATCGACGGATGCCGTGTCACCAGATGCGGATACACTGGAGAGGACGGTGTGGAGATCTCAGTTGATCCATCAAAGGCAGAGCAACTCGTTGAGAAACTCCTGGCGTCCAACGCTGGAAACGTGAAGTTGGCTGGATTGGGAGCCAGAGATGCTCTCCGATTGGAAGCCGGACTTTGCCTTTATGGATCTGACATTGACGAGAACACCACCCCGATTGAAGCTGGACTCGCATTTGTTGTTGGTAAGTCTTATCAGCTGATAACTATTGATAAAAATTACTTATTCCAGCCAAGCGCCGTCGTGAAACCCTCGATTTCCCGGGAGCCGAAAAGATTGTGAAGCAGCTGAAGGAGAAGAGCTGGCCGAAGAGAAGAGTCGGACTCCTGGCCCCACCTGGAAGATGTCCCCGCTCCCACCTCCCTCTGGTCGATCCCCTCGACAAGTGCGCCATCGGATTCGTCACCTCCGGATGCCCATCGCCAACTCTCGGCAAGAACATCGCCATCGCCTACGTGGACAAGGCAAAGTCGAAGGAGGGAACCAAGTTCATCGTCGACTTTGGCGCCAAGCAGGCGTCAGTTGAAATCGTCAAGATGCCATTCGTTCCGACCCATTATTATACTGGAAAGTAATCTAACAACCTCGCTAGGTCGCTCACTTTCAAACAACGTGTATTTGTAGTTTGTTGGCTAGGATAATGTTTCTTGTTTTGTTATTGTAATGTAAAAAAAGGGTTTCGAATCAGAAGTAAAAGGTAAAACAGCATAAATACAAAAGAAATAAGTTAGAAAGTAAACTTTGGCGGTGTCATCGGAGTAACCATAAACTCTGGAGGATCCGAGAACCGGTGACGTGGAATCGAAGGGAAATGCCGGGAAAGAATGGATTCAGACTGCCGACGAAGGAAAGAAGCCATCTGTTCAGCAAGGTCATCTTGTGATTCGGGCTGGACAAACTTGTGAATCGGCAGGTTCAGGAATTCACGATGCCAGTCTTGGTTCTCAGCGAAAGGAACATTCCGCCACCTGAATAAACCAATTGTTCATCAATCATTTTTTATTTCTATGAATCCTAACCCGGCTTCTCGATTCCCGCGATCCATTTCATCAAACGGTACCATAAAACGATCATCGTCAAAGAAGGATGGTTGGGTATACTGTAACACGGAAAGGTACAGTACAAGTTTTCAGTTCTTCTGACCTCATAACGAGAAGGTGACTTTCGAACTTCTGATGACTTGCGGTGATTGAAGATTCGCATTAGTTCAGTTTCATCAGTCACGTCGTCTGGAAAGGCATGACTGAGGTGTGGATAACAGGTTAGAACTTTACCAAACTTTACATGAACCCTCGGATGGGAATCTCTTTTCGGGTCATATTCATATCGATATTCAACTCGCTGACCAAAAGCTCGAGTTTCTGAAACCAGGAACTCAAAGAAAAAGAAGATGCGTTCCAAGGAAATGCAAAATTAGATATTTACTCACCAATCAGCCAAATAAGCGAGCAGAAAACCAGCATCCTGGTCCAAAAACAAGCTGTCGTCATGTCTCGTATGTTCAACAACTGTCCGCTTCTTGCTTCTTCTTGCTTCTTCCACCGCCACCTACTCCTTCCTTCTTTTCCCCACTTTCCCCACATTGCCTCTCCGCCCACTTTTTGCCCGGAGAACCAAAACTACCTCGTTGCGGGCCGCCGAAAAAAAGCCAAACTACGAACAGTGGGAAGTAGATTTGTGTGTGTGTATACCGGTGATATACAGAATTATTGGCTTTACTGGCGCCGTACGGATGGCTGGTCAGAGGGGGAGAAAAAACAGAAGTGCGTTATGTGTGGACAAGCCATGATTAGTCGAGTACTGTGGGAGAACGTGAGACAAAACACTAGTTATGTATTTTCAGATTCTCAGATTTTGAGCTTTTCAGACGAATCATTCTTGTTATTCAGCATGCTTCCTCTCCACGTGTTCTTATCAGCTCTCTGTATTCTTTAATTCTTCTGAACTTCACACAATTCTGAGCTTTATTCATTTGCACACACATACATTTTCAAACATAAATAGAGTTTTGTTATTATGCAACCTTAATCTTCTGATGAACAATAGAGCGAAGTTTCGTAACAATTGATTCGGTAGGAAGTACGATTCCGGAAGTAGCAGGCATTGGAGGCGTGGTCATAGTCGTTGGGATGGTTGCAGTGGAAGTTGTAGCTGGAGCCGTGGTGGCGTCTAGAACCTCTCCAGACTTTTTGGCTCGGATGTTGGTGACGAATCGGCCGGGAGTTGGAAACTCCTTCTTCGTCTCATAGGTCTGCTCCTCCTTCTCTACCTTCTTCGGAGTTTCTTCTTCTTCTTTTGAGCTTCTTCTAGGCTGATGCTCATGGGATTCTCGACGCTCTGGCCTTTCTGGTCGCTCTTTGGAATGCTCTCTGTCCCTCCGTTCTCCAGACTTTTCTTCTCTCCTTGGTTCTTCTTCCGATCTTCCCCCGCTTTTTCCTCCTCCTCTCGCATCTTCCTTGCTGTGACGGGCGCCGGGATCTCGCCGTTCGGCAGATTCATCATAGGAACTCGAATCATCGGATGGAGCAGCAGATGCGTCTGGTTGGTGAACACGTCGTCGGTCCTCGCCAGATCGGTCTTCACTTGAGCCAGCGTCTTCTGGAGCCGATCCTTCGCGTCCGGCAGCTCCTCCAGATGGGTTCCAAGGACCACCCGCAAAACCGCCATTACCACCGAATGTTCTAGTTGGGAAGTCTGGTTGGAATGGTTTGAAGCCTCCGAATCCTGCAAAAACTAGGTCAAACCGAAAGTTTAGACTAAAGATCTACCTGGGAACTTGGGGAAAGGAGGGAAAGGAGGGATTTGGGGCTTGGGAGGTGGTGGAGGTTGCTGCTGCTGTTGCTGTTGCTGGGGAGGAGCTCTTCCTCCTCCTTCTTGTTCTCTCTCTTCTTCGTGTTCGTCTTCTCGATTTCTACGATCTTCCCTCCTGCCTTCTGGATGCTTCCCTTCGGCTCTTCCTTCAGGTCTTCTTTCAGGTCGTTCAGGCCGTCCTTCTGGTCGTCCTTCAGGCCTTCTGTCAGGTCTTTCCCCTGATCTTTCTCCTGATCTCTCTCCTGATCTTCCGCCGTCTTCACGTTCCTTTCCTCTGCCTCTCTTCTCAACTTCTCCAGAATCTCTTCCAGCTGGTCGTCGATCTCCTGGCTTTTCCGGTTCGGAACCCCGAAAAAACTTTTTTCTCTCCTCGGGTTTATCCACAAACCGTCCTCCCCGCTTCTCCACGTCTTCCACCTCCGGCTCCTTCTTCTCCTTCGGATACACTCCCGCCACCATCTGCATGTTCAAGCCGACCACTTTCGAAGGCGTCGAGGCAATATTCTCAGTCTCGGGCTCTTCCTCATGGTGGTTCCGGTGCCGCCTATCCTCATCATCCTCTTCATACTCTTCCCGATCCTTTGGTCGTGGTCGTGGTCTTCTACCGTCTTCCTCTTCCTCTTCACCTTCCTCTTCCTCACCTTCATGGTCATCTGGCCGTCTCCTATCTTCTCTCGGTGGCGGCTTCTCCCTATCCTCATCCTCCCCTTCTCTCTTCCTGCCTTCTCGCTCCTTATCAAACCTTCCTCTGATCTCAGTAGGATCCGGCAGCCTAGGCCTCTTAAAATCGTGATCCCTCCCCGGCTGGAACTCCTCTTCATCTCCATGCCTCCCGAATCCGTGTCCTCTAGGTCTTCCGAACTCATCACCATTCTCCTCGTAGTCTCGTCCATCCTCCCTTCCAGAATTTCGCCTTTCTGGTTCTCTTCGATCCCCAAAAAAAGGACTCTCCTCTCTGGACTTGTCCCCGTTGAATCTGAAATGACCTAGTTTTAATGAAGCTTCCTACTGCACGATACCTCCGTTCTCCATGTCCTATTCCAAACACTGCATCAGGAATATCTGTTTGTTGTCTGAACGGCGTCTTTCTGCTATATCTCGGCTCTAACTCTCCTCTATAGAATTCTGAAAGTTTTGGAAGTTGGCTGAAGCTCCAGAAGATCAAAACAGCAAAAAACTTACGTGGTGCAACCGTGGAAAACGTGGAAAATAGCAGCGTGACTTCGAGAAGTAAAAGTCGCAGATGCATGATGGTCTGCGCGCGCGACTGATCGTTTCGCCGACTCTTTTGTATCCACCCGGCCAACCCGGACGTACTGTATAGTTTCGTATTGTCTTGAAACCACCCCAACACAACGTGTTTCATGACGACGACGACGTCGTTTTTTCGCTAACTTTCATCTCGTTCGTGTCAAGAATAATAATACGCATCTTCGCGCAATTGCCGTGAAATCTGATTGATTTGTCTGCGACTGTCGGTTGTTTGGAATCGGAGGAAGAGAGAAAGTGGAGGAGCTGGAAGTAGAACACGAAAAACTTTCAGAGCTTTTGAAGCTTCAGAGATAAATACTCATGGATGAATCCGATGGAACTCTACGGTTTGCTGCTGCGGGGATTATGGCAGTGGCAAGATTAGATGCTTCTGACACCAACTGAAAAATACCCTGATTTCAGTTATCCCTCATTGGTATCTGGGTCAACTCCTATGTATTCAATGCTCTCACAAAACGAAAGAGTCAATTGAGCATCTTCTACAAGTTATGTATCACTAAAACCATCTGCAACTTGGTAACTTGCGCCGCATTTGCAGCATGGTCAGCGCCTTGTACTTTTTTGTAAGTGGAAGCATCTGAATCACAGTATCCTGGAATTCCAGGAATTCCTTCTACCTTCCCTACTGGGCAAATGTCATCTGGGGTCAAGTTGCTGGCTGGGGCGTCTACAACACTGGAATTTGCATTCAGTTGTGTCTTTCACTAAACAGGTTCACCGTCACCTATTTCCCATTGTCCACGGCCACAGGAAGCCACAAAGTTTTTAATATTCGGGTCAGTGGAATTCTGAAATTA
Organism: Caenorhabditis becei; assembly: GCA_900536315.3. Taxonomy (NCBI): domain Eukaryota; kingdom Metazoa; phylum Nematoda; class Chromadorea; order Rhabditida; family Rhabditidae; genus Caenorhabditis; species Caenorhabditis becei. Next base: position 474,620 of record LR539664.1, read on the forward strand.
TTTTGTGTAACAGTCTGAAAGGTGTAATTTGTTCAGAACTTCCTAATTGTTTTGGTTTCCGTTTTTCTGTTTTCAACTATGGTTGGCTTGCCAGGTAACAACAAACGAAGGGAAACTTACTTTTGTTCAGATGTGAGATTTCAGAAGGATGCAGTTATATCTACTCAATTGAGCTGTTGTCCTGGCTTCCAGAAGATTCAGCATGTGCTCTGGATCATGCTAACAAAGTGTTCTACTTTATTGTGATCATTGCCATCATCTCAAATTCATCTAATCTTGCCACTTTTTTCAAACTTCTCAGAGCGGTAGCATGACCTAGAAACCCAGGATTAATCCAAGGTTTTGTTCCAGACAAAAGGCGTCAATGTCTCAGTGTTTCAAGGAAATCGAATCAGAAAACGGCGTATTATGTTCGCACAAGTGATAACTTATATCTTATCACCATCCCAATCCTACATTTCAGAGCCTCACTCAGGATTGCCTTCACATGATCGACATGCTAGCCTGCCAAGTCGTCTACAAGTTCAACGACGCGCTCTGGTTCCAGTTCATTTGCATGTCCGTCGTGTGGCTTGCCATCCATGTTTTTGACGGGTTCGCTGAAAACAATAATCAACAGAATCTCCTAAATCTGTTCAGATTTGTCATGATGCTCTACAATCGGGACATCCATCCGGCTTGTCTTAAACAGGGTTCCAAGAAACCAAACGTTCAAATTTCTGCTGTTGGCTCAAACATCGCCAAAGTTGTTTGAAGCTGAGAACGGTAGTGGAAAATAAACGGATTTCGTGTTCAAGCCGATCAATCGGATCAGTTCGGGCTATGATGTTACAGCTGACAGCTACAGTAACTTCTGGATTCCACATTGCTTGAAATAGCTGCTCTCTGATACCTGAGCAGGCTCCACAGGCTACATATAAATATCTTGATCTGGTTAAATGAATTTTACTCGTTCTGGGAACATTGAGTCAGTCAATCTGAAATTGCACGTTCTCAACACTTGTTGTGTATTTTGTTCCGAAATGAAGTGTGATCGTTTAGTTCTTCAGCTGATTGAGAGTGACTTACTTATCCGTCTTAGCTGTTTCGAATTCAGAACAGGAACTTGAGAAGATCCCGGAAGCTTCAAAGTTTCAGACAGGCCAAGTGAATCTGACGTTTGGTTCAAAATTGAATAGGCCGAATTCTGCGAACAATTGAACAAATTCAGACGAGTGAAGGTAAGCAAAGTTGATTGCATTTTCTTTTGTGGTAGGTACTCTGGATCAGTTTACACATATCTGGTTTTTTATGTGCTTCATTCATTCTTGAGTTTGAAAACATTCCGCTTTTGCTATTGGCTTCATAAAATGTTAAGTTTTGTGTAGGAACAGGTGTGTGCTAAATGTATACAACGTAGTGAGTTGCCACGAAACCAAATTTAATTAAAAAAGGAAACCAAACAGAATCAAATCAACTCAAGTTTGCTAGAAGTGCCCGTTCAGCGATCTCCCGTAGGCTCCATATTTTCAACCCACGCCGTCCTGTGACGTCTTCTAAAAATCAGAAAGTTTGCAGACACATCCACTCAACTATGAATGAAATTCTCCGGTACACAGCTGCAACAATAATGGCCCTGGTGAGATTCTTTGCTTTCTTTGGCTCCTGAACCCTATTTCCAGCTCTCCCTTGTCGGCATCATTGTCAACACCTACGTATTCAATGCGCTCACCAAGCAAAAGAGCCATTTGAGCATTTTCTACAAGTTATGCATCTCAAAGACCATCTGCAATCTGATCACTTGTGCCGCTTTTGCCGCATGGTCGGCTCCATGCACTTTTTTGTGGGTGGAATTGGGAATCTGAAGTTCTAGAGGGAAACTGGGTCAATTCCAGAAGCTTCTATTACCTACCGTATTGGGCAAATGTGATATGGGGTCAAATCGCCGGATGGGGAGCATATATAACAGGAATCTGCATCCAGTTGTGCCTTTCCCTAAATAGATTCACAGTGACCTACTTTCCACTCTCTTCAAATCAACATCACAAAGTTTTTAACATTCAAGTTAGTCTGAACTAGAACTCTTGTTGACTGTACTCCACTTTTTCAGAATTGTCTGATACTTCTAACCTTCATCTTCGTCCTGTCCACTGTTTACGGATTTCCCAGTTAGTTCCGGAAGACGAGGAAGCAAAGTACCTCCATCCTCATTCCAGAAGGCTGCGGCTACATCTACTCAATCGAAATTGTGTCCTGGTTGCCCGAGGATTCAGAATGTGCACTGAACCATGCGGATCAAATTTTTTACTTCATCATCACAGTCGCCTTTGTCTCCAACTCATCCAACCTTGCCACATTCCTGAAGCTTCTCAATGCGGTAAGTGCGCTCTATTGACAAGGACAAATGCGTCAAGTTTTGATTGAATAGTCGCTAAAAGTTCTCGTGTTGACGTGGTGTGCGGAGTGAATAATAGATTTCACGAGCTAAATATGATATTCATGTTTGTCCACTAGAGGGATCCTGAGTAATTCCAGACTCGCTCCAAGCAGATCTTCCAAGGAAATCGGACCAAGAAAAGCCGGCTAATGTTTGCACAAGTGACAACAACTAGGTGGTCTCATTGAATCACCAATTACAACTTGCAGAGCGTCACCCAGGATTGCCTGCACGTGGTCGACATGCTCGCGTGCCAAGTCATTTACAAGTTCAACGACGCGCTCTGGTTCCAGTTCATTTGCATGTCCGTCGTGTGGCTCGCCATCCATGTTTTTGACGGGTCCGTGTTTTTTCCAGATATGGAATGGAATATCTGTTTAGATTCGTCATGATGCTCTACAACCGCGATATCCATCCGGCTTGCCTCAAACGATGCTCCAAGAAATCGAAAGCCCCCGGTCCAGTGTCGAACACAGTTGTCACTTCTAAAGTTGTCTGAAGCTGATGTGTGCTAAATAGAAAAATCACAAAATAAAAATGAAAAATAGAGGGATTTATTATCTGAGCCGATGATAAAATGATAGGAGCTCTATATATCTATTTACAACAAGAAAAAGAAGACCCGGGTGCAGACACAGAGAGAGAGATGCTCTACAAAAACGTAGAGAAGCGCTTCTTTTCTAGAAGCAATGTACAAAAATAACTGGATTGAGATTACGACGAGGCGGTGACCCGTGTGGAAGCGAAGACGTTCGGACATGGTTGAAGACGTGGACACATTGTTAGTCGGGGGTTTACACGAAGCTCGGCAGAGTCTCGTGGAGGAAATCGTCGTAAATGATCTAAAAAGCAAAACTTAGTTGGTGGCAGAACTCAGGTTTTGGGTTAGTGAAGGGATGTCTTCATCCTCTTCATTATACAAACGGGAGTGCGAAAACGAAATGACACGTACGTAGTCGCGGTATTCGCGCGCCAACGAGATGGCGATGATCCAGAAGCCAGTCAAGATGACAAAGACGAAGAAGAAGCCGAGATCCGACCAGACGGAGTAGAAGGTGGCGCGGGTGACGACGTAGAGGAAGAAGATGGCCGAGAGGAGGATGCTGAAAGATGAGGAACGATGAAGAAGACGTCAGCACACATGTTGTTTTTGATATTTTCAGATTTTCGGCAGGCTGACCGGAAATGCGTGTTATGACACCAAAGGAATTCCTGAATTCCCGTGCCCCTGGCTAATCCGATGATCAGAATATCTCCGAAAGTACAGTCTCTTTTAGACAGACCGGATTCGCCGGAATTGCTTATAGGTTAAATATAGGTTAAGCCCTAACTAACCATATTATCAGGTGGAGAAGAGCGCAAATGATGAATGGCTGCAAGTAGTGGGCCTTTTGCAGAGTGATGCCTCGATTCATCAGGTACACAATGAGAATGTTGAGCATTTGAGTGCAGAACAATCCGACTGAAATAACAAGTTCCGTGTCTTTTCAAAACTTCCGGGTACCTACCGTAGTAGAAGATGTTGTTTCCGAGAGTGTGATTCTCAGTGTTCCAGAGAGCACATGCGATCACACTGGAGATGATTGAAAGGCACAGGAACGAGCCTCCAATGATACGAACGCCCAGGGCGGTTCCGTTAGTTTGCGGGGAGTTTCCGGTCATTTTGGCGAACAGAATGGTCATTTCGAGAGGAATAGGTTAACTGGAAGATGTATGATTATGACAAATTCTTCAAAGAGCGAACGAGAAGACGAATAAATTATGTAAAGTGCACTAGAGTATAACAACCCAGATAACACACATGTTCACACGCTTTCTTTCGGTTGTCTCCGGGGAACTATGAATCATAGTTGAGACATGAAATGTATGTAAGGAACGAAAGGAATAGAGAAAACAATATGGACTACGATTTGTTCTCACTGGGCAATGGAACGAAGGGCAACTGTAGTCGTGTTACAACAACCACTTAGGTCTCCGGGTCGGAAAAAGAGAAAGCGGTATGTAATCTGGTTTTGGATGGAGGAGAGAATGAAATGAAAATGAATGAATGTGGCATGGTAGTCGTCGCCAAGAAGATGATGATGATGAAAAACGGCCAGTGTGTGGGGGGCGGAACATGGGCGGAGCCCGAAGCCGATGAGCTCCGGGGAGCTGGGAGAGGGAGGAGGGAGCAGCATATTGTATGTATGTGTATGAGAAAGGATTTGGGAGGAGAGAGGTGGAAATGGCGCGAACAGAGATCAGATGAGGAAGCGATGATTAACCGTGGCACAATAAGATGGGGGAGAGAAGAAGCCATTTTGTGACGTGGCAATGTGTATAGTTTGACACTGAAATGAGTTCTTGGGAAAGTACGAGAAAGTTCTTTGAAGGCAGGTGTGATCATGGGAAAATAAGAAGAAGTGCGGAGTGAAAAATAAGAATACATGAAAAACAGCATGTGCAAAACGACAAAATGTAATTTGTCATGTACTTGAGTACTTGAGGGTTCTTGGAGAAGGAGCAGAGGAGGAAGAGATGTTCGTCGAGAAGCTTCTCCTCCAAAGATCCTCTCATTCTGTTGTGTGTTTTGGCCACAACTTTTTACGTCTTCTTATATGAGCCTAATGAGATGAGAATCATATTTTTTCCCTTTGTTGGCCAAAAAACTTGGAGGAAGACGGAAGATTTTGGTAGAAGCCCAAAAACGGGAAAACAAATCCTGAATTAGGTGTGTATTCAGGATTCAGTTAGCAGAAGTCAGACTCAGATCATAACCTAATAAAGTGTAGCTTTACGTGATTTTAGCCTTTTCCATTCGGGTTCAAACGGGGGTGGAGGTGTTTTAGCCTTGAGCCCGGAGCCGCGGTCAGAATGTCTAAACCATCTAATCTGGCCCAAAGAAGCCAAGCTATGACTCGCTTCTTCCTGTTTGAAAAATGCTCTAATTTCTTGGTCTCTATGATATTTTCTACTCTAACATTAACCAGAAGCTGACAATTAGTCAGTCACAGACAAAAGGTTCTCAAAATGTTCTCAAAGTCTTCTTGATTATCGGTTTCAAGTTATTTCCGAATCGGTATCTAACGAATTCGTCATTATCATCATCACCCACCAACTCCCCACGGTGGCAAAGGTTGATGAACCAGACGAGTGAATCAGAGTATTGTACTCGTTATTAAGCCCCCCGGAGAGTAGTCTGGATGCGGATTTGTCACTTTGAAAGTGAGAATCGGAGATCAACTCCTACTTTTGTAGCCGAGACAGATAGGCCCTTGGGATAATTAGATTAGAAACTCCTAACATAAGACCTACAGGATTAGGGCGCCCCAGTGACAAGGACGATTGGCGGAAGTCACGTCTCCTGACTGGCGGGATGACTAAAGTATTTGTCTTATGCCACCAGGATTTCCACACATCAGACAGGCTAAGCGATCCTGACAACTCATCCAGATCAAGCTACTACGTTTCATTTTGACACGTTTTGTTATGATGGCAGGAAGCGAAATCCTTGTGGGTGCACATGAGTTCGAAAAATTGAAAAATACGGCAGCCAAACAAAAAGTCTAGTCCGGACGGGAAACGGAAGAAGAGACAGAAGCCCCGAGTTTGCCTTCTGGCTGTGATCATTGTCTGATTCCTGCATTCATTATGATTCATTGGCTCCCGTTGGCGCACTTCGAAATACAAAATAGTGGAATATTGTGGTTAAGGGGTGTCTGGAGAAGAAGTCTTAGCCAAAGAGCAAACTTTCTCGAATTCCCAGGGAGATTTCTTAAAATAGAGTTGTTCTAGAAAATTCTGATGATACAGCAGCTATTTCTGAAACCACGCCGTGGGACTCTCCCGGAGCCCTTATGCAAACGTGCTCGGAAGTTTCCATGAAATCACTTATCACGTGATGCTCCTAGATCCAAGATCCAACTTTTGGTTCCAAGTTTCTTCCTGCAAAAAGTCCGGGACTTCCGACCAAGAAGCATACTTTTCCCAAATGTACATTTATTTACTTCCGCACCAGGCCCATCCAATTTCCCGCATTTCCGTCCGGAAACCTTTACTAATCAGCTTATCAGATAAATATTTGTTAGGGACAGTGATAGCACAATTTGGACCAAGAACAAGAGATTAAAAGAAGAATTCGAAAACTGAAGGCAAAACATGAAACAGCACGCGCTTCCCCTCCTCAAAATCCAATTAAAGACGGGCGGAAACCAGAAAAGGGATAAGTGTAAATGAGTCAAACACATGTGTTTTTCCAAGTGTTTATCCCCTCATTTTCGACCCCCTAATCCGTGATGATATCCTCGAATATCTTCGAAAACAGTTTGAAGGCGTCGGTGGTTGCAAAGAGAGATTTTCAGAATCGGATTCTGAATTTGAGCTCTAGTTCCAATTCAGATTCCTTGAATCCAATCGAATCAGTGGAACAACACAAGTGTATCCAGCAACCAATTGTTTTCCAGCACCTCCGCCACCACGCATTCCAACTCACGTCATCTCAACACAAAACCTCTGATTTTCTTATCTAAACAGATTAAATATATAACTGAATAAGTTATATTGTTGGCTGGGACCCATATTAAGCTATATTTAGCAAATACATGTATCTCTTTTGCTAGAAGCGAAGATCGAAAATGTACATGTGTGATTTGGGGGGGAAAGATTCCGGGTTTGTGACGCGAGATGATAGTGGACGAAAGGGTGTGGGAGAATTCGGGAAGGCTTGCACTCGCAAGATTTACAAATGCAAGCAGAATGATACAAAATGTGCGGCGAGTACTCGGGAGCTTTGGAAGTGGACACAAGGCTCCTGTAAATATTAGTGTGAAGCTACAGTAAACCTCCGTAAAAGCACACAACAAGCTCTGATTTGCTTCGTAAATCTACATTAAGCTTGATCTAACACAGGTTACATTGATCAAGACACAAACTTGTTTACAGGCAACCTGTTGCCCCAAAAAATGATTGATATTTTGTGTGCCACGTAAATCGACACCTAATCTTCCGGGAAAGCCCAAAACGCCAAATGAAAAAACCGAAAAGTCTCGATTTCTGTCCCATTCCCAGATTAATTTTTCTAAAAGGCGGCATGCGTTTTCTGCACGCTCTGACGTATCCCCATCTCCCCAAATTCTTCTATTTGTCACTTTTATCTTTCCCCGAAATGCTTGAAAATAACCCCGCGAACACTGGGTTTCTTCTTCTGAAAATCCGGAACCAAATTCTCAAATTTCCAAATATCATCACAAAATCCCGTTCACAAAACCAAACAATCAACTAAATTCTCATCCGCTTCATTAATGAACAGTGATTCAGATTGGCCAGATTCAAGGGATTCAATTGAAAATCCTCGAAGAGCGTCGAAAATATAGAAATATAGCGTAGGCAAACACAAGCACAAACTCGAATTCTTCGAGGATCTCTGGATTTTTCTCCTTTCAAAACACGTGTGTTTTCGGATACAGTTTACTGGAGATGATAAGGGATAATCAGCACTAATCACCTTGGAAAAATGAAACCTGCATGGGAGAAAATGAATTGATAACTCCACTTCTTATCAGCTAATCTGAAAGACGCATCGGATTTTGTGAATGAAAGTGTTCCACTTCTATGTTCGGGTTCCAGAAGTGCTCTTTGAAACTGGAAGACGAACTTCGATCAGGATGGAAGATTACCTTTCAGACATCTTTTCGCAGAGTACACGTCTGATCCGGTGTTTGATTCCTTTTCACGGGGTACAGGTACAATCACGTTTCCCCCGGTGGATCACTTGGACAATGGGAAAATCCGCGAGATTAATCTGCCGCCCCTCACGAAGCTTCAAGAGGCTCGGAGCACAATTAATGGATTAGCATTCGGTGGGATCAGTTGAGGTGATGACAAGCTTCTCGGGAGGGGGCGACATGTTTCGGAGAAGGAGAAGTTCAACAATAGAGAAGGGGATTGTGACGTTGGAAACAGAAACAGGTGATGACACTAAACTGACGTTCTAGAAAAAGCCTCAAGGGATTTGACATTTACCATCTCCTACGCCACCCAACTTCTCAGAAAAGCGTCTATATTTTTCTCTAGTCGTGACCTGCTTGTTTCTAGTATCCTGAATTCTGGAGAGGGATGTGTGAATGTCTAATCATTGAACTTCGATGAGGCAATTTCGACAAATAACTCGTGGGCCGCCGCCTGTTTTTTGGAACATACATCCGTCTAAAATTAGGAAGGATGGAGAGCGGCTCAAAAATCAAACGAGTGAAACGTCTAGGGAGGCAAACTTTAATTGCGGAATGACTAACTGATGGGAGGAAGTTGGGAAAGTACAGTGACGTTGAGTGGAGAACTTTAGTGGAACAAATTTGTAGATCGGTGATGGAATTGGAAAGTCTTCAGCTACAGTATCCCTAGGAAGCCGTAGAAAACAAATATGTCTGCAAATTCAGACAAATAAAGTCAAAAGTCTCAAAATTCATTGAATTCTCGCTCCAACTCGACCCATTCATCTTCTTCTCAAGTGCACCATTAGAAAGGAGAAAAGAGAAAAGAAAAGAAAATTGGAATGCATTTCGGGTGAGAATGTTTTGAACTCGAGCACACAGAGCCATTTGGCGCTCGCCGATTCGGAAAGTGATCAAAACAATGAATTATTCGTGAAGAAGACGGCGAATCTCTCTTTTCCCTTCAGACGGTGGCGCAAACAGAATAGGGATAAACCTAAAAAAGGAATCACACCCCAGTGCTCTTTGGAGCACACACAATTTCCAATTTCCTGGTGGAGTTCGGGAATCAGAAATTGAAATTTGAGCCCGTTTTGGGAATATCATGTAGACGCACATAACTTGATAGACCGGATATGTTCCATGGTTTTTGAACCTCCGATTAATAATTATTTTTCGGTTTTTCACCACCAGCTGACCTGGTGGGTGGATAAGGGAAACCGGATAAGGAGATAATGAAATTTGAATATACATATATTTATAGAAAGTATACATGAATGACGTGCCGGGGATATGTGGAAGGGACACGATGGGTGGAGGAGGCAAATTTAATTACGAGTGGACCAAGGGAGCGGCAAATAGATAAATTCTTCCTGCAAATTAAATGTTGGTGTTGTTCCTGAAGAGCAAAAGTTGTCAGTTATACTTAATTGCAATGCGATGATCCAGAGAACACTCCGCAGGGGGCCAGATGAAGAAGCTACAGTAATCTTACAGTTCAAACTTTTCTGAACACCACAATCTAGTCATCTCTACCCAGAATGCTGGCCGGCTACAATGTACTCTATCGAAAATCGTTATCAGTTCGCTAAGTCGATTTTTTGCCATACACAACAAACAGCCGCACGCACGTTGTCGATTTCTTCTGATTTCTCTGATTTTAACTGACAAATTTTTTAGAAAATGACCATCAAAGCCGTGATTTTCGATTTGGGAGGTGTGCTCCTACCAGCTCCGATGGCTTATTGGAAACGTAAGAATACTTTGAATTAGGAAAGAATTCGAAAGCTTTCAGAAGTGGAAAAACAGCACAACCTCCGTGACGGATCTGTTCTTGAGACAGTTCTTTGCAAAGACTTCTACCCTCACTTCAAGCTTTTCGAAATCGGACAGCTGACTTCGGAAGATGTTGACCCACTATTCACACACATTTATAACTTTCAAGTAAGTCATATTATCTAAAAAATTGATAGAAATTGTGAGTTTTAGCACAACAGAACTGGAGATATCCTTCCGATCTTCACAGCTGTCACCAACCAAATCGCAGAATCCACGTTGCTCCCTGAAATGGTTCAACTCGTGAAATCCCTCCGTCTCGCCGGATATCGCACTATCCTTATCACTAACAACTTCTACACTGATCGTGCTCGTCTTCTTCCTACAGTTCCACCACAAATCAAACTTCTCTTTGACGATGTTCTGGAGTCGTGTCGCCTTGGAATCAGAAAACCAGACACCAAGATTTATCAGTTGGCTTGTGAGAAGAACAAGGTCAGTGACAAAATGATAAGAATTTTCACAATGGAATTTTAGGTTCAACCATCCGAATGTGTCTTCCTCGATGATCTTGGTCCGAATCTCAAGCCAGCCAGAGCCATGGGAATGACAACTATCAAAGTGACCAGCAGCCAGCAGGCTATTCAAGATCTTCAAACTGCACTAAATGTGGACTTCTCCTTCCCACCGGAGACTCGGGATTGTATTCCAAGTAATTGATTTTTCATTTGATTCCTTAACACCGTAGTTACTAGAATAAACCTTACTAACCACCAGATAACATTCCCATTTTTTAATTCCAGGAGAAATCCTACCAATCGAAAAAGTCAGTGATCTTATCACCCGTCACACTTCTTCTACTGATAACAAAGTTGTGGCGATTCGAAAGTTCCGACACGGACAATCAAATCCAACTTACTATATCCGAACTGCAAAAGGTGGTCAGTATGTTTTGAGGAAGAAGCCAAGCGGAAACCTTCTGCCAAAAGCTCATCAAGTTGACAGAGAGTTCAGAATCATGAACTCACTTCAGGGACTTGTTCCACTTCCGAAGACCATTTTGTATGATGAGAAGTATGTTTGCTTTGATAAAAACTGATAACAATCTAAAATTTCAGAACCCTGGACACACCATTCTATCTCATGGAGTATCAGAAAGGAAGACTCTTCTTGAACCCATCACTCTCAGAACTGACGCCTCCGGAGAGACGTCAAGTTTATGAAGAAGCTCTGAAGACCCTTGCCAAGATTCATTCTGTCGACTATCAAAAAGCTGGACTTCAAGATTTTGGAAGAAGTGATGGCTACATGGCGAGAAATCTGAAACGCTGGTCGGAAGCTTATCAGATGTCCAAGACTGAAGAGATTCCGGAAATGGAAAAGTTGGAGGCGTGGCTGAAGGATAATCTTCCGAAGAATGGCAAAACTACTATTGTTCATGGAGACTTTAGAGTTGATAACTTGATTTTGGAAGAGAACGAGATCAAAGTGAAAGGAATCTTGGACTGGGAGCTGTCTACAATTGGTGACCCACTTTCCGACTTGGCCACTTTCCTGTTCGTCTACTACGTTCCCAACAGGATGAAGCTCCTGCCAGGAATCGGAGACTACACTGACTCGGATCTTCGTCAAATGGGAATTCCAACTATCAAAGAATGCCTGGAGCTTTACGCCAAGTACACGAACACTGAACCAGTTGATCCCGAAGTTTGGACGTTCTACATGGCATTTGTAGTCTTCCGATTTGCAAGTATCGTTCAAGGAGTCTACATGAGATCCCAGTTGAAGAATGCTTCATCGACGGAAGCTTCAATGTTAGGACCACTTGTTAGAAAGCTGGCTAACGAGGGATATCAAATGGTTTCTAAGATGCACGCTTCCAAATCTTACGGTCAACTGACTATTGTGCCGTCTGGAATGTCGCCAAAAGCACAGAAGTATTACGAAATCGTTCGGGACATTGTACATAACGATGTGATTCCTCTGGAATTGGAGCTAATGGAATACTACGAGGAGGGACCAAATAGATGGACAATTCCGCATCCAAAAATTGAGAAACTCAAAGAAAAAGCAAAATCCCTTGGAGCCTGGAACCTGTTTATCTCGGAGCACATTGACCCAGAAGGAAAATACGGAAAGGGTCTGACAAATGTGGAATACGCTCACATCTGCGAACTTATGGGAAGAAGTATCTTCGCACCAGAAGTGTTCAACTGTCAAGCTCCCGACACTGGAAACATGGAAGTTCTGATCAAGTATGGAAGCGAAGAACAGAAGAAGAAGTGGTTGGTGCCACTGTTGGCAGGAGAGATCAAAAGTTGTTTCGCAATGACAGAACCGGATGTGGCAAGTAGTGATGCGACTAATATTCAGGTATGAACACTAGGATTGACATAAACTTGACCTGGTTTTTTTCAGGGTTCAATTGTCCGAGTTGGTGATGAGTATATCATCAATGCTCGCAAGTGGTTCATCTCTAATGCTTCTCATCCAAAGTGTCGAATTGCTGTGTTTATGGGACAAGTTTCTGGGCCAAAGCAGTCAAGAATCTTCCAACAATCTATGATTCTTGTGCCAATGCAGAGTGAAGGAGTGAAAATTGTCAGGAACACTCATGTCTTTGGATCTCAAGATGCTCCAGGAGCTCATCCAGAGATCACATTCACCAATGTTCGTGTCCCGGTGGAGAATATGCTTTTGGGAGAGGGAAGAGGTTTTGAAATTGCTCAAGGACGTCTTGGACCTGGAAGGATTCATCATGCGATGAGGTTGATTGGACATGCCGAGAGAGCTATTGATGTTATGAAGGACAGGGTGAGAACTGATAAACTGATAAGGGAACTTGTTTTGATTCTGATGTCTTTCTCAGTTGATGACAAGAGTTGCATTTGGAAGAAAACTGGTTCAATTTGACAGTTTGAGAAAGGAATTGGCTCTGTCAAGATGTGAAGTCGAACAAGCTCGACTACTGGTTCTGAAGGCGGCTCATATGATTGACACAGTTGGTCCGAAAGAGGCCAAAGCTGAGATCGCAATGATCAAAGTGGTGGCTCCAAACATGGCGATTGCTATCATTGATAGAGCAATGCAGCAACAAGGAGCTCGCGGATTGACACCATTCACTCCTTTGGCTTCGTTTTACGTGTGGGCAAGGTCGTTGAGAGTCGCTGACGGACCAGATGCAGTTCATCTGGAGACTATTGCGAAGATTGAATTGAAATCGAGATTGTAAATTGACCGTTGTTTCACAGGGTCCTTCAGAATGTTCATAACTTGTAATGTTCTGAGAAATAAACTATTCTTCTTATTCAGTAGTCTTCCTGGCTGTTCAACGAACTGGAAAGTTCCGAAAAATCAATAAAGATAATTGTGCCGCATTGGTTCTCAGGGTCACCTCCTTCTCCTCCGACACGCGGACCACTAGCATTCGTCGTCAACCCGCACCCTTCTACCTCGCTCTTCTAAATTGCATGTCCAATTCTGAAATGATGTCTAAACCACAGCCAATCCTTGCTCACATGCCAAAGCATATAAAGCAAAGAATAGTCAAATCTGTGGATACTTTGACAAAGTAAGTTCTTGGAAAAGTTTCTGTAAAAACATTTGTAAGAGGTTCAAAATTTGCAGGTTCTCACTTGTACAGTGCTCCAAAGAGTTCGAAAAACATGTGCACAGATCGATGAACCCAAGATTGAAATTTTATTCATTTCCAGATGATGAAAACTGTATAACAGCTTCGTTGGATTTTGATCGTTACTATAATATTATCACTGCGTTTGACGCTGACCACATTACTTCTCAAAAGTTGTGTGATTTTGTGTTTCTGAATGAGACTGAAAAGGAAACCGGAACAGAGAACTATCTTGACATGGCGGTGTCTTATGCTCTAAATATACTCAAAAAACATGAACTTCGTCTTGTCGGTCTCGGATTTCATTTTCCATTTTCCCCGTTCCCGACGGCAACGATGCAAAATAGTGATAACATCATCAGAAGGAAAACATTCATTGATAAGCTCATCCAAGGTTTGGAAAGTATGGAAGGGCAACTTCACGTAGAACAGATTTCAATGGATGCACATTACTCCGAAGACTGCCTTTTGCGCATTCTCCCGCTAATTAGACCCGGAACATTGAAAACAATCACGATCAATCGATCGCTTTCTGTATTGTATTCAAGCAATTCAAACTTTAATTACACGGAAGTTGCCAAGTTAGATCAATGGAAACAAGCTGAACGTTTGGATGCCCATTGGTTGGCACTGCCTCTGGATCAATGGTCGCATTTCAACAAGGTTTATGTCCACTTTGAATCACTTAGTATCAACTACTTCATGGAAATTTACGAGGTAAGTGTAATTCAAGTGCGAACGCGAAAGACATTATTTTTGCAGACTCTTATTAACAGAGAGCAGTTCAGGGAGTGCGGCATACATCATGAAGACGATATATTCAATGAACGAATAAGCCAGCAGTTCCCTGAATCTACCCAGACGACAAATGGACCTTACAACTTCACTATAACTAAGCCTTACTCGACTTTCACAGTAGTCATTCGAATTGAACGAAGAATGGTTATTTTATCAAAAAAACCCATATGTTAACTTTAAAACGCTCAAAGATGCATTGAGTTGAAAACTCGCACATTTAATAAAGTCTCAAAGAATGTTTATAACTTGTGATGTTTTGGAAAATAAGAAACAATTTCTCTAATTTCCTGGTTACCAAGCTTCTCAACGAATTCCTGCGAACAGTTACCAAAAATCAATAAAGATTATTGTGCCGCATCGGTTCTCAAGGTCATCTCCTTCTCCTCAGCCCTGCATACAGTCATTAGCACTATCTGCGTCGCTCACAACCTCTTCCAAACCACAAAGCTCTTCTATCTTTCAAACACAATTCTAAAATGATGTCGAAACCACAACCAACTCTTTCTCATATGCCCCACCATATCAAGAAAAGCATAGTTGAATCAGCAGAAACATTGTCCAAGTAAGTTAGCTTTTCAACACTAATTGGCACAGAAAGTAAAAAAGAAACCATATTTTCAGATTTTCTCTTTCACGATGCTCGAAAGAATTCAATCAAGTTGTGAAAAATTCAAGAATCATTTTCCAAAAGTTAGAGCTTCACCTGAGTGAAAGACAAGATTATGTCAGGATTTCTTTCTCAGTTGATGATGCTCACAAACTAACTATCATTATCGACGATGCATTTATTCAGTACAGAAGAGAACGAAGATCAAATGTGGAGAGGATATCGACAGAAACCGGAGCTGTAACCTTTTGTGACGCGGCTGCATCCCAATTCTTGAAGCTAATTGAAGACCCGAAACTTTGTGTGCGCGAACTGGAATTTCAGTTTCCGAGACCACAAACTGAAGAAGAGCTTTATCAAAGAAACAAAAGAACAATTCTCAAGAAGATTCAGACCGGGTTGCGCAATATGAGAAGACACATCCACGTGAATCTGTTCAATATGGAAACAAAGGGCTCCGAAGAGGACTTCATGTTCATTCTTCCCTTTTTGAAACCTGGAACACTGGATCGCATTGAAATGTTTCATTCTTCATACGACTTCGGAAGCAAAGACTACTTTGTTTTTCCGAGAATAGCAAGGACCGAGCAGTGGAAACAAACGCGACACCTGGGTACGGAAAATTATTATATGGATGCGCCAGTTGAAGAATGGTCTCATTTCAAAACTATCAACATTCGCTACGAAATACTGAATGTTCCTCTCTTCAAGACAATTTATGAGGTATATAGAGTATTTCCAATATCCAACACAATTGTTTTTACAGGCTCTTATCAGCAAGGAACAATTTACTTCATGTCACATTCATTACGACAATGGTAGTGAAGAGCTGGTCAACGAAATGTTGCAACAGTTCCCCTGTACACCTCTGAGATTCTCATGCTTGCGAACTATAATCCACCCGACATTTGATGTTATTGTTATAATCACTGATTTTGAAGTTAGGATTAAGAAGTATTTGAAAACATGTATTCAATGATAACATAATCTATTCAAAATAAAATCTCAATTTTTATTACACCAACTTTGTTGTTGAGACATGTCATGAACGCTGTACAAAGTATACACAATAGAATATTACTCGTATTTGGTGATGGATATTAAAAAAGCTTCAGTAGTAGATCTGGTTTGTTGTCTCTGGAACCAGGGCTCCAAGGCAGGGAGCAACAAAGTCAGGAACCATGTCGTCGCGTTCGTTCATCTGGTTTTCAATGATATCTTCGATTTGATGGCATCCGGACAGCACCAACAACGTCTTCAGGCCGTGGTCTCTTCCGAATTTCACGTCAGTGTTGGTTCTGAAAATTGGAAAGTTTCAATTCTGAACTGATCACTCAAAAGTGTTACCTGTCTCCGATCATCATGGTTCTCGAGGGGTTGATGTTCCACTTCCTCTTGATGTAGTTGAATGCCGGAGTGCACGGCTTTCCGACCGTCAGTGGATCTCTTCCCGAGGCACACTTGATGGCGGCCACAATCGGTCCGGCGTCCGGAATGACGACGTCTGGATTCGGTCCGGGGCACGTCTCGTCCTCGTTGGTGGCGACGAACAGGACTCCGTCCTCTCGCAGGTAGTTGGCCGCCTTCATCATCTTCGTGTAGTCGAAGTGCTTCTCGTATCCGACGACCACCGCGCCGACGTTCTCCTCCAGCTTGATGTCGTACAGGAAGGCGGTCCCCTCGTCCGACTGCTTCTTCTCGGCTCCGTGTCCGAAGTACTCGATGCCCAGCTCGTCCATCTCGTCACGAAGTCCTTGCTCTCCGATCAGGTAGACGCGCTTTCCGTCGAGTCCGGCACGGTGCAGAGTGTCTGCGACCACCGCCGCTGGGTTCACCAGGTTGTTCTTGTTCATCTTGGACGGGTTGTAGCCCAGCTTGGCCAGCTTCTTGGCGTACACTGCACGGGACTTGGTGGCGTTGTTGGTGAGCACGATGATCTGTTTGTCGTGCTTGACGAGGTAGTCGATCAGCCGCGGCGATCCCGGCATCACCGACTCGCCGAGCCACAGCACACCGTCGGCGTCGAAGATGAACGTGTCAATGTTCTTGATGACCTTGGCGAATGACTTTGGAGTCAGTGGAATAGTGGATCTGCATTTGGGGTCAAGTCCAGAATGAATCGGCGACTCGAGGAAAGGCTTTCCAGTCTCGAATTCAGATGGGGATGGGAGTGGAGAAGTGAGGATCTTCATTTTTCTTTTTCAAAATGGTAGTTGATTTGGAATTCAGGATTGAGTTTGTAACTTTTGAAAGTGATACTTCTCCCCGATATCGAAAGGTCTTTTATAAGTGTCTACTGTTTTGATAAAGGGGGCGGAGTCAAGGCGAAGGGAGCAGAAAACGAAAAGGGCAGCATCAAAGACGTCATTCTGGTGAAGGGGAAGATGATAGTAAAAGATGATAGAGACGCCAGAGAAGCAGGTTTTCTTCATGTGAAGTCACTAAAAATAGACTGGGGGAACACTTGGAAGATGTTCACGTGAACATTGGCGAGTATTGAACAAAAAAGGAGAAGGACCAATGAAACAGTGGGGAAGTAGGCTTCGGAGATGCTAATTGCACGTGAATTCCCATATCCCCACGTGAGAATGATAGGCACCGCTCCAGTTCCAGAAGATGTTCAACTTGTTGCACTTCCTCAGATCAGTCATGTGAGTGCCTTTTGCTCTTTGCACCCACAATTGTTTTGCGTTCGGTTCGATCTTTCACAGTGTAATAAACCTTATCGATTGGCGCTTTTCCTCGTGCGTTATGAAAGAAAAAGTCGCTGATTCCTTGATTCCAGAAGAAACGTTAACGAGCGTTCCTTTCGGGTGTTCCAAAGTCGTAAATAACATTTGGATCCCTGTTTTTTTAGTGAAAAGTATTGATTTTGATTTTGATCTCTCTCAACTATTTTGTCAAAGTTTACTTCCTTCTTTTTGAAATTCCAAATTATGAATTATCGAACTATACAATTCGCATCTCCGTTTTTTCCAGCCAAGCTTCACCTTCAATGCCCCTCCCAGTCACACGGAACATTACGTTTCTGTTCAAAGATCTCGTGCAAGTGAGTGATTTTTATCTTTCTTATCACTATCACTGCTTCTCCTCTCCTTCATTACGAACCGAGAGACAAACAACTTTTGAAAGTCGAACACCATGGTCAAAGTATACGTTTCTCATCAAAAATCGTACAAAAACATGTTGGGAGGCTGTAAAGATGATTCCGCTGATTCTGTTCTTTACACCTTCTGAACATGACAACAAAAGTGGTCGATGAGCACGTCTTGACGTTTTGATGATCAAGGATCCAGTGTTCATTTGCGAGTTGATCACCGTTCCGTTCTAGACTGTTCTCTGATTAAAGAACGGCCTAATTGTAGGAAAATAGATAAGGAACGGCCCGGATTCAGATAATGTGGCCTTTCTACGGTCCGTTGACGTCATGATCTTTGGCCTATTGGGGGAGACGCAGAGTGTATGTACATTGGAGCATAGATTTTAACCCTTTGATTAGAAGACGAACTTATTTAGAAACAAAGATCAGTTGGAATAGACATGCACTTCACATGACGGTCTTGATGAACTTCAGGACGTCGGTCTGAAAATGGAGATGCCATCAAGCCTCCTTGTATTACGTCAGATGCTGAAGGTCTTATGGTCAAATTTAGACACTGATAGGTGATAAGAAGTGATTTTCAAAGAATTGAGAAAAGTGATCGGGTGATGGAGTGGGAATTGATAAGGGTGATCAGAAAGAAACTGATCAAAGTGTCTTTTTGGATCTCGTTGGAGATCAAAGGATGTCTTGTGGATGGACGAGAAGCTACAGTAATCCTCATAGGTTATCAGTTTACACTTATCAGAATCTGAAGCTGGAATAGTGTACGTTCTATTCTGAGAACTGAACACAAACATTATCTTGTTTTGTTTAGTACAGCTTCATCTTCAGAAGTCACTTTCTCTGTAAGACCACTTTTTGATGTGGATTCTTATCACCATGCAGTTACAGTACCCCAATTCATCAATTCCAAAAGATCATGTAATCATGACATTCCGCGATTCGTTTCTTTTTCTGCAAAAGTCGTATCATCTCTGTCGCCTCCTCGCTCCCAACACTCTCTCGCACAGCAATCTTTAAAGAAGCGAAAAGATAAGCGGGTCAGGAAGACACACGGAGACACAGACAGGCCAGACGCCCTTCCTCGTGTGTCCGTCTTCTGATAGAGACTGATAAGAAGAAGAGACGCAGAGCGGAGGCGATGTGTGATGATGTCGGGGGGCGCCCCAAGACGCCGCGCCAGTCACTTTTAAAAGTGATGCACGTGAAGTGCACGGGCAGCAAAAGACCACTGGGGCCCAAGTGTTCAATGGTTTCGTAGGTTTGCTGGTCGGGAAGTGTTTACTAGTACGATTCAGGAAGCGTATGACAAAGGTTTCAGGTGGGTGCAACATTTGAATCGGCGGAACGACATGAGAAGGTCAGCCCGAAATGACATGGTGACCTGGAAAAGGAAGAAGCCTAGCTTTTCAGCAGAGCGCACTTGCTCTTGCTGCCTCAAGATTCCGAAGCTAGAACGTAGCTGTTGATGTTTTTGCTCAACATTTCAAAACGTGCACATCTTGCTTCGACGCCAGATTGACGGCATTTTTGCATTATCAAAACGACCTTCGACTTCCAAAACATTACCAATTACTACTAGCGTGATATCACTGTACTACTAAGCACTTTCGGAGCACGTGAAGAGCACACCTGGGTGTTCTGTGAACTACTACTACGACTAGTACTACTTTTTCAAAAACTCCAGTAAAGCAAAACGCCTCCCAGCCACTACCACCACAGCCATTTTCGTCTTCCCCGACCAATGGACAGTTTGATAAGAAGCTTTCCCCGAAAAGTCATGTGCTCCGACTACTCAGGCTGGAATGACGGAATGACTTTTTAAAATTTGCGGAGTGATAACTGATAAGAACTCTCCCGGGTCAAGGTATTGGAATCATACTGTACACTTTGGGATCAGACCTGCCAAGGATCAGGGTAGATCAAAATGAAATACTGCGTGGGAAATTGAGATTTGGTAGTAAACAAGTGGAAAAACAAGTTTGGGATTTGAACGGATTCAGCACTTTCAGCCTATTTTCAGCCAATCCTTGTCATTTCGCACTCTGATCCGAAAGTTCCTTCCTCGTAAAACCTGTCTCCTAAAGTTATCACTATCCGAAAATAGACGCGTTTCTGTTCTTTTGCTGCGCTCGCTCATCGTCATCCTTCCCTTCTAGCCGCACAGATCGACGTCTTCTTCCATCCGTTCACGTGAATTCTCCGTGCCCCTCTTCCCATCCTCCCGAACATCTTCAAAGATACATGTCTGCTCGTCTGCGTCTCGCGCGCTATCACTTGTCCCGCCTCCCAGTGCTCTTTGCAGACTCCGCCCACTTCCCTGTATAAAAGAGTCGCTGCGAAGTGCAATTCTCATCAACTTCCTCGTATTATCTCATCACTAAACAAGCATCTTGCAGAGAATGAAGTTCCCGACTATCATCGACAATCAACAGTTGTTCCGTGACCATCCACTGAAGGCCGGACTCGACCCGAAGATGCGATCGACCATGCCGCTGTGCCCAGACACCTTCGCCAAGGTGATCAAGAACATTGACACGTTCATCTTCGACGCCGACGGTGTGCTGTGGCTCGGCGAGTCGGTGATGCCGGGATCGCCGCGGCTGATCGACTACCTCGTCAAGCACGACAAACAGATCATCGTGCTCACCAACAACGCCACCAAGTCCCGTGCAGTGTACGCCAAGAAGCTGGCCAAGCTGGGCTACAACCCGTCCAAGATGAACAAGAACAACCTGGTGAACCCGGCGGCGGTGGTCGCAGACACTCTGCACCGTGCCGGACTCGACGGAAAGCGCGTCTACCTGATCGGAGAGCAAGGACTTCGTGACGAGATGGACGAGCTGGGCATCGAGTACTTCGGACACGGAGCCGAGAAGAAGCAGTCGGACGAGGGGACCGCCTTCCTGTACGACATCAAGCTGGAGGAGAACGTCGGCGCGGTGGTCGTCGGATACGAGAAGCACTTCGACTACACGAAGATGATGAAGGCGGCCAACTACCTGCGAGAGGACGGAGTCCTGTTCGTCGCCACCAACGAGGACGAGACGTGCCCCGGACCGAATCCAGACGTCGTCATTCCGGACGCCGGACCGATTGTGGCCGCCATCAAGTGTGCCTCGGGAAGAGATCCACTGACGGTCGGAAAGCCGTGCACTCCGGCATTCAACTACATCAAGAGGAAGTGGAACATCAACCCCTCGAGAACCATGATGATCGGAGACAGGTAACACTTTTGAGTGATCAGTTCAGAATTGAAACTTTTCGATTTTCAGAACCAACACTGACGTGAAATTCGGAAGAGATCACGGTCTGAAGACGTTGTTAGTGCTGTCCGGATGCCATCAAATCGAAGATATCATTGAAAACCAGATGAACGAACGCGACGACATGGTTCCTGACTTTGTTGCCCCCTGCCTTGGAGCCCTTGTTCCAGAGAGATTCTAGATCTAATCTTTACGTGTCATAATGCATACGGTGTATGTAGATAATTCTCTTGTCGCCTTTCCTGACTCATCCGAATAACGTTGCCTCGGATGTAAAACTCTTTTTGCTTCATATTGAAGCTTCCCCCACTATTCAACACTGACCTAATTTTCCAATTGACCCATCGGAAATCTGAATAAACTGCTCGTTTCAAAATTGTTGTGTACCTGTTTCTCAAAACATCAATTGCGATTCTGCGATGACTTTCCCTCCAAATTAGTGATAACTTCTTCCCGCCCATTCCGCTGATTGGTCAGATAAGGACAGAAGTTGAGATGGATGTACAATAGAAGAAGTCGGTTATACAGGCTCCCTAGCGATTCATTTCAGAAAACAATAATGATAATCATGATGCAAATGAGGATGAAGATGTTTCACAAACAGCGAAAGAGTATCTGGGAACAAAATCAACGTATAATATTTACGGACGACTAGAAAAACGAGTTAGAAAATAGTTAGATAAATTAGATTTTGGCTTTTGGCTCCAATGGGTCCACACCGAGTGGCTTGAGGTTGATGGCAGGGACCGGTCTTCCGTGGTAGGGCAGGAACTGACGCAGCTGATCTATGTATTGAACCTCCTTCTCCTTCTTCGAATTGGTGGCGTTTTCCTGAATGACCTTCTGAACGTCATCCCGTCCCTCATTCTTTCCGTGCACGAACACTGCCAACTTTCTTCGCTCGGTGGCACCTGCGCGGATCTTCCTGAAAGAAAGCACAATTCAGTCACATTCACTACAGAACAATCACTCACTTATCAAACATTTGGAGCACCTCGTCCTTCGTGATCTTCTTCAACACGTCAACTTCCTTTTCGCGACGACCAAAGTCGTAATCGTGGCACTCAATCTCGTTCCAGAATCTGCGGAAGCGACCGCCCAATGTCTTCGGCTTCTCCTCGTGACGACTGATCATCGCGGCGACTTGCTCGTTGAAATCTTCCTGTGACATTTCGAAGATCTCCTTATGTACAGATTCCAGGAAGGCTTCGATACGCTCGAGAACAAAATCCATTTTATGCGGTCCCTGGACGATGACATTCAATGCGAGGGTTCCAGCGGAGAGACGGGAGCCGCTCCAGACAATGTATCCTGAAAACAAGAAGATGAAGTCAGAGAATCAAATTAGAGAGCTTACCAAGAGCTTCTTGAGTTCTTAGCTTGTTGAAGGCTGGCTCACGGATGAGTTGATCGATGAGTCCCACAACTGCATCATCGTAAGTGTTCTGAACTCCGATCTGGTACATCACCTCGACGCATCCAACATCATGGGTCTGCTGGAAATGTCTGTAGATGTACTCATCGCCGTTGTTCAACTGCAACTCGCGCCGTGGAGCGTGCTCGTTGCGGTACAGCGGACGCGAGTTCGGAGCCACAGATTTGAGAATTTCGGTCAGCTCCTTCGACAGCTCGAGGGCTTCCTTCTCGGTGGAGTTTCCGTGAACAAGAAGCTCCAAGTGGAATGATGCGAGCATCTCCTTGGCAAAGTCCTGAACGTCTTCCAACTTGATACTGTCACAGACGGCAAGCAGCTGCTCCTTGCTCCAGAGCTTGTCGAGAACAAGCAGTTGAGTGTAGTATTGCGAAAGGGAGTACGGTTGCGCGAAGGCGTGGTTCGTCAGGGCTCTTTTCAACGCCTCGAAAAGCACATCGAACCGGGTGCGATCGATCTTGAAGTTGGTCATCCGCTTTGTCAGATGCTTCACGAACAGCGACTGCTTCTCATCGTATCCGTTTACCTGCAGATAGAAGAAACGATTAAGAGGAGAACAAGAATAAAAGAGTGCAAAAACACACGGTGAGGTTAGGATCAAACGACACGAATGGTTAGAGGATAACGGAGTTAGAAGTGTGTAAGTGGGTCAAAAGACAAATCACGAACATGCAAGGTGAGTGAAGCGTGGCGTTCCGGCTCTCGTCGGCTTACCCTCAGCTGCACGCCGAACGGACTCGACTCGAGCTGGCACTTGAGCCCGGCCAGGTCAGCATTGTAGGTTTCCTCAGCGAGAGTATCCTGGAAAATGATGATTGGGATGCGATATAAAGCTTGCTACTCACACTGAGGCACCACAGCCAAAGACTCGAAATCACGGAGTTACGCGGGTTCTGGGCAACCATCGGAGTCGTAAGAGCGAGTTTCGTCTCCTGCTTCGGCATATTGTACTCGTCATCCTGCTTGAACCACACACGGCTCCAACCGTCTTCGTTGATGAGTCTCGGATGTTCACTGGTCACCGACTCTCTCGGCTTCAGGTCGAACTTCGTGGAAATGTACTCGTTCTTTTCCGGAAGACGGAGAGCATGATGGCTGGTTTTCAAGGCTTGCTCAAACTTCTCGAAGGCTGAATTCTCAATGTCAGTGACGTTGATTTCAGTGTCGTAAATCGGCTCCTTCGTATTTCCCTCTTTCCCCTTGAACTTTTGCGAGACGACACGGTAGGACATGTTGCGAGGAGTAAGCAGGTTGAGCAACTCAGTGATCCGCTCCGGCTCGTACTTGGTCATCAGATATTTGTTAGAGAGGATGTGTTCAAACGGAATGTGCTGGAGAGAGGCTGCAACGCTTGTGGCCATGCTGATCGGCGTCTCCTTGTCCTTGAACCGGAACTTGACAGCGCTCAACTCGGCGAGCTCTTCGTGAATCCATTCTTGCGGCTTATTCTTCTGGAGCAGACCAATGTAGTTGAACATTAGCTCAATGATGTCCTCGACGTGCTCCAATCCCTCCGTACTCAGATCCATCATCACGTCAAACACTCCGAATCCAGCGGCTTGCGTGTGATTTCCGGCCTGCAGAGAGCTGACCCATCCACGTCTTTTCAACTCGGAAAGCAGAGATCCTGGGCCTTCGTGTCCGAGGAGATGAGCTGAAAATATAATAATTGTCAAGAATAGTGGAATGAGTGAACTCACTGATATAATGACCTGGCTGTGACTCGTACTCGGCATTGATATCCGGGAACGGGAACGAGATCGCCAGCATTCGAGTGTCCTTGATTGGAACTGCCTCGATCTTCTTTCCACGCTGCTCCGGTCCCAACGGGTGCTCGTCCCACCGTCTGACTCCGACCTTCTTGTTCTCGATGGCCTCGAAATTGAGAGTTCCAAGGTAGGACTCCAGAACGTCCAGTGGCTCTTTTCCGATGATGCAACAGGACATACTGAAATAGGTAGGTGAATTAGAGAGGAGTAAAATTGACAACTTACATGTCAGAACTGTACCACTCCTTGTGGAATTTCAGCAACGCGTTACGAGGCTCGATTCCATCCTTACGAGCATCTTCTAGCAATGTCTTCTTGTTTCCAGTTCCGAACTTTCCGTAGTCATGACCCGGCTTCGAACGGGATCTGTCAACTTGAAGAAGTCGCCACGAGTCGTTGTTCAGGTTGTTCGAGTGCTCCGAATCGACTGCGCACACTTCCCGTTCGGTGGCGGTCTCCGTGAACTGTGGAGTCAGGAAGAACTGCACGAAACGGTCTAGAGCTCCTGGCAACTCTCCGGGCTTCACGTCAAAGTGATAATTGGTGTGGTCCGTGGACGTGTAGGCGTTGGAACTTCCCGCGTTGGCGGCAAGGAACTTGGAATACTCGTTCTCCGACGGGTACTTCTCGGTTCCGAGGAAGAGCATGTGCTCGCAGAAGTGAGCCAATCCGGGAAGCTCCCATGGATCCATGAGATGACCGACTTTGACATCAAGAGCAGCAGCCGACTTGTCAGTCGTCGGGTCGGAGACGAGCAGGACGCGGAGGCCGTTCGTCAGCTCCAGGCCACGATACTAAAAAATCAATTATTTTACCAAATCATTTTGGGAAACACTCACCTCTCGCGCATCCTGAGCTCCTTTGAGGATCAGGTCGTGTCTCTTCAGAACAATGTTTTTTCCCGGTTCAGTCATCTTCGGCAGCGGATTCGAATTCGATATGTTGCGTACTAATCGGAGACGGACGGTTCCAGAGAGCAGGGGCCTCCTGAAACGTGTCAACTAGCGTGTTAGATTTGAATTAGTTCACGTTTACACAAAAAACGCTCGGACAACTGTATCAGAACACAGAAACGAGAAAAGATTCAAAGATGAGAAGAATAAGGTCAGTAGGAACGGAAAAGAAGAATAATGATGTCACGAGGGTGCCGGGTGAAATGGAGCGAAGTGCGAGACACGGGCTAACCTGAGAACGTGTGAGAAGCTGCTGCTTGAATGTGTTCTTTTGGTGATTTGAGCGAGAGCTGGCGGCAAGCGACCTATGTGCAATTTCGAGAGCAACGATAATGACATTTTTGCTCTGAAATTTGCGAAGATTTGATGGAAAAAATGGTTTTGGCGCCGCTTTTTACGGTCGAAAAGTTGAAAAAATGAAGAAAATTTTGCTGGCGGACTAGAAATTCGCGCCCGCAGTTCCTAGGCCATCGCGAGTTTATGCGCTTTTCATTGACTTTTGCGGGGGGTTTCTGACTTTTTACCGTTGTTTCACCGCTTTTATGTCATCATTTATAGCGATACGGTTTATCGATATATTTCCCAAGAAAAAGCAAGTCATAAAAACCGATCTTTGACACTCGGCAGCTGACACATCGGTTCAGAACGCACGATTCTCATTAACTTTAATTGGAGCCGCTCCTTTTCAAACGAATAATAGCCGGAACGAGAGACGCCGGCAATTCTGCACAAAGAAATGAGAGCGCCTGGGCGAAAAAAAGAGTAACGTTTGATTCCGGCCGCTCTCGGGCTGTTGTGCTCGACGCGGAGCCATGGAGCAGCAGACGAGTGAATTAGGTCAGCGGGGAACGAGCGTTTCTATGGCACTCTATTCTTTTTCGGAGCCACGGGCGGTACTAGCCACTATTTATAACATCCGGGCAAGCATTAGTATGATTCAGCATTATGCGGAATCGGAAGTCGACTTGTTATGAAATGTCAGCGAGAGCAGGTGAATGTAGCCGCCGCCGCCTCATTTGCTTCACTTGTTTATATTTGATTGGGTTTCTTTCGAAATTGAAAACGGCCAGAATACCAACCAATGCACAACTTCAGTTTTGTAATAATAATATTCGATCATTTATGTAGAAAATATTTACAATTATACAATGAGACGGTGGTTGTTGACCTGACAGAAAAATCGAAAGCAAACGTTTTGAACTGACAAAAATACTCCATGAGTTGTGGGAAAAAGCACTTGGGGCAGTTTGATTAAAGAATTAAAGAATTACAGAGAAACAATTTGATTATGAAACAAACATTATTAAAGCTGAAGACCGGCTTTCTGCGAGATCTCGTGGATGTCGATGCAGTTCGGGCCGCACACCGAGTCCTTCTTCTGAATGTACATGACGGTCGCCGAGTTGGTGGGATGTTCGAAGAGCACTGCGTCAGCCAGAGTCTTCCCGTAGACCTCCCGGAAGTCCTCTCGCTCCAGAAGCCTAGTGACTTGAACCATGTCGAGCCGCTGGGCCACTTCCCGGAAGCCACCTCCGCCGACGGTCTCTCCACCTTTGCAAGCAACGCATCCGCCGAAGACGATGTTCCGTGGGATCGAGGACAGGAGTCGGGCGATAACAATCGGAGCGACACAGGAGTGGAGGCCGTACCAGTTGAAGCACTTGACGCTGTCGCACTTTTTCAGAAAGTCCAGGGCGTAGTCAATGGCAAACGCCTTCGAAGAGAAGCAGAACTCGGTGACGTTCTTCAGCGGTTTGTACAGTTTTGAGTTGAGCGAATTAAGAGCGCTTTCCGAGTGGATCTGAAAGACATTTATTTGGGCAAGGTTATTCTAGAACTGAAAACTTACATAAACTCTCTTCCACTTGCCAGCGTAGAGAATGTTGGCGAGATTTTCAGCATGCTGGCACTCGACGTCTTGCTTTGGGCAGAAGAACAGATTGCTCAAGCTTGGCGGCAGCTTGAACTCCTTCGTGGAAGAGTGGTGGAGTGACTCGATGTCCCAAAAATCAAATGGTTATTTAGAAAATCTCATATGAAAAAGTTACCATCAGATCAAGATGCTGGATCTTGCTGCCCTTCAGCATCGGCCAGAATCGGCTGAAGTCAGTCTCCTTCGCCGGATTGCTGATGACCAGTCTCGAAGTTTTCTTGCATGCCTGGAACATGTCGAAGACGCCGTTGTGGGTCGGTAGTGTTCCATTGAAGCAGATGTCTTCGCACTTCGGAAGCGTGAACTTGGTGAAGACAGTGAAGCAGTCAGAAGCCTCGGGGACGTTGTTGAAGCGAAGAGTGATGAGCTCATCGGCGAACAACTCCAGCAGATCGTCGACCGCCACATTAATCTTCTCTGTCGCGCACGTGAATACCGAGTGGCAGTGAGCCCTGCAACACGTGTTCTTTGAGGCGTCTCTCTCAGGCAAGCCCCAAGGCCAGGCCTCTTGCATCATCTCACGAAAGGCCGTCACATGACCAGCCTAGCGGAGCGATGGGATCAAGGCGAACTCACTTTCCGCGGCGGAATTTCCCCTTGCGATTCAGAATCATCTCGAATCGAACTTGGTCCTTTGACGTCTTCTCGGCTTCGCAGCATTCTTCTTTCGGGAAGGTAATGTGGAGATGCGCCTGGAAAAGAAATTAAGATTTTGACAAATTTACAGGAATTCCTGTGATTCTAGAATATTCTGGAGCCCTTTTCAAAGTAATCCGTCATCGCCACCCTTCCCACAACGCCTACTAACAACTAAACAAGTCGTAGTGTTAGTGAGTCGTGTGAGAATGGTGGAAACTCGGAAATTTCTACTGAATAGTAGAAAAATAGGAAGGGCTTAATAAATGAAAGAAAGAAAGAATGTCTCACCTCATAGTGTCCGATGACAAAGTTGACAAGCTTCTGAAGCTGTGGAGACGTTCTCGACAGAAGGCAGAGGGATGGCGGGTGATCGGCGAGCGTGTAGGAGATCTTCTCCCAAATATCGCACGGAAGGTCCTTTGACGTCGTCATTTAGGCTCGGCTCTCGGGTCAGTAGGCAGGTACTGAAGTAAGGCAAATAGGCCCGTCGGGGCGGTTTATATACGGACGAATTGCAGGAGATGATGCAAGAGGCCTAGGACGCGCCATGTGGCAGGGCCTCAGCGAGAGAGCGCGCGATTCGCGGAGAGCATAGGCCGGCAGGGGCAGGCCTTAGGCGAGAACGAAACAAAAGAAACAGCAAGGGTCGGGCAATGTGTATGTTTGTGTACGACACAAGGTTCAGTTCAAAAAGAGACGACGGGAAGATAAGCACTGCGAATTGGTATTGATAGGCTTGTCGCGGGGGAATTAGGCGGGTAAATGGCGAGAAAACGGGCGGCGCAGTTGGAAAATCGGAAATAATCGCTTTTCAGGCGAGAAAGTGAAGAAAGAAGATAGAGAAATGAATGAGAAAAGCCTAAAAATGCCGACGGGCCTAAAAATTGAAATGCCTAAACCGCCTGCAGGCCTAAATCGCGGCGAGACCCGCGCGCCAAGCGTTGTGCGCCTTTAAAGTAACAAATTACTGTAGGCATTTCAGACCTGCCTTTCAAGCGAATTTTCAGGAAAATATTTTTAAAATTACAGAAAATGACGAAACAAAAAATTGTTTATAATCTTTTCGTATAATCAGCAGCTTTTGCAGTTGTCAAAAACGGAAACGGAATATTTACAACAATAACGATTCCCGAAACAATTATGAAAAGCAGGGACCATTCTTCGGGAGTATTATTCGGGCACAGATAACCTACTCCCAGAGGTACCACGAATTGCATGATACAAGCCATGAAGGCGATGACAGTTGTGGCGAAATGCACGTGTTGCTGGCAGCGCTGGAAAATCGACGATAGAGCAAGAAAATATGTACGGATAAAACTTACGAGCTGCAAGCATTTTATCGTTCCCATAATAGTGATTCCTGATAACGTAACAGCTAGAGTATACGATATCTGAGCGATTGTTCTACTAGAAGTCTGAAAATGTTCTTATGATTTAGCAAATCGTTGACCCAATTACCAAAGACATAACCACGAATCCAGCAGCCAAGCCAATCATTGAGATCAAAGTGCATGTTAGGAATTTTTGCTGGAAAATCGAAACATTTGGAAATGAGAGCACAGAATAATAAGTACCTTCTCCGAAAACATCTGCAACCTATCCGTCAACTGTCCCGACGCAAACTTCACAACTGCACACGAAACATACGGAATCGCCGCCGCCCAACCCGTTCCTTTCACATCGAAATGTAAAACTTCTCGAAGATAAGTAGGTCCGTACAGCACCAACACGTAGAAAGCCACGTTCCGGCCACACATTGCAAGCCACGTGGATAGCACGCAAACGTCGGAGCACATTGCCAAGTAGGGTACTGGATCCTGTCCCTTTTTAATCTTTTTATCAGCGCAGATCAAGTTGAGCTCTTTGGAAGACACGTGGCAGTGCTCTTTGGGGCTGTCGGTGTAGAATATGTGGAATAGAATGTGAACCAGTAGGGTTAGAGTTCCGAAAATGTAATAAATAGGTCTCCAGCCATAATCTGATTCACAGAGAATCCCAGAAACCGGCATACAAATTATATTGCTGAGCTGGAATCCACACGACAAAACTGCCAGCATAGTTCCCATTTCGTTCTTCGGAGCCCACACACTTGGGATGTATGCCACGACTGTGTAGAGAATGGATGTTCCGATTCCTTGAAGGATTCTGACGATGAAGACGGCGTAGAAGTTCATAGAAACTGCCAGAGGGAAGAGGAGGGAGCTGGCGGCGGAGATCACACCGAATATAGTGAAGCTTTTGCTAAATGGAAGCGGATTGATAAGGCTTATCAGTAATATCAGTACCGTAACCCAATGTGCTCAAACATCGGAACAGAGGGGATGAGCCCAACCAGAGCTCCAATCGCAGCTCCAGAAAAGATCAGAGACCTCTTCCCGGTCTCTTCCATCCAATGCAAACCAGTCTGATTGCTAGAATGATGCTCTTCAACTACATCATCCATACAGATAACAGTAAAGTTGAAAGTCAACGAGTTCATCTGACCAACAGTAAGGCATAACAACCTGAACCTCTTCTTATCAGTGATAACTAGACCCAACTTACGATAAGAAGATTATCAAGACACGAGTCTTATTGAAGAAGACAAAGCTAGAAATCCGGCGGACTTCTGGAAAAGCATAGCCAGTCTCTATCGTGACCACTGCCATTTTGGCAGAATTGAGTGTTCCGAATAGTACATTCTATTGGAGAGTTTCGGAAATTAGCATAATCTTCTCATATCAAAGTATCAAAGGGGAAAGTTGCGAATGATGATGTGTGCTTCTGAACTTTAGAAGGCTTGAACTGGATAAGAAGTGATAGAATGTTTATCAACAATAAGCAACAACAAAATGATTATTTTAATTATGCCTGAGAGAAAAAGCACGGCTCCGTGATTTTGACCTTGAAGACGTCGAAAATCTTGGCGAGCTCCAGAATCTTCTGACGGTCCAGGTGGATCTTCTGGAATTCCAGGCTTATTAGGATTCTTCAAAAACCCGTACCTGTAACGTGTTCACCACTGTCATCAACTTGATCAGCCTAGCCGCATAGTTGGACATTTTGTACTCTTTCATGTAATACTCGTGTAGGTCATCAGCAATCCTCCCGATAAACTTCTCCCCCGCAGTCAGAATGTCTCCCTGAAGAGTCTTCCCAGCAGTGTGCCAGATTATTTGACACAACATATAACTGATCTCAATTGTTGATGGCTCCAGCTCCATCAGAGGTCGTGCCACGTCATCAAACAATCTGGAGCAAAACGGATGGAACATGCTGCGAAGCTCCGTTGCAGAGTAATCAGTGATCTTCGTAAGATCCACATCCACCTGCCCCATCCGAATCGCCTGCGTATTCGAAGTGATCAAGATCCTCTCCTCAATCGCTCGTTTTCCAAATATATCCAGTGACATTGTCAGCCTCTCAAATCGCTGCCAGATCTGCCAGACCAACTTGAAAATCGAGAACTTCTCCTCGGAATTCAGCCCCCGAAACTCTTCCGAATGCATCATCCACTCGGCCACCTTTGCCATCTCCCCTCCCCACATGTCCACTAACTGTTCCAATCGAATTGTACTTGCTATCTGAAATTTGGCGAAAGATAGTGATATCATTCTTTTATCACTTACCCGAATATCTTGCCTCTTCTGATGTTTCCTATGGAACTTCAACGCCCATTCCATCTTCCCCAAAGTGTTTCTAGTTTGGTAAACAGGATCTTCAGTTGGGATTTTGAACTGAAACTAGAAAATGATAAAGATCATTATCACTAGAGCTTTATCACCTCATTGAAAGTCTTGTGAATCTTATTCAAAACTTTTGTCAAGTCATACAAAGGTGGACCATCAGGACCAGAACGTTTGGATCCAGGACTACTGTAAGCGGAATCAGAATCGTAGTCCTCTTCGCTATGGCGCTTGCGATCAGTTGAAGAGATCATATCTCGGTTCCATTGAACATCTGAAAGTTACGATCAGCAACCAAGTGATAAGCTAATCAACTCACTATCAGCAGTCATCCCGAGCTTCAAACACTTGTTGTACCTGCACAACCTGCACAGATATCTCTCGGACTTATCAATCCGGCATCCCTGATTTGCCTTTCGGCATACATACTTCTTCGCGAGCACCACGGATCTTCTGGAAGTTAACACTCTCTGATAGCTTATCTGATAAGGGGTTACCTGAAAAATGCTGCACAAGCTCTGCAGGACAACACTCCAAAATGGACTCCATGGGCTGAATGAGCGCAAACTCGGCACTCGTAGGTTGATGAAGAAGGCTGAAACTTCAGTTTTCTATTTCCTGCAAATTCCTCTCCATTTTTCTCCTAGTTTAATCTAAAAGGATGATAGAAAAACGATTTTGTGACAGAGTTTGTGACCTGTAGTGTTCGTGCCTAGTAGAGATCGCCTGGACGCACTGAGATAATGCAGAGACGCAGACAGTCAAAGAAAACTTGTGTGGGAAAAGGCCGAGTGTGTTTGTCGATGGAGTTTGTGATCACAAATGTGCTTGCTTTTTCAGTAAACCATGTATTCCAGGGGCTTATCAGTGGTGAAGGAGAGATAAGTGATTAGCTGTTCTTATTAGATCTGATAACCCGCGCTTCCGAACTTTGGTTTTGCAGATTATGATAATCTCAAATTGTGACTTTTACGTGTTTTGTGCTCAAAACTTTTGACGCTGATGTTGAGCTTTCTACTTGATCTTCATCCAGTTATGATTCACTGATAAGAGTTTGATAAGTGATAAAACTACCAGATCTGATCTTTCAAACAATGAGGAAGCGGATTTTTCCAACTACACTCTATTCCTCACCTAGTTATCCGCCTTTACACCATCTGATTGCAATCGGAATCAAATGATGATAAAGTGATAAAGTTTTGTGTCTCCCAAAACACAGTAACGGGATCAGGCTACAGTAGCGTTTTTATGACCTACACTCGGTCACAAAACTGTGTTTTTCTCTCAAAAAGTGTGACGAAAAGTACGAAAACTGTGCTCGACTTTCTGTTTTTCATATTTCTAACTAAAATGAGTGATAAGGTGATAAGATGATAGGTTACTGTCTGCACGAGCTAACTTTTCTCTAGGCACACAAATGTGTCATATGGCGCACAAAAGTGTTGAGTGACGAGGATTTGTAATCTTTTTATGAACTTTTGATTGTTGAAGCTG
Organism: Caenorhabditis becei; assembly: GCA_900536315.3. NCBI lineage: Eukaryota > Metazoa > Nematoda > Chromadorea > Rhabditida > Rhabditidae > Caenorhabditis > Caenorhabditis becei. The sequence continues at coordinate 507,789 of LR539664.1, forward strand.
ATGAAATACTTACTTGTTCCACGTCAAAACTTGGTGGTGACATGAGAATTGGGTCCTGAAACGAAAAAGTTTGCAAATTCCCAACTGATCTAGTTAGAATCACCTGGAGACCATCCAGATGCTGTTCTACGTCAAACATTGGCGGTGACACTTCCATCACTGAAAAGTGAGTCACAGTTGGGAAGAGAAGAAGTCGAATGACTCGATTATAAATGATAATCAAGTGAGTGTTTGTGTTTCAGGGCACGAAATGGGCGGAGAGGAGAGAGAGAAGTTCAGGGGCGGGGCCAGGGTGTCTTAGCCACAAATCACGATCCAAGGCACATCTGATAGTGAGAAGCGGTTCGAATTGATTCAGTCACGGTTTTCACAGAAGGTGATTCTCTTCGGTTATCACTTTGTGACAAAGATGTTATAGTGTCAAAGTGGGAAACATTTTGGAGGGAAATCGAAGGGGTACTAAAGTAAATATTGACGTCGGCAACAATTGCCATGGCAAAACGAGGACACTTTTGTTGTGGACGAGGTTGAGGACAACTAGAATATATATGTATACATGTATATGCCTTGTGTCGCGGCGCCGAGTATGAACCGATTCGAATTCAAAGATAACAATGACAGAAGAAGGCAGAAAACCGAGGGTGTCCAGCCCGCACCTCTCCGTGTCAAATGTTGTTTTAGAGTCTGCCTTTGCTGCGTTCCACCACCACTTGCTTCATACTTTCTGATTTATTCCCGCCCCGTACCGACGTGTGATTGATGTTTGAACTGTGGCCACAAACCACGAAAACGCAATCGTGACTACGGTTGAAACCACACGCTAGAGGCGACCCAGGCCCGCAGTTGTAGTAATGCGTCAAGGGTCACTGCTGACGTGCTTCTCGTGCTTGCGCGCTTCCGGATTATTTGCTGCAGAACGTGTTTTCTGAGTTTTTACTGGTTTTTCGCTGTTTTTTCTTGCTTTTTTTCTCTCGAATATTGATTCTAGAAAATTATTTATTACATTTCATAACTTTCAGATAGAATGTCCCATTCAAAAACATCACCAGCCGAGCCAACATGGACGAGTACGGTGAGTTGTCATTTTCCTTCGTTTTTATTCAAATTTACTGCGACATTCATTGATTTTCTCAAAATTCCAGCTCGGAAAAGCTCTCGCGCCACGATCCGAATGGCCTGACAAAGACGAACTTCTGGATGTTGTCTACTGGGGAAAACAGGTGAGTATTTCTGTAAAATTAGCCAAAAAAAAACAGAAAAATAGATACTTGAGAAGTTTTTCAAGTGTTTACTGCATAAGTTTGTTTTGGAAAACACAAAATTACGTAATTTCCGTGTGAAAAACGTGTAACTCGTTGCAGCTCCTCTCGCTGTTCGTCGGCCTTGTCTTTGGCTTCACCCCAATGACTGGCCTCCTCGGAATCATCTCCTACGTCGTCATCTCGTCGGTCGTCGCCCAGCACTACGTGACCAAGTTCCAAAAAGTCGACGAAGACGACGTCGGCGGATTCTGGGAGCTTTCCAAGGAGGGATTCGGAGCCGCTTTCGCCACCTACATGGTCACCTGGATCACAGTCTACACCTACACAACACAAGCATAAAAACGTGTTTGAAATGTCTCTTTCCGCCTTCAAAACCTCTATTCATATTCAAATTCAAAACCAAATTCCTCTCTTCCCGCCTTCAAAGACTCTTAACTTGAAATGTGTGTATGCCGTTCTTTCCTTGTTCGATGTGCTCTCTGTCTCTTGTTTTCATTCTTCTGTGATTTCATATCAGTTCATCAGTTTATATCAGAGATTTTATTCAAATACACAAATATTTATTGAGTGCCTAACTCGTGAGAAATTACTTTTGAAACAAAGAACGGACGCGACCAACACTTATCTTATTTCTTTCCGTAGAGCAACTTTGCACGTCTTGAACTGATATCATCGACTTTCTTCTAGATGCGGTTATCATCAGTGTTATCACTATCAGCTGCACTGATTACAGTGTCAGCTAACCATGACCTGACTATTCTGCTAGTCGGGTCACGGTACAAGCTGACAGAGCAACGTATCACTGATAAGAGATTGAGGATTTTGGCGGACTGCGAGACCGAAAAGGTAAAAGAGATTGTGTCGAGCAGTAGTTTGTGCTTGTTGACATGCCTAGCACAAACTTCAGTTAGATATTATGTTTCTGGGTTAGTGACAAAAGTGGTGACTTTCTGGCTTCAGCTGAAACCAAGGGGTTATTCGGTGAAGCGCGTTTGCAACATGCCCGCTTGTCGCCGAATTCTGAGATTGTGTGATAAGAGAACAGACGATTTCCCCAGACACCAATGATCTTTTCCACTTTTCTGAACTTCCGCCATCGCAAGTTTATCAGATTCCATTTGAACTTTTCTGTTGCATTCAGCTTTCCTGCTCTGTTATCGATGCTCTCAATGGTTTTTCTTCTCCTAACGCTGACTATTTCCTCCAAGGAATGTGGACGATCCTTCCAGCGATTCAGAAGCTTCTAGAAGTTGCCGAATGGAATATTGTAGCTGAAGACACCTCAGAAGTTGATGTGAAGAAATTGAAGAAGTTCACAGCTGATAGGAAATCAGATTTAGCAGTTTTCAGCGGATTTGGATTAAGAGACATAGAGTTTGTGACTTGAACTCCGTTGCCAGTTACAGATTTCGTGACCTAATTCCAGAGCTACCATTACACATCACTTCGGGATGAATGCTCCCGAGAACTTTCTCTATCCGTTGTTATCAGCTGGTTTTATCTTATCAAAACATGCAGTTGAGCTTATCAGGGGAACTGAAAAGAGTGAAAAATGGACTGGATTTGCGATTGATGCCAATTACGAGGTTAGTTCGATAGGGCGCATTTGCTGATTGGGGGTTTTTGTTTTCAGTTTGCTCTGTTTCTCTACAAGAATCACAAAATTCTCCTGGAACACAATTCTGACCTATTCTGCAATGTAGGAAGCTCTGATGCTTGTCTAGTTCGTAGAATCATCCCAAAACCCAAAAACTCCCGACTCACTGATAACGACATCCACGTGATGGTCAAAACCTTCTCTGGCCACCATCAAAACCGCATCCCAGTTCTCAAAGACACGTGGACACGTAGCTTACCACGTGTGGAATACTGTAGTGATACGGTAGATGATAATATTCCGACTATTGACATGGGAGTGGCCAACACGGAGAGAGGGCATTGCGGGAAGACGTGGGCGATATTCAAAAGATTTCTTGGGGAAGCTGGAGAGAATGCGAAGTGGCTGCTGATAGCTGACGATGATACTCTGATAAGCTGGAAGAGGTTGAAGGCGTTGTTGGAACTGTATGATTCTGATGATGAGGTAGAGGTCTTACTGATAACGTTTTCTAGTTTTGTCACTTCCAGATAATTATTGGAGAACGATATGGCTTTGGGTTCAGCATGAATGGAGACACGGGGTACGATTACCCAACTGGAGGATCAGGGTAATGATAAGCTTTTGATAGCCTTATCACAAATTCAAATTTCAGAATGATCTTCTCCCGATCTGCAGTTGAATCATTGCTCCAGACATGTCCGTCCTGTGCAGCTGACAGTGATCCTGACGATATGACAATTGGGATGTGTGCTGTACACTCTGACATTCCAATAGTCCATGAGCCACGGCTTCATCAAGCAAGACCTCAGGATTATGCAGATGATAGTCTTCGAGAGCCGATATCGTTTCATAAGTTCACCGAAGTAGATCCTAGAATGCTTTATCAGCGATATCTGGGAGACGAGGAAGAGTTTGACAAAACGGAGTTGTAAAACCTAATTGTTGCCATTTTATTGAAATTACGAGTTGACAAGTTATCACGGATAATAAGGGATAATAAAGTATTAATAAAGTACACCTAATACTTTGCTGGCCTAATCATGAGAAGAGATGCGCTTTCTTGAGATTTCAAATACGAAGTGAGTTTGGATTCAGGTTCCTGGTACGGGAACGCCGTGTAGACAATGATCGACACGATAACCATGCCAGTGCCGAGGAGGAACAGGAGACCAGGCGCAAAGTCGAAAAGGATCCATGATCCGACGGCCGCGCCGATGATCGCCATACTCTGAACATCATTGTTTTAGCAATGGAGCGTGGATGATACCTGTGCATAAGCCTTGAGGATGTTATCAGCATACTTGATAACCACAGAGATCAAGATTCCTCCAACTGAGTTGGTGACGGTCATGCAGATGACAATGAGGTCCCATCCTCGGAAAAAGCCTTCTGAAAAATCAGAAAGATCTCTGCACTTTCGCCCTTTTCCTCCCCCATTGTGCCCTTTCTTGGCAGAATCCGGAACGGGATCCATCTCTGACTCGACAAGTGTCTTGGCATCCGAGCACTTCTCGCTCCGCGCCGCGCTCCCCCTCCGAAACCATTGTTATTCATCCGCGCCGCCGCCACACCGCCCGTTTTGAAACACTTCACTGCCTGGTTTGCATGCTCCCCGAGCAACTGTCTCGGGTCAGTGTGCAAACAGAATGCTCCCCCCGAGACGACGAGGAACGCACAAAAACGCCCAGGGGCAAGCATGTGCCCGGTTGGCGGCGCGACAATAGAAGCTTCCCGGTGGGTAGGTGTGAATTGGATCCGTCTCACTCTCTCCCAAGGAACTGTACACCTTGACCGATGATCTTTCCGGTTTCACTAGACCTTTTTTGCGTAAGCTTTTAGCAAAGGTATCAATTTCCTGACTCACGTTCGTTGATTTTGTCCCAATCGTAATACCACATTGAGAAGAAGGAGATCGGAAGACCGATGAGAGCAAGTCGGATGTTCTGAACCCAGATCGAGGCGTTACTGGATTTCAGAACTTTCTCCAGGTAGACTCCAGCAAACGCAGAAGTGAAGCACATTGTCAAAACTGCTCCGAAGCCGTACATTGGGTTCTGCTCCAGACTCTCGCTAGCTGGTGGGGGCGAGTAGATGTACTGGATGTCCGCCACTCCCAACACCAGAAGCACCAGTGCCCACCATTGCTTCGACGACAGCTTCTTGCCCAAGAAGAAGTACATGAAGATGGCCGTCGTGAAGATCTTCATCTGATAAGTGATCTGAAATTCCAAAGGTTCACCTTCAAGTTCCGAAACTATTTGCTCAAGATGTGTTCATTTCCAAAATGATCTCTGTTTGTTTTTCATGTCGCCGACACACTTGACTTTTTTATTTCTACGCTCTTCTAACGAAGCTTACACAGAAGGTTGTGGCCTCCAGATGAGAAAGGGCAATGTAGTAGAGATTGTTCTGGAGAGTGTAGATCAGCGCGGGAACACAAACTTTCAGGGTCTCGGAACGATTGTCAATGATGGCGGACTTGAGTTCAAGCACGTATCTGAATGGGATTGCTTAACCTAGATTGGGGGAATTGGAGCTTACTTGAAAACGGAGCTCTGATTGTAGATGATAATAGCAGAACAGACTGTCACCTTGATAATCTCCATCATGAATACATTGACAGTAGTGAAAAATACATTAGAATCCTCTCTCGCCCTTGAATACCTAGCCATCAGTGGCATACTGGCCTGCTGAAGCGTCAGGAGCAGAATACCAAAGTACTTGAAGTTCGAGTCATTCTCATTGGAAGTCATTTCCAAAAAGCAGAGAAGAATAAGAAGGACAATGCGAAAACGAAGAATGAAGCAGAAGGAGAAGCGTCCGAGATCGTATCGCTCAAGGGATGCGGCTTCGCGCGGAGATTGCTGGCGGCTGATTTGCTACTCTTATCCGGATGCAAATTGGGAAGAGGTGGATGGGTGTATCCAAGGATTTTGGACTTTTGGAAGAACCAGTGGTGTCGGGAATAGCCACGTCATAAAATATGGGAGATTCGGAACATTGGGAAGGTAGGCAGTTCTGAAAATCTCAGCTTTTGGAGCATTACGGTTTGAAAGTTCTATTTCAGTTATGCATTCTCGCTCTATTGAACCAATATGTGAGATTGATCTACAAGTTTGAAGATTCATGAAGCATAACTCCTGCTTACAGTTTTCTAGAATCACACCTCCATTTCACTTTTCAGTTCCAGATCTGTCCAATCTACACAAGATAACATTTGGAAGCAGAAAAAAGAAATCCAACAGTTCAGAAATCCATCTGATTTTTAGATTCTCGGGTATTTAGCCAGTCCTAGAGATCATGAAGATACTGCAGCAAAAGCTTGATCCGGTCCTGCCATCACCTTGACCTTGCCCCTGCCCGATCCGGATCCTTGCCCATCAGCTCTCCACTTCTCACCCCGCTAAAATATGCAAAAACAAACAGGCCAATGTGTCATCGGGCGCGAAAAAGCGCGATGCCTTTGTCCGTGTGCTCTAATGAGCTCCGGGGCGCCGAGAGCATGATCGTTTCCCAAAATACTTCCGCTCCTCCTCCCGCCCCTGCCTGTCGTTCCGCCGCGCGAACTCCTCCCCACCACTACACACCTTGGCATATATTTCAGTATTGTCTTGAGCATTTCCTCCAAAACGGACACCAGAGCCAGACACAAGTGTCTCTGACCGTCCGAAACGCGAACGACTCCCTCTCTCACTTGCTCCACACCGTTCTATTCGTGACCCTCTCATCTCTCTCCCCCCTGCTGCTGCTCCCCACAACCTATTTGCTCCACCCCCAAAATTTCTTGCTCGGCGGCGGCGGCGGCGGCTTCTGTGCTCAATCTCATCACTGTCCAGCCCCCCTACTCCTGGTGTGCTCAAAAACAGTGAAGAAGAAGGGATATCCTTGTCTTTATTCATCTTTCGGTTTTTCTTTTTTGTGAAGAGCTCTCTTTCACTCACACGTCGTCTTGATGTGGCTCCCAGCCCAACTCATTCTACTCACCGTCGCCGCCTATACGGCAAGTGCTGGTCAAGGTGAGTATTTTTCACTTTGAGAATGTCTGTTAGCCCTGAAGCCCTAGGCCTGAAAGCCTGAAGCCCAGATGAGCTTCAGGCCTAGTCCTAGCCTCTAGCTTCATGTTCCCAGCTACCGTAACCCTATCCGCTCCACATTCCACCAAAGTTATGCAATCCCGCGACTCATTCATAATAATGGCGCCCGCCACCTCTACATGTTTGTTGTGTTCGCAACAAACATGCATGCGTGTTTCTGCAGCTTCTTCTTCTCTGCTTCCTTCCTCTGTTTGAGTTCGTGTTTGCTCGCAGCAGTTTCATGTTGCTCCTCGAGAAGAGAGAGTTCGGAATATGAATTGCGGAATAGACTAAAGTGAACGTGTTCTCACACTCTTCGGAAAAGAGGCTCATTTAGGGAAAAAGTGATAGCCAGGGGCTGATGACCAGTGGTACCCCTCCCGGGGACTATGAGCAGAGCAAACAGAGACCACTCAACTGTTTGTTCAGTTTCTTTCTTGTCGCAGTTTTCGCACCTTCTCAGTGTCAGGTAGCTTACCCCATTCCACAATAGGGGGACTCCATAGCAGGGACAAAAGCAGGATGATCCTGGAGGAAAAGTACAGAGAATGAATAGAATGAATAGACAAAAGACGCCTCCAAATTCCAAAAAGCTATTTTCAGCATCGCGACAAGCTGCCGTCAACAGAGCCATCGAGCAGACAAAGTCGCGGTTAACACCGGCGGCCGCTCCGCTTCGGGTCCCGCAACGAGCCAACGTGCGTTTGAATGGCGATCAACTCACCACGGTAACCGGCTTTTTGGTCTACTTTTCCTCCCAAAAGTTTTTGAAGCGAGAACAATGAGAAACTTCCAAGAGTAGATCAAATTCAAGTCCGGTGTTAACGTTTCTGTTAACTCAGTTAATCAGTTTTTTTTTTTCATTTCTATAGGTTCACACACACTAATGCAATCTAACGGAGTCAAACTGTATCAAGGTGGTGGTTAATTGGTGGTAGTGATAAACTCAGTTTCTATTGGCATGACTCACTTCAACAACTAATCAGTTTATCAGCTTCTTATAGCTTCATAACCTCTAGAAACTTTTAGTCGAGTCCTGGAAAGATGGAGAATCTCGATGTTGACAAGCTCAACAGACTGATAAGAGCTCTTGATAAGACTTGGATTCTTCCGAAAACAGGAGCCAAGGAGCCAGTGGGCAGCAACTTCCAAGTGAGATATAAGAGTTGATAACAGTTCACTGATAAGGGAAATGTTTAGTACAAGAAAACTTGTGCATCGATCTACAAGGCTAGACACGGAGCCTGTCAGCAACTCGGCTTCGGTGTCATGTGCTTCAACTATTGTCACGAGAGAGGTACGGATTCTAGAACCCCCTGACAATTCTAAAATGCGATTTTTCAGGAGAGAAGCTATCCTTCAAATGTCAGGACACCTCCGACGCCACCTACTGCAAACAGTCCGGAACTTTTGACACCTTCCTGGCCAAGTACAGAAAGGACGGCTACAAGGCGAAGGCCTACATCCATCAGATGATCTCTCGTTGCTACGCCACCACTGTCTGCAACACCCAGTCCGGAATCCTTAACTCTACTATCATTGATGAAGAGCCAAATGAGCAAGTGGAGAAGACCACCAAGGTGAGCATCCTCTTAGTTAAAAGCCTGGTTCTTTTCAATCCTCTGTTTCGTTTATGTTGGCATGTCCATTCTAGGCCAACCGTCTGAAGCTTCTTACCCGCAAGCCACCAAGCTCCAACGCTTTGTCCCTGATGAAGCTCAAGACCAAGACCACTACAACTGAGGCTCCAGCTCCAGAAGAGCTCCCAGAAGAAGTGTTCCCAGAAGAAGAGGAAGAAGTGACCACCACAACGAAGCGGGTCCGACTATCCAAGGCAAAGGTTTTTCTCAGTTCATACTTTAGTTCTTTTTTTTTTAGTTTGAGAACGTTTCTCTTATCAAACTTATCACTAACGACTATATTTTGCAGAAAGTGAACAACACCTTCCGTCAAAGACCCACACCGGCTCCCGAGGTGACCACGACAAAGGCGAACATTTGGGACAAGTGGGTTGCTTTTCTTGTTTTTCCAAATCCGTTTTGGTTTTCGAAATTCCCACGCGCCCTGTTCGCTTCTCTAGTACCTTTTGTGAAAAACAATGTACGATCACAGTGTTTGATGATAACGGAGAGCTCGCGGAGCAACGCGCGCATTTTTTGACCGCGGCTCTCGAGGACAAGTGCCGCGGAGAAAACTCAAGAACATCACGCATCCCAGGGAAACGACTGATAACGAGTGATAGGCCTAGTAATATCAAATTCCTTCCAGGTTCACCGTCGGAAACAAGGCGAAGCCCACTCCAAAGTACATTCCATTCTGGCAACGACTCATGTCGACGACTGTGAAACCGATCGAAGACGAGATTCCAGAAGATGGTGAACAGCAAACTGATGCTCCGGAAGAAGTCGTCGAAGAAGCCGCCACTCAGGCGGAAGTCTTGGAGAAGGAGGAAGTAGAGGAAGAAGCGACGACGACGCACGTCGAAGAGGCCGAGGCCAGCACTATCCCAGAGGAAGATGTCGTTGTGACGTGAGTCCTTCTGATAAGAATCTGAATCCCTAAAGCCCAAATTCAGGAAATCCAAAGTTCACAAAACAGCCGCCGAGAAAGAAACCACCGAGGCCCCGAAGCACACCTTCAAGCCAATCCCAGTGACGGTCCCTTCCACCGGCCCAGAACTTTCCCATCAAAAGCCCAATGAAGACGTTTCGGGACCCGGATTCTGGAACACATTCCAGCCAAACCGCTGGTTTGACTCCATTCACTACGTGACCAATACTGGAAAATAAGAAAAAAAGTATTCCTTTTTCCCAAATATGTCTGCTGCTGCTGCTTCTTCTTCTTTCCATTCTCGGGTCTCGTTCTGTCTGTGCGCTTCGTCCTTTCTTCAACTATTTTCTGTGTCTTTCAACATCCCCAACTTTTCCTACAAAACAAAAACCAAAAAAGTATGCCATATTGGTGGTTTTCTTACATTTGCTGCGTGTTTGTATTTGTGATTTATACAGATTTCTATTGATTTTCGTTTGGAATAAAATTTGATCCCTAAACTTCAAAATTCACTTTTCACTGGTCACTCGTTATCATGTGAAGTGGTGATGTGAGGTGATAACTGATAACTTCACTGATTAGATTGTTTTTTGAAGTCACTATCATCAGGTGTTTTGACGTGACCTGTTCTTTGAAAATGACGTTAACAAGGTCAGCAGCTGGTTTGGATCATTTGCATCATAGGAATCCGAAAGATCTAAAAGATCGTTTCCGCCCAAGACACAAAAGTGATAACAGAGTCTAATCAATCAGAACCCAAATTCCTCCTCGATGAATATTCGATGGCCACGCCGGAACCGCGCGTCTTTTGCGCGGTGCAGAAGATTTATAGCCCTATTCGCCACAGAGAAAGGAGGAAGAGATAAGGCGCTATCAGAGAACGATCAACTGGGTCTCTGACGTCGTAGCTCTAGTGGAATGCGATGAACAAAACGAGGTCAAAAGTCAAAAAATTTCACAGATAATCAATAAGCGAGACAATTAGTCCAGAGAACGAAATGGGGTGGGTTGGGGCAATGGGCGATGGGGGGATGAATAATAAATAATAAATAGTAAATATATCAAGATAAATAGGGGAGACACAGATAAAGCAAGTGCTGATTCAGAAGTAACTCTAAAATCAGAAAACGGGAGATTAGAGTACAGAAGTCAATTTTTGAGTGTTGGGGCATGTAGATCATTTAGGTCTCCATTGGCTCCTCGGCGGGTTGCTCGGAAGCTTCGGCTGGCGACTCTTCAGCTGGTGGCGAGTCATCTGGAGCACTGGAAGGTCCAGGTTGGTCTTCTTGTGGCTCTCCGGATTCGTCGACTTCTGTAAAGTAGAGATTCAGAATCAGTTATGATATTCTCGAGGTCTTACCAGATTTGAGAACTGGTGGAGCTTCTCCGGTCTCCTCAACAGCTTCCGCCTCTACTGGTTCATCCTCCTCCATTCTTCCGTTTTGCATGAACTGTCCGAAGAGCGCGGCAAACTTTGGCTGAATGCCTTCGAGCTGTTGGCGGAGTATCGGAGTGACGAATGGTCCCGGTGGTGGCAGTGGAGTCCGGTTGGCCTTGGCATCTTCGTCCTTGGTGGTCAAACGAGAGAGAATTCTGAAAAACGCGAGAAATTAGTTCCACCTTTCACTTTTCCTTATCAACTTACTGTCTTTCGCTCATGCCGAGGCGATCAGTGACCGAAGCCAACTGGGTGAATGTGGCTGGCAGTCTGGAGACGTCCGACTTCATATCGGTCAGCAGCTCATCGAGCTGAACCAAGACCTTGTGAAGCACGGCGTTGGCGTTACGGTTTCCAGCGCTGCTCTCCTTGGCGATGTTGGCATTCGACTCGGCGATGTTCTCAAGATCAGCGAATCGCTGGGCCAATGGACCGACATTGTCCTGTTGCATGTGCCTGTTGGTGTGGGCGGCACGACGGAGCTGCTCCTCGATGACGAGCGACTGCTCCAGAAGCTTGAAGCGTCTCTGCATGAACTTCACCTTGATGTCAGCCATGGTAGCGGCCGCGCCAGCCTCTTTGAATGGCTCGTTGAGAATGGCAAAGCGAGGATCGCTGATAACATCCTGGAAGTTGGCCTGGAATCTTCCGTATCCGTGAACAACGATGGCGGCCAGAAGCCAGTAATCATGACGGCGGTACCAGATCTCGTACTCCTTTCCCTTTGTAGCGACCTTCTCCTCATTAGTCCACAGAGTGTGGAGCTCGGTGAATCCTCCGTCGCAGATGTTGAACTTGAATGGCGGACGAGCTGCCTTCGGCTTCACATCCTTGACATCCTCCTTGGCGTCTGTCTCCATCGGCTCAGCTTCCTCGACAGCTGGGGTAGCCTCCTTCGGATCAGAAGCAGCGGAAGTCTCTCCTTCCTCCATCGGCTCTTCCTTCGGTGCAACACTTGGTGGTCCAGTGGATGTCTCCTTCTGCTTACCATTCGCAGCATTGGCAAGCGCCTGATCGTGAGCCTCTGGCATCGACCACTCTCCGTTGTACGACTCGAACTCTTGAACCTTGCGACGAACCAAGCTCAACAATCCAATGCGGGAAAGCACGTGCTGTCTGTTGAGTCCCTCTCTCGGAACACCATCGTTGAACGTCTCGTTTCCGTCGGCTCCCGGCTCACAGAGATGTCTCATGAAGAGCGATGCGTAGGCACGGAACACCTTCTCCGACTTGCTGCGAAGATCCCGAACAAGCCATGGTGAGTGGTGACCGTCTTGTGGTGGCATTCCCCAGCGCATGATGGCCTGGTAGAAGGCCTTCCGCTGACGAGCGTTGAATCCGAGGATCTCAATCTGTCCGTTGACCTTGGCCATGAGTGGCGGCATCTTCTCCGAGTTCTCGTCACGACGACGCTTCTTCTTCTCATCGTAATCATCGTCGTCCGAGTTCAGACCCTCTCCGTTATCAGATCCGGTGTAGTCGTCCTGATCATCATCATCCTGGTTCGAGTTGTCCTGCTTGCTCCAATCAGTTCCCATGCTCTCGCTGGCGTAGTTCACCTGCTTACGAACACGTTTTCCCTTTCCGAGCTTTTGCGACTCAATCTCCTGATCCTGCTCGTAGTGGTGCTTGAGAAGCTTCTCCCAGTAGTCCGGATCCGGCTCCTTTCCATCTCCCTCCTTGATCACCTCCATCTCATCCTCATCCTCCTCTTCGGCACCTTCAGCTTCCTTCGTCTGGTAACTGGCGACCTTGAACGAACTCAAGTACTCGTTCTGCCACTCGGCCTTTCCTTCTCCGTCCTCTCCACCAGCTCCTTCTTGCTTCTCATCCTTATTTCTGTCGAGCAGGAAGTCCACGGCGGCGTCATCCCAAACGATCTCATGATCAGCCTTCTTCTTATCACTGGTTCCCTCTCCGTCAGCTCCTTCGGCCGCCGGCTGATCCTCCTCCTTGAACAGCTCCTCAGTACCCCAACGGAGCACATCATCCAACTCGCTCTTGCTCATACTCTTTCCTTCCTTGCCTCCAAGACCGGCACGCACAACCAAGTGATTCAACAACATCTTCTTCTTGGCGACAGAAGTGATTCTCTCCTCGACAGAGTTCTTAGTGACGAATCGGTAGATCATCACCTTGTGCTTCTGTCCGAGACGATGGGCACGCGAGAACGCCTGGATGTCGTTGTGCGGATTCCAATCCGAATCGTAAATTATGACAGTGTCAGCAGTGGCCAAGTTGATACCAAGACCTCCGGCACGGGTGGAGAGCAGGAAGACGAACTGTTGAGCTCCTGGAGCATTGTAACGATCGATGGCGTCCTGTCTCATCTGTCCAGTGATACTTCCGTCTATTCTCTCGTATCTGTAGCCTTCAGTATCACAGAAGTCTTCGAGAATGTCCAGCATGTTGGTCATCTGGGAGAATATCAGCACTCTGTGACCTCCATCCTTCAGCTTTCTCAACATCTTCTGAAGAAGCACAAATTTTCCAGAAGCCTTGATAAGAGCAGCTCCTTCGTAGGCTCCGTTCTTCAGTCTCGGCGCCTCCAGATGAGCCTTCATGAAGAGATACGGGTGATTGCAGCACTTCTTCAACTCCATGAGGATGTTTATCAGCGACATCTGGGTTCCTCCGTTCTTCACGTTCAAAGCGTCAAAGTTGCGAGTCAGAATGTTCTTGTACCACTTCTTCTGCATCGGACTCAACTCGACACGAACGATCAGCTCGGATTTCGATGGCATTCCGGTGAGCACGTCGGCCTTAAGACGACGCAACATGTGAGGTCCGAGCAAGTTGTGAAGCTTCTCAATTTGGTCCTCCTTGGAGATTTCTGAGAACTCGGCGGTGAAGGCTTCGAGTTGGCTGAAAAAGGAAACATAGAAATTAGTTGACCTAGACTCAAAACTTACTTGAAACGCTCAGAAGACAGGAAGTTGAGAAGATGGAACAACTCCTCGAGGTTATTCTGAAGCGGCGTTCCGGTGAGCAGCACACGATACTGAATCTTGTACTCGTTGAGGTTCTTGAAGAACATCGACTGGTTATTCTTCAGACGATGAGCCTCGTCGACGACCAGAGCAGCCCAGTCAATGGACGAAAGGATGGTCTTGTCCATGTTGATGCACTCGTACGAGGTCAGCAGCACGTGAAACTTCATGTTTTCCTGGGTCTTCAGCTTGGAGGCCTTCGGTCCAGAACGAACGGCTCCGTCGACAAACGAGAACTCGTGCTCACGTATAACCATTCTGGAGTCACGATCTCCGACATAGGTGACGACGTAGAAGTCCGGGCACCACTGTTCAGCTTCACGCTCCCAATTGATGATAGTGGAGAGTGGAGCAGCGATCAGGAATGGTCCCTTGGTGTGGTTCTCCTTCATGAGGGTGTAGAGGAAGGTGAGCGACTGGACAGTCTTTCCGAGACCCATTTCATCGGCAAGAATCGCGTCGGTTCCGTTGGACCAGCAATGGCGAAGCCAGTTTATTCCCTCGAGCTGGTACGGGTGGAGGTTTCCTCCGGTCTCCGAAATGTAGTCCGGCTGGCACTCGTACTTCTTGCGAATATCAACCTTCTCGCGCTTCTTCGGACGCTTCGTCTCCTCCTCCTTCGCCGGAAGTCCCTTGGCCTCACGCTGCTTCGCCATCATCTTCTGCACGTTCTTCGGCACATCGTCGTTGAGCATGCGCTCTCTGTGCTTCCAGTACTTGATGATAGCGTCCTCGTAGTTGGCGATATCAGCGTCATCTCTCTCCCAAGTGGCTTGATCGTAAGACAGCTCCTTCCACTTGACAAGATAGTCTTGCTGGGACTTGGCGTAAGATTGATGGTTGATAATACGATGGATCTGCATCCATTCGGGTTTGACTCCGAACTGGTAGAACCGTTCGCGCAGCTTATACGGATCGTTGTCAGCGTGATGGCGGGATGTTATGGACTCCTCGAACTCTGGTGGAACCTCTGGGTCGTTCTTGCGGAAGTACATGCGGGTCAGCTGAAAAATAAGGAATCAGTTCAAGTTTTGATAAAAATAACTCACCATTGGGAACGAGACATCCATGACAGTCTCAGAGAGCCATTGGCACTGCCAGTAGGCCAAATACTTCCACTTGACAAAGTACTCACGCTCCTTTCTCGTCTCCATCTTGCGCGGTGGCTTCAGCATCAGATCATCCGCACTTGGCTCGGTGCCCTCCTTGATCGGATCTGGATACGGAATCTCCTTCCAACGCCAACTGAGAATCTTCTCGACGCGATGCTCGGGCGCACCGACTTGACAGCGTGGACACGACCACTCGTCTTCCTGTGGGATCTCGGTGAGTGGCGGTTCCATGCAGTAGGCGTGGAACGAGCTGGTGCAAGTGTCGCAGAGCAGCAGGTTCTCGGTCTCCTTGCAGATACGGCAGTAGTCCATGTTCTGCTTCGACGGCTCCTCGATCTTCTCGGGACCGTGCTCCTCGCAATGCGGGCAACTCCAGTCTCCGTCTGGCGGCGCCTCCATCGACGGATCTATGCAGACAGTGTGGTAGGCACGTGGGCAGGTATCGCACAACAGAAGCTCTCCTCCCTGCTTGCATTCCTCACAGTGATTCTGATTCTCCACCTCCACTCCCTTCTCCTTCTGAGCCTTCTTGGCAGCACGGGCGGCTTCCAAGTCGGCCTTCTTCTTTTCCACCTTCGCCGCGGCTCTCTTCACCTTGGCCTCCTCCTTCTCACGAACACGATCGTCTTCTTGTTGTTCGTGCTGCTTGATCATCGCCTCGAACTCCTGGTCACTGTCGGGTCCGTCCGAATCACGACGCTTGCGACGAGAAGAGCGAGTCTTCTGCTGCGATGTCGGAACGGATGCCTTCTCTCTCGTCGGAGTCGCCACTGGAGTGCTCTTTCCACCGGCAGCGGCAGCAGCGGCAAGTCCTCCTCTCGGAAGCTTCTGCACCGGCTTTCCCTGGGCGGCCATGTACTCCTGGAACTCCTTGTACTTGACTTGAAGCAGCGGATACATCTTAGAGACGATCGTTCCTGGGTTGACTTCGACTATTTGAGGACGGATGACTTGGGAGAAAGCCTGAAATTTGAAAATAAGAATCTGAACTAACAGTTTTCGAAATTTACCTTCAAGCTAGTGACTCCCTGAAGCTCCTCTTGCTCAAAGTCGATGTCGACATCGGTCATTCCGAGCGCCGCGGCAATTTCCTCACTGGTAGAGCTGTACGGATCGGGAACTTCAGCTTTGGCAGCAGCTGCCGCCGACTTTCCCTTTCCTCCCTTCTTTCCACGTCCCTTCTTCTTCGACGGCTTCTTCTTCTCGGACGGTCCGGCCTCCTCTTCCACCTCCTGCTCTTCCTCTTCTTCGGTGTTATCTTCGGTGGCGTCGAGGTTCACGGAGCCTTCCTCCATCGACTCTTCGCCTTCCATAATTGTGTTGTCATCTTCAGCCGACATGGTTGAATTCGGTCTCGTTAGGATGAAAACAACTGAAAAACAAAATCAATAGTTTGGGATAACGAAAAATGACGGATTTTGAGGCATTTGAACGGTAAATTACAAAAGAGCATCTAGGATTACGGTCAACGGTACGACAGAATGGGCACCGAGATTCGGACCGAATGACGAAGAAGGAAGGCACAAAGCGCGGGGACATCTGGTGTCCCCGACGTGTCCCAAATAAACAGCGCGGGGACACTCGCGGGGACAGCATGACGCGACGAAAAAGACCTCGGATAGAGAGCAGCTGGTGAACGTATTGCGCCAGAGACGCAGAGACGAGCAGATATAATTTGAATGGCCGCCAAGGGCGCCACACGGTGACCGGCGGGTCTCGACACGAAAATGCCGTTTTTTGGGATTTCGTACTTCGAAATTCGAAATTAGAAGTACGGTAGCTTTTGGAAATAGGATTGCCGAGTTAGAAATTCGAAAAAAAAAAACGAATCAGTCTACAAAAATTCCGATAAGCTCAAATTCGAAAGTTTGTAACACGTCAAGTTCTAAAAGCTCAATATTCAGGGCTCCTACAGAAATAACGAACGCAAAACCTAATACAACTAGATTTTCTTATTTTCATGGGACAAATGGAAAAAAATAAGGCTAGGATTTTTAGAAACCGAATAACCTAAACCGACGAAGCCAACGTTCTCGGCGTATTCAGATGAGGGGAAGGACGGGTTACGAGACAGAGCAAACGCAGAAGGCTAAAGAAACACGCCACACAGTATTCCCAGCCCGATTTGAATGAAAAAAACGCGCGGGCCCCCTCTGCCTGCACATCTAACTCGCGCTGGCATACCCAGCCGGCTTGATTACACAACATGCACCTTGCTGGACAACGACGAACGGCTTTCTCAGGCTATTCGCAGTGATGACGTGGGGATTTTCCATGACGTGTGATGTCCAGATTTGAGAAGGAGATTGCAGGAATTTATGGAGCGGAATGAGGTAAAATGCTGAACGCGTGGGAAAATGCACTGGAAAAGTTGTTATTGGAAGCTTAGAAGCTTTGGAACACCTTCTGAAGATCAGAGATCGGAGAGGATATTTCTCGAAGCCTAGCATAGTTCTGAAACTCCCAGGCCGGTCCCTATTGAGTTAGATTTCCAAATTCATTCACCCCACGCCACCTACAGTATGTGTCAGTGTTAACCAAACATGTTCATGGCATGCCATTTCATTTTAAAGCTCTGTGCTCCAATTCCCCTCCATAAACATGTTATAAACACGTTTAGTCATCTCAACTTTGAAAGTTCTCTCCACTTTCAGTGTCACCGGAAGGCCAAAGTGTCCCGAATGGATAAACACCATCAACCGATCGTCTGGCGGGCAGTTCTTCACGTGAAGAATAGCCTAATCAGACAACAAAACCATTATCGGCTGTTTTATTATTTTCAGTACCGTATCCACCCAACCCAGTTCGAGTGCGATTCGATTCGCTGAATTGATAATGGTGATAATGGGTTTCCCACTTGTTTCGAAAAGCGTTTCAACGACAAATCATATCACTGGAGCGCTTTTGTTTTGAAATTATTTTCGAGCAGTTTCGCCTAAACTGTGTTGATAAATACGTGCATTTCGAATGCAGAGTTCGATCAGTGGAGTCTGAAGTTGGGACTACGCTCTAGGCTCTGATAGGGATACGGTAGTGAGGAAATACAAGAAATTATTATGACATGGCAAAAGAAATTTGAAATTTTGCGAAAAAGTAGCGAAAACGTGAAGAAATCTTGAATTTTCGAAATTTGAGTTATTTTTGGAGAAACCAGACGTGACTACTGGTAAATCTAGGCGAATATGTAATTTGTGATAGCAGAAAACAGTAGAACATTCAATTTCAACAGAAAATTAAAGAAAAACGGCGAAAAATCACCGGAAAATCAAAAAAACGAGAAAAAAAGCAAGAAAACAAAAGTTTGCCGCAGCGACTACCGTAGCCGATTTTAAAGGCGCATTGTCAGATTTGTCCCGTGGGTCTCGCCACGATATCCTCATTTTTTGCATTTTTGCTTGGAAAAGACGGATTTTCTTGATGAGAAACGAACTTCTTGAGCATTTGAACATCTGAAAAATTGCACAACACAAAATTCGAAATCCCTATTGCACTTTCAACCTCCCGAGCTTTTATTTTTAGTCTCAACTCAAACCCCCGATCTATTTACTCGGAAGTTCCGAGTCGGAAACAAAGCCTGATAACATATATCATTGATAAGATGGTTTGATCGGTCGTTGATGTGATTTTTCAAAAAATCAGAAGATCAGTGAGAAAAATCAACCAAAAAAGTCAAAAGATAACGAAGATCGTAGCCAAAAGACGAATCCGAATCCACGTGTCCGTGTCCATTGCGTACTTTGTAGTTTGTGATTGGCAAACTTTGTGACACTGTGTTTTCTCATCGTGTCCTTTCTCATCATAACCCACAGATGTCACTCGAATCACAGAATTCCCCCACCACAACACTACCATATAGCTTATAGCTTCCTTCTCTTCTCGATCATCGCCGAAACGTGCTATCAGTCTGCTTATCACCAAAATTTCGCAATCATATCACTGTATTTTTTCGTTGACACACAAATTTTTGGGGAAACCCCCTAACGAGAGAGAAGAGACGGCGGAGAAACGGAGAATTGGGATAAATTACAGTACCCGGAAGAGGCTGACTAAGCGAAGGGCGTAGTCAGTCAGACAGGAAACTTGTTTGTTGATTTCTCCGCAAATCTCAGTTTTTTCGGTGTTTATCACTTTATCACTTTGTCACTTTGTCACTGCGGTGTTCCGGATAACAATAACAAACGGGATCAAAATCACAATCGGAAGTTGCAAAGCGTTGAGTTCAATGGAGCGTAGTTGCTTAGCCGGTCCCTTGATTCTCCTAAATTCCCTAAAACATTTCCTCGTTTCATATTATATCACTGACCAAATTTCTCTTATCAGTCCTTCAAACTTTTTCGACGAAACACCAACCCACCCGAAATGAACTATAATATCATCAGGAGACAAAGCGCCTTATAGTTTCCACGAAATTCGGCGTTTTCCAGAAGTTTGATATGGCCCGCGAGAGACTTTCACCTCGCCTACGCTCCTTATCACCTCACTCGCACCGCTCCTTATCACTGATGGCCTGAAGAAAGTGTGAATCGGAGAATGTACTCAACTAGGTTTAAAGCATAGAACATTGGGGTCGTCGAGAATGGCGTGAACCTTTTCAAATAAGAGAGATTCGAAAAGTGGAATGATGAGGTCGAAGTCGAATAGTTTTTTGATACGAAAGTATTAGAAAACCGAGTGAGTCAAGGTTGACCCCGACAAGATTTATGGGTTCTTCGGCGGGTCAAAGTGACAATAGATTCCAGACAAGGAACTGGATCTGGAACATTCCGAAATAATAGGCTGACGTCAGCGGAAATGAAATAATTGACAAACAATTTGTCATAATTGTCTGCCTGAAACTGAACATATAGTACCGGGAGCTTATCGCGGTTGGAACTGAACTTTTGAACTTCTGGAGCTTCATTTTCAAGTTTCTGACCCCAATTCCAGAATCCTTATCACTTCCGAATTCCAAGTTCATTGTAACACCCGGCTCCCGGAACTTTTTCTGTGCAGAAACCGTTTACGTAGTCATGTGTGTGCAGCTATAAAACTTCCTGATGTTTCTCCGAAACCCTCTTGTCATTTGCGTAATTGACTCGAAAATGATGATGGCTGCCCGGGTTTGCATCATATGTAACTATGCTGAAAACTGACCGCGATGACTTCCGTTCCACCGGCGCCTAGGCGTCTCGGTGCCACTCCCAATGTGTGTTTTTTGGATGACTCGCAGTGATGTCAGATGCCATCCTTAAACTTCTGGGGATACGGTAGCTATCACTGCCTAGAAATCTTATCAGCATTATCACCAAACTACATTCCCTCCGATCTAGATCATAGAACACGTGTCCCGCAGCCGACGGCGCCAATCAAAAACATGGAGAGCATGCCGATCGAAATGTGAGGGTTTCGCCGATTTTCGTGGCGAAACCCATTAAAAACGGGCGAACCGGGTCGTAAAAAATTGTCTTCTTCTCTCGTTATCAAGTCAACTTTGCACCCATTATAATGACCTGCCACCGACGTCAATTCACAGAAATGCTAATTCCGGAATCTGGAACAAACACCGGGTTACTGTATCCTTCAAGGTAGCCGAAGAACTTTCTTATCACCATATCATTTTTGCTCCACAAAACATTCCAATCATTCCCACGTTCCTGTCTGAAAATCATACACTAATTTGCACTTGTGTCCTGCTCACCGAGCTGCTAAAAAGCAACAAAACATGTTTGCTCGTGTACCCATCTAGCCTAGAAGACATAATTTCTGGGGTTCCTGTTTCGTATTGTTACAAACCGATTCGTGTACATAACCCCTACAAACAACTGGAAACTGGTTTTCGGGGGAAAGTGAACACATTTATTTTCTCTTTATGAAAGGGTACTGTAAATAAATAAATTGTTCCAAAATATGCAAGTTTTTGATCTTGGAAACTGGAAATCCTATTTTTAGGCCGATTGGAATCTGAAAATAGAAAAATATCAGTCCGGGAACTTTCTCCACACCCTTATTAGCGAATGACACGGTCAGCTGATTCTTGACCGATTTTCTAATTCAACCGGAAAGTGATTTTCGGAATTAGAGATGAAAATGCGCTCTACTGCGAACTCGTGACACTCATCAAATCCCGAACATCATCATAATACCATGTCATAACTTTTCCCCAAAAGCGAGTACACATTCCGTACCGGCCGAATTTCGTCACGTGGCGTGGATGCTCATCTAGCGAACATCAAAATACACTCCTCCACTAACCGGTCATTGACTTCTGCCACTTTGACTCATCAACCTCATCCAAAAAGCAAAATAAATATCTGAAATGGAGTATAGGATACCAAAACCAAAAGACCGGAAAACACCAGCTATCTACGTCTTGTTCACGAACATTTTGCAGCTGAAGCTATCCATTCTGTTTTGGCCCCTGGATGATCGCCTGGACAAACACTGCAAAACTCTCGCTGATCCCCCCAACCACCCCAACATGACGATGATGAGAAATAAGAATAACACAGCTTCTGGTAGCGGTTTCGTCACATGCTTCTGCTAACATCGTCATACAGTTCTCTCTCCAATGACCCCACCCAAATTCTCTGCAACCAACAAAGCGTTACCAATCACTTTGGCGAGAAAGGTGTAACAATCGGCTTCAGGGCTTCTTGGCGAGGTGGGGGAGTCAAGAGTGTTCTGTTGTAACCTTTGATGAGTCAACTCCACTGGGGTCACTCTCAGACCTCCCACACAATGGAATTCCGCACATTCCACAAATCTTCCAAGCTCAATTTCACACGCAGACCCCCCAATGCGTCATGCTCAAGTACAGAAATAGACTCTGGCAGGACCGGAAGATCAAATAGTGAACACGTTGTGTAGGAGACGGACACAAAGCACGCCCTATCAATGACAACGTCAACTAACCACGATGAACTGTGTAGTGACGAAATGTGGGAAATGTGGGTAAGGCGATTACGAACAGGCAGAGACGAGGTTTCTACTCTTCTTCTATTCCGGAATCACACATATGATTATGAATTCCTCTTTGTGTTTAGTCTTTGAGAGTTCGAATCATCATCTGGTCACATTCGCGGGGCCCCGAAGACAAGTCAAGTCTCAAATGTTTTCCTCTCTTCCTCTCCAACGAAACATGATAGGTGTTGTGTGATTTCTGATTGATGCCTTGCCTTCTGTGTGTACATTGTACGTCATTTCTTCATAACATCCCAACGACATCATCTTGAAAAAGTCTCTCAATTAGGTCCAGCTTCGGATAGTGGTCACTGGGCCAGAGACCATTTCTTGTTGTTGTTGTTTGGTTTTTTTTGTCTCGCTTTCTTGTCTGGCCGAATAGCACCCCTAGGTCCGTCTACTGATAGTGGTACTGATAGTGATAACAGTCTCTAGTTGGGAACTTTATCAAAAATTATTCTCTCGGGTCTTGGGAGGTTGAGCTTCTGCAAGAGCAGTCAAAAAATCAAAATGAGTAACTTTGTTGTCAACTCAAAATACTGTTCGGTTCGGATTACGGAACTGATCAGTTTACTGATAAGGATTACTTTAAAAAAACTTCCAAGTTATCACAACAAACCACATGCAAATCTCTCGGCGATCTTCGTCTTCCACTAATTAGGGACCCTAACCGGACCAATCCTATTTTTGTATCACAACACAAAAATAGGTATCACCTGCCCAAATTAGGCGCAAAAGATCTTTGAGTTCTTCTTCTTCCAAGACCTTATCAACCTATCACTAACAAGAGTCTTGTGCCAATCTTGTTGTGTTGTTTTCATTACGTAATCCCCCCTTGTTGGGTCAGCCTTGAAACAAACCAGCTGATAGTCCAAATCAGCACTTATCAAATATATTTTTGCGCCGATAATCACTTGCAAACATCAGAAAAACGGGGAAAAACAAGTGTGGCTCTTATGAGGACAAGCACATGACTATCCGAGAGACGACGCTTCGTTCCGATCAAGACGCTGATGATTCGGTTGGGTTTTGATCCATTCTTGTTTGCTGCCGTACCATGTGGCCACCACGACACAGAGAATGAATAACAATCAACCGTTCCAAAAACTTTATTTTCTTCCTTCCTGCCAGGTCACATGAGAAAGTACAAGAGGCGGAGCTTTGAAAAAAGATCAACAATTAAAAGGCTCCGCCCCTTTTTCTTTTCCAAGTGCAAATTTCATCAGGATATACTGTACCTCTTTGGCCACAATGTACACTTGAATGTTTACACCAAACCTGTCCGCTACCGTAACCTACCGGAAAAGGGAATCCGCCATAAATCTTGGCCTATTCATTGTCTTTTTCCCCCAACCCAGTTCACTGATAAACTATGTCAAAGAACACGTACACTCTAGCAGTTCACGTTTCAGTTCACACAGCTACAGAACACACACACACGTGTGTGTGACACACAGAAGTTAGTACAAAGTCACACTAAATTTGCATCATATCATCTGGCGCCTAGAGACCACCCGAAACTCAAATATTTACTCACCGGGTGGGTTAGAAGTGCTACGAAAAAGTGACGTAGCACTACGAGACTCCGCCCCTTTCTTGTCTAATTGTGTCCACAACGTTTGCAGAAAATTTCGAAACACTCTTCCGAAAAGGCGGAGCCTAGCGTATTTTCCCCGCTGGAGGTCACTCTTCGTCGCGTTGACTTCGTCGTCACAGAAAATAGGCCACGCCTCCTTCCTCCCCTCCTTATCATTTATCACCGCCCCTTTCTATAAAACCGTCTCCGCTTATCAGCCACTCCTCATTCCTTGACTCTTCTTCTCAACACTCTCCCAAGAGACCCCCGCCTACTTTTGGGGAATGATTCCAGAATTCCCACTTCCTACTGTCGACGCTGACTTTTACAAATCCCAAATGTACCAGTTGCCCCCAATGTTCGGCAACACGGTACACACCCCAGAGCTCGCCGAGCCCACCTTCTTCCTAGCCAGGATAGACAGTCCCACAGGTAATCCTGACCTCTTCTCGAACTTTTCCTCATTCCATTCTATTTTCAGCCGACTCGCTCCGCTCCAACTGTCTTCAGAACGCTGTGAAGCGTGCCGCGATTCGCCAACGTAATCTGGTAAAGAACTCGACTCTCGTGGCGAGACCCGTGATGTGTACTGTAGGCTCACTGACAGCGGCACTCTCCTCACTCGTCGCCGTACAGTAACCATCAACTTCTTCTTCTTCAATTCTTTGGCCCGGGAACGTTTCCCGCCAAAGCTCCAGTTGGTAGATTCTTCCTACCGCTCCGACTTCTTCATCACATCATATCCTCTTCGTTTCCCCATATTTATCCGGTTTCCCCCCAGTTTACCCATGTTGTTTTGACCCGAGCTTCGTCTCCCCGCCACGATTACTCCGCTTTCAAAACTCCCTCCCCACACCGATCTCAAAACTCATGCCACTGATCTCGAATGGCTTAAATCCTTCCACTTTAACCATTTTTGCTTCAGTGACTCTTTCTTTCTATTTATTGTTCCACCGTTTACTACTACGTTCTCTTGTTGACCCCAATCCCATTTCACACGTGTTCTCGCCCTTCGTTGACTTTAATTCTTTTGGAAATCTCGCAAAATCTGCAGGTTTCGCAACATAATTCAAGCTCAAGCCAAAGCAATGGCAAATAATAAAACAGTTGATATCAAGTATTAATGTTTGACGGGATTAACATCACAAACTGATAAGAGATGAGTAACAGATCACTAAAACTGTGATTTGGGGTCAGGGTTACTGTAGCTGCCAAGAGTTCGCCTTGACCACTTGACAATTTGGCTCTACCCAAAAGCTCAAAATAGCTCTTCCCAACAACATCACTATTCCAAAGAACCACCCTCAACCACTCCCACCTGCAGACCAAACCCGAATTACCATTCTATTCAGATCGCGTTCAGCTCAAAAAATGTTTTCAGCTGCCTGCAAAACGTGTTTTCTTTTTTCTCCCATGTTTTTCCTTTTCGAATCCGATTCCCGAAATTGGGAAACAAGTGATATCACAAGGATCTTATCAGCATGTTATCAATCCGATCGTTCTCCTAACACTAATTCAACCCAACCCTAGATCAGACGAAGTTAATCTCAAGATCATCTACCAAGCTCTGGATTGGAACATAGCAGCGTAGTATTACGATAAAACTTCCCTCTTATCACTGGAACATTTCTTAACATTCTGACTTCCTGGCTGGCTCCAAAATTCCAGTCATACAAAGAGAACTGACAGTCCGGAAGTTTTGCTCACGAGTGCACGAGTTGTTATTACCAAATAAGGTAACCAGTGTGACTGGAATTACAGAGCAAATGTTGATTGGTTGCAGCTGATGTATATATTTTTGAAAAAGAACTTCTCACATCACTATTTGCAAAATGGGCAAACAAAGGGAAGCGATCTAGTGCACAACGATTGGACTTGATGTTGATAAGGATTGATGAAGACTTCTGGAGCAATTCTGGAATTCAGAACACCTAGAACACCTAGCACAGAACACAAAATCCCACCCAACCTCCGTAAAAACCCGGGTTATTCATCGAGGTAAAAATCTGCAGATTCTTGAAGATTTCCTCATGATAGCCCCTGATTAATCAGTTTGTCGTGTAGATTACCAGGTGATAAGGAGGATGATTACCAGATCACTACTGTGACACGGCAGACCAACTTCCGGATGATCCGCACATAACATATGCTACGTAGTAGACTTTTTCTCGCCTATTTGTCCCTGTTAAACCGGAGTTCCAGACACTCGTAAATCCTGAATAATTGTGGTTTTACACGTCTTCTACCAGCTTCGCCAAAACTATCTTTATTTTTGTCAAGAAGGATTTCGTTTGTTTTTGAAATACATAAGTATTTATGATCTGGGAATTCAGAGATGTAGCTAATTTTGGTCCAGGAACATGGGAAGATGGTCAGGTGAGAATCTAGGTCACGTGAGAATCTAGGTCAAATTCCAGGTCATGAAAGGTTCCAGCATCCACACAAAGTGGGTCACGTGAGATTGCGAAACTTTTAGGTCACGTGAACATTTAGGTTAGCGCTACACGTAACGCTTGACGTAAAAGTCTCCGAAGAACCAGGAATTAGCTGAAAATAGCCTCCAGACTATCTTGTCGTTTTATCAGATTCCACCCTAACCAATTCCATAGATCCAGTCTGCAAAAACTAAAACCTTTGATAGGATCAGCTTTCCTCGGAGCAAAACCCCAAATGCTTCTCGGAACGTCAAATGATACGATTGATCCGATCAATCGCTTCCGCAAAATCTGATTAACTGATAAGAAGGCAATGTTGAAATGTCCAGGAAAACACATGCAAAAAATACCGTAAGCTTTATTCCAATCTTTACTAATAACATCCACATTTACACATCAATATTTAAAACCCTTTTCAGTCATTCGATAAAAAATGGGTTTTTAGCTCTTCTTATTTTGCTTCGCTTTTTTTTATTCTTGAGCGTCGAGTTGACACCGGGTCGATCCGTTTAGAGATGTCCGCACTGGTGAACCGTCAGCTTTTTGACAGGCCTGCCGCTCTCCGTACCGTACTCCTTGACAATGGCGTCGAGGGTCTCGATGCCTTCGATGACGTCGCCGATGACGCAGCCGTCGACGATGGATGGCGCCGATTTGTCGAGGAGGATGTAGAAGAGCGAGGAGAAAAGGGTCGGGTTGGTGTCAGATGGTAGGAGCACCAGTTTCCCGCGGCTGAAACCACAGAGTACTTTAGAATTCAAACAAGTGGAACTCACGTATTCTGAACATTGGACAGGAGATTGCTCTCCTGGAAGACCTTGTTGCACACGGGCGCAAGTCCTCCACAACCGTTCTTGTAGAGCACGTCGCCGCCCATGATGATGTTCTTGGAAGACGAGATGTGATGGAGAACGGTCCCGGTGTAGTCGACTCGTCTTCCTGGAATACGACGATTTGATGACAACGAGGGACTCGTTGGCATATCTGGAGCACTGGGGCAGTAGGGTAAGGTCAGGCTGGGCCACGTGAAACTTGTGAGAAACCAGTAAAAATCAGATTTTTTACGTGAAGTTCCAGAAATTGGCAGGATTTCCATTGTTTTCAGGTCATATCTAGACAGCCCTTCACGGAAAGTGATAAGGTTGATAAGATAAGACCCCTTACCATATGCCGGATGTACGAACTCTCCTCTGGCGATCTTCACGAACAACTCCGACAGCGCCTTGTTGTACGAGCTCTTCAACTCAATCACCACTCTGAAATACCGATTGGTGATAAGAATAACCTAATCCTTATCACCAACCTGCCCATCGGCACTCCAGTGTCAAATCCGATATCAAAGTAGACCAGCTGATTCATGTTACAGTAGCCGAGCCACTCCTGCTTGTCCTTATCATAGTACGATTTGCGCTCCGCCAAAATGCTCAGTAGCAGTCCCATCCTGACGAGTCGAGAAAATTGTTTCGTTTGTTGAGAAAGATGAGGAATAATGTTGTTTGGTTGGTTGAGCAAGAAATGATTCTTTCAACTGATAAGGGAAATGTCACGTTGATAAGCCATTCCGGAGGACCGAAATGGGAAAAGCACTGTGTTTCGACATCCTACTAGAACAGTTAACGGGTTCGCAAGGGCGAAAAGCAGTAGCTTGAGCAATCCGAGCATCGATTGAGAATTGGTGACGTGAACTGGACAGGTGTTGCGAGAGATTAGAACCAGATGTTCGTGGGGTCACTAGTAAGCGTTATGTAATATGCTGCACTGATAAGTATATAGATGTTTATCAAACTTTTATTTAAGAGTCGTTGTCTGTTCGCTTTGAAAAATGGGTGGTACAAGCGCCCCGTGAGCCCGC
>LR539664.1:535662-575495 GCA_900536315.3 Caenorhabditis becei
CGGGGCGCTTGTACCACTCGCCTAAAAAAAATTCAAATTTTCACTGACATCGACTCTTAATTCCATTTGAATTTATCTTCAGCAAGACGCTTTCTAGCAGAACGTATTCTTCGAAGTTCAGAATCTATCCATTGATGCAACGCAGATTGTTTTCTGTCTTTATATTGGAAGCCAGCTGGCAATTCAGAATCGGAAGCTCTTCGTTTGCGAGTTGGTTTTGTGTTCACATGACAAATGACTTTCATCTCATACTCCTCCACTAGCCAAGGCCATTTACTATGCAGGCAAAGTAGATATGAATCCAAAGTCAGTACGGAATAGGCTTCAACTGTGAATATGAAGGAGGAGTAGAGTAGAAAAGAACAGATGACCCACTGGTTCTGAAAAGTGTCTCAATGATAACGGACTGATAAGGTATTTTAACTTACAAACACCATGAGCACTAGTGCCTCGGCTACCAAATGAAAAAATCCTAAAATGATCACATGAATCTTGAATCCGGTGAAAGACCTTTTGTCTTCGGGAATTTCAATGAATGCAAAGGAATGTGCACTTTGAAAGCATAGGAAAAAACCAGTGAATACAAAGACCAGTCCGTGATAGAAACATCGAGAAGTCTGAAAAAATGACCTATTTCTTGTTGAGAAGGCTCTTCGTACCACAAGATACCCATTTTGGTGCAGAAAAATCGATAATATAGTGGCCCATACTGAGAAACACATTCCCACAAGCCCGATTTTAATATTTCGCAAATTTTGAACAACTGGCATCACAACGTACAAAAGTGGATTAAATCCGGGTAAAAGTGCAAAACACATCAGCATGAAAGCATCGGGAAGTTGTTCGAATAAGCCAGTAAGATGAAAGCAGAAAAATATTAGATAGAAATATACACAAATTACATTTATTGCAGTGCAAAATGATTGAAATGGGTAAAATACTGTGCTTCTGAACATAATCACACAGCTCAACGGGTTTGTGAGAGTTTGAAACGTGTTTTTAAGGAAAACGAGCATTCGATGAGGGGATAGATTCAACTAGAAGACAGATGTTGTGTCTGCACAATGTACCGCAGAGAAACGGGTATAGAATTAGACGGGACACAGCAAAGAGCGAGAGACCATTAATGGGGTTAGAGAAAACAAATATTTTTCAAGTTTTAGGAAGTTTTGGGAATGAAAAATCACAGAATGGACTTATAAGAAAGATAGCTCACGGCAACCATAATTTCCAATGGCAAAAAATGTGAAAAATACATTATTTTCCGCATGAAGAACTATAGTTTTCTCGAATTCAATACTGAAAATCAGGTTTTCAGCCGAAAAATTGGGTTGAGCGACATATTCATAAATTTTAGTTTGCTAACTTTTGTGCGCATTTTTGAGACGAATCTAATGGTACCACGAAGCACCTATTGCGTCAAGTTTGAAGCGAGTTGATTCATTTTAAAAATTAGCACTGAAAACTGGGTTTTTGGGTCAGAAGTTGAAATGAAATAGCTATTTTGGAATTTTGGCTAACTATTTGTGCGGATGTTTGAGGGGAATTGAACGGTTCCATGAAGAACGAACAACGTTGAGTTTGAAGGGCCTTAATTCGTTTTCAGTTGGGCAAATAGACCAGGTTCTGTGCTGTTATCAGTCACAAAAGCCTCTTGAGAGCCTTTTTTTCACGTTTTCAGCGGAAATTTCAAATTTTTATTTCAAATTTTTGAGGGAAATATGTGACAAAAAATGGTGAAATGAAGGCGCCTTACGTGACTCGGCAACCAGAAATGCGTCAGTCTCATACTCTCATCGTCGCATCGGAAGATATGGTTGCCGTGATTGGAATATTGAAAAAGCTAGAATGGAAGGGCACGCCTCTGTTTCTTCAGATTTTCCAATTCCTTTTCGCGCATATCAATGTCGTAATCCAGGCGTTGTTTTCTCAAGGTTGCCATTCTTTCCAAAGTTTCTTTAGTACTTTCGTTCATGTGCAGCTGCTCCATTCTTTTGATTTTCTAAATTACAATAATTTTCAGTGTGTCATAATTTCAACCTATCACCAATGTGTAAAATAGAACGAAGCAATAGAAACCAATGCTGAACGAGAGGAGAATAACAGCCGATTTCTCTGTGGCATCAAACGCCGCCAGGAGTATGCCTCCATAAAAAACCGCACCGACGACTGCGGCAAGCTCAATGCTAGCTGATTCGACTCCGCTCGATATGTCGCTGAGTTGTACCTCGTCTGAGGCTAACATCCGATTAGACGATATTCAAAGATCATATTACCGTAAACGAAAGCAAGCGCCAGACTCGGGATCATTCCTCTATCTTTGAGAAGAACAACTGCAACAATAAAACGGATCGCAACATGAACAACTTCGAACGTGATGTTGATGTTAAGGAATTCGATAATCTTTGAAACGACCAGCTTGATGGCATTCGGTTTGATAGTCAGGATCAATTTGCTGAGCTGTTTGACGACCATGGGGAGGCAGACAAAACTTTAAAAATCTTGTAGGTGAGAAAAGAATCTTGTCTTACATAATGTTGAGTTTGCTGTCGGTGCTGAAAATTTCAGTCGGTGGGTTCACGACCAGAGAATATGCTGCCAGAACAAGATAAGAGTGACAGGCTGTTATTGAGAGAAAGAGAATCTGAACTCTCCACGGCACTTTTTCAAAAAGTTCGGAAGGTAGCATATCTGAAATGAATAATCTCTAACTTAAAAAAAAATGATTGAGGATAGTTTTTGAAACGTGAAAATTTTTGAGATAGTTTTTGAATTTGAAAATTTCAGAAGAGCGCACTAACATTTTTAACAGATTTTGATTTGATCAACCACATTGTCATATTTATCTTATACGGTATTCCATCCTTTTGTGGTAAAGCTCCCTTGATGAACTTCACCCAGCTCTCTATCATCGTCTCGCAACATTGAAGCACAATCTGAATCACTCCTGATTAGTTGCGGTTTGAGCTGAAATTTCTATTGTATTCTCGACTTTTTTTACAGGATTCCAAAATATTCGATTTCTCCTCCGCCAATCAAAACAATTCAGAGGCTTGAAACATCCGG
Source organism: Caenorhabditis becei (assembly GCA_900536315.3). Lineage (NCBI taxonomy): Eukaryota > Metazoa > Nematoda > Chromadorea > Rhabditida > Rhabditidae > Caenorhabditis > Caenorhabditis becei. The sequence goes on from LR539664.1 coordinate 538,729, forward strand.
TTATTCAAGACTGTTATCAGATAATTTGATACTTTCCCTATTGTATCCTGTCTAAGTGACTCTGAGACGGTAAGAAAAAAATATATATAAAAGTTTATTTCTAACGAAAATTAAAAACAGTTTCACAATGAGATCTTTTAGTATAAAGCTTCTGATAACAATATCATGATAATTTCAAAACCCATCTAAACTCTGTAGCTCAGATCGTTCTGGGATTCCAACATCAATGCAGATTCTGAAATTATCAACCAGTTAGAAAACTTGGAACCAAAATTGTCACATACCTCTGTCCACTATTAAGCTGATCACATTTCAAATTTGAGTTTATCTTCTTCAAAAATCCCACAGAAACAGAATATTCCCTTGATAACTTCCAGCAAGTTGTGCCTTCTGACTGTACAGTTATCCATTTACTGCACAAATTCGCCGGGAATAAGAATGGATGGCTGATAACAGTAGAGAATAGTGATAAGAAAATGAGAATGGCAAAGTTCATTGTTAACGAAAAGTTGAGGTAGAAAGGCTATATAAGTGACAAATGCGACTGTTCGTTATGAAATCATCAGGGCAGAAAACCCGTACAGGCGTGGTCTGTTGCTGGTTAGTCATGTCTTATGCCTTATGATTCTGGGTCTTGCGAAACGGATGACTTGACTTGATTTGATTTGATTTGATTTGATTTGATTTGATTTGCAGAAAAGTGATAACAGTTTATAAAGGTTTATCTTTGCTTTTTGTAGTCAACACATCCATCACACTCGCAGTACTCCTTTCCAGTTCCACAATATCCTCCATTAGAACAGCAATGTTTCGAATTGTCGTCAGGATTGCAGATGGCCATCTGGAACTTGAAATTGTTGTTAGTTATCAAATTATCAACTACTTGTCCATTGATAGGCGGCACATCTTTTCCACATCTCCCCCGCTTCCCATCCGGATCACTCATCACATACCACTGAATCGCTCGAGTTGGCTTCGTCGGCTCCTTCACAATTGCCATGGGATCCTTGCGATAGTCAATGCAAGACTCACAATCGCAATATTCCTTCTCACTTCCACAGTACCCGGCGGCTCCACAACACGAGAATCCAGGATCATCCGGATCACAAACCGGGTAGTATCCATTGATTAGCGGCGCCGACTTTCCACACTGTCCCTGCCTGGACTCGTCTGAATTCTCCGGAGTCCACCATCTGACGTCATCTATCGGAACACAAGTGTACTTGATATTGTCTCCACTTCCACCAGAACAGAGTCCCGCAGAAGAAACCAAGTTGAGAAGTGTGTCTGCATCATCATCAAGATCCAGCGCCCAGATCATCAGTCCTCCCAGATTCCTGTCTGTAGCGTAGTTGATCTTCTCTCTCAAACTCCTCTCATTCTCAAATCCCATGAACATCCGAGCTCCAGAATTCAGAATATACGGAGTCTTGGTTTTATCATGCCATGAAGCTGCTCCCTTGTTCCATCCCTCCTTCTCCAGATTCCTCCACGCAACATATCCTCCATCAAAGATTCCTCCAACTTCCTGCGCCGTTCTCCACATCTCATCAGAAGCATCAATGGGTCCTTGAACATTCCTCCAGAATCTTCCGTAGAATGGAACGCCCATGTTCAACTTGCTAGGTTGCTTGGTTTTGCAAGTGTAGAACTTCATGGTAAAGTCAGCATTGAGTTTTCCAGAGAATCCTTTCAAACTTCCAAAGTACAACGGTGCCGGTGTTCCCGTGTAGGCTCCCCACTTGGATCTCCATGCTCCATAGTAGTCGTACGTCATCACATTGATAAAGTCCGCATACCTCAGAATCCCATTCAAATCATAACCTTCTCTCAAATTCCATTCTCCAGCCGCAGTCGCCAATGTCAAGAGATATCTCGAGTTCCTTCCTTTCTCCCGTTGCAAACTGTCTAGTCGCTCCCTGATTTCTCTCATCAGAGTCACATGATTGTTCTTATCAGCTCCCTTCATATCAGGATACTCCCAATCCAGGTCAACACCGTCGATTCCATGATCAGTAATGAACATGACAATTTGATTGATAAAGTTTCTCCGCTTCCCAGGGTCTGCAGCCACTGAAGCAAAGTATTGCGAGTTGTCCCATCCCCCGACAGCAAAAAGGATGTGAACTCCAGAATTCACACGTCTAGCTTTCTAAAATCAGAAGCAATAAGTTCATCTGTCAACTTTTTAAACTCACATCTCTCAAATCCATAAACCTTCTCTTCGCCTTCACACCAGCTTCCGGTCCAGCATCATCCTCACTAACAGGCCCGAAGTTTACACCTCCATCAGGGTACATCGCAACAAACGCAAAGATAACGTGGGTAAGCTTCCTCAACTGATTCTCCGTAATCTCTCGGTCTCCCCATCCAGTATAGTACCCAACAATTCGTTTCCCACAACCATTCGCTGGAACAGAAGCTGAAAACAATAAGTTCGACCTAATTCAGCAAGTTCCGTCTTACACTGTCCACTGGGTTCCCTTCTCCGCTCGTTCTGCTTCTCCTCCTCCTCTCCTTTGCACGGATTATCCCATGCTTTAACCAGTTGATCCTCCTTGTATTTCTCCTTTCCAAAATAGATTCCATCGTTCTTCACAACGTAGTAGAAACTCTTCTTTCCTTCATTCTTCGACTTTCCTCCATAAACATCGAATCCAAGTTTCTGGCCGTGATCGAGATCCTTCTCGATAAATTCGCAAGTGAAGACAGTCCACTTCGCGGGTCCGAAATGGAATCCCTTATCATACTCCATTAGCTCAAATGTGCATTTGTTATCTTTTCCTCCACTCCAGCAACATCTCCAAACTGGCCTCTCATTCGGATCCTTGCAAGTTCTTTCCTGTCTCAACACCACAGCAGCTTCTCTTCCAGCTTGACATCCCAATCCTCTTGGCTCATGAATCTTCTCATCGAAGACCTTGATTCCATCCCACCCAAAAATGGCTAGGAAATGCATTCCAATATAGCCGTAAGCCCGACCATTATCCCAATCTTGCCATTTACAGTAATCCTCACACTCGATTTCCGATCTTTCGCACATTTGAGGGTATGGTAGGTCGTGAACTTTCATAGTTGCACCTCCAGTCAATTTGAAGACGATCAATTGAAGAGTGGAGCCAATGTTCAACTTTCCGACGAATCCGTAATAGTCAGCTGCAACAATATCCCAACAAAGTCCTGCATCTGCTGATGTCAATTTCTGGATCAAGTTGGAGCCGATCGCACACATTTTGAACTTCCCGCCGACACCTCTCTCCGCCAGAAACTTGAGCTCATCAGGACGATCCGCATTTGCAGAATTGCAGTCATGACCATCAGATGTGCAGAATCGAATGGTATCTTCCAGAATATTAATGATAGGAGTACAAATACTTGAGTCAATTCCAATTTCAACAAGACCAAATGGGACAGCACACCCGCCACCGAAGCATGTACTTCCAGAAGATGTCATTTTATCCAAGATACCCTGACCAGCCCCGGGAAAAGTGAATGAGCAAGGCAACTTTCTCTTTTGTCTGGAAACAAATACAATTGATTAGTGACAAAGATAACTGATACCTTGAAGTGACATTCTGATAAGCTCGAGCCTCATTCTCCTGGAACCTTTGAATTGCTAGAGCTTGACAGTAAATCAGAAGATAATCATTGCTACAGAAGCACGCTTTTATAGCGTCACTGAAAAAACCATAAGGTATTGACCTACATTTATAATTGCTCACGTAGTTGTTGAATACCAAGCCTGATTACAATAAGTCTGACGTGGAAGTGGATGCTGACTATCAATAATCTTCCGGAAGTTTACATCAGCCCAGTACAAATCCTTTAGTCTTGAATGCACAGCAGGCTTCAGAATCGCAGTGTTCATCAGCTGATTCATAACATTGGCGTTCTGCTCACTGGGATTTTTCAGATACTCCTCGTATTTCTTTCCCAGCTGCGGCTCCAAACTTTTTAAATTGGAAATCACTATCTCCTGGGCTGTTCGCGTGTCCATTCCGAGGGATGTTGTGCAAACTGAAACATTGCTTTCACAGAATTGCTAATCTTGAATTTTCTCACCTAGAATTCCCCAATTCAGATGTATCGAACCACAATTAATGGTTGGATTCATAGATTTCACCTGCTCAAGTGTCAATCCACTCTGCTCCATCACTTTTTGACATGTGTCAAAGTCCGGGGTGATTCGCACAGCTTCAGTGCACTCTGAAGCCTTGAAGAATCCTTGTCCAATACAAACCTGAAACTCATTGATAAGTGATAAAACAAGATAACAATTTCCCCACTTGCTCCGTATCTCTCAACCTATCACAGTTGAGCGTTGGATTTAGTCTCATCAACAACTGATCGCTCATCGAAAATGACTGTGCCATTTCTCCACATGTCAACTTTGCGGGAACATTTTGAATCGAGGCGCACTTTGGAGTGTTTTGTCCAGCAATACACACTTTTGTTCCTTTCTTGAGGCCCTTATCACAATTCTGATAAGGATTCAAGAATCGAAACTCGTCAATTGTCAGAGAGGCACGAGAGCTGATGTCGTAGCAGTTGGCATCTAAATAAGTTTTCGAAAAGTTTAAGGTAGAATTGAGTCTTACCATTCTCCAAAGTGTTGTACAGCTTGCAAGTCATATTGACCAAAGCCCTTTCGTAAACCGGCCAGACACAAATCATCCTTCCCACCGGCAGTTTTCCACAACTCACACCAAGATTATTCCTTTCGATTTCAGTCGAGTTCATTTTGTAAATCCGATCAAGTGACTGACACGTGTCGTCTTTCTCAACCTTATGTCTCAACTGACACGTGTAATTTAAGGCGACACATACAGTATCCCCAGTCTAAAAATGAACAAGTTTTCAGTTTCAGTGAGAGCTTCTTACCTTCAGTTTCGTACAATCATAAGTTTTTTGCATTGTTGTAATATTCAAATTGTAAGCGTTCGCAATGTGGAAACAAGACTCGCCCTTCTGAACTGTCACAAACTCGTGACATCTTTGTTCACCTGGAAAGTTATCACTGATACCTTATCAGAAGTCTAAATCCTTACTTTCCACAAGAGGTAATGGTGGGTGCTCATCAATTACCCCTTGGAAACTTGATTGAGTAGTTTGAATAGGTCTAAATGGAGTAGTGGTTCTTGGAGCCGAGGTAGTGGTAAATTGAGGTCTGGTACTGTATCTTGGGTCAACACTAATACAAATCTCCTGCCCAACTGATAAGCGATTACAATCAAGGTTAGGATTCATGTCCATCATTTGCTTTTCGGAGAGGAAATTGTCAGTCCACACTTTGTAACAGTAATCTCCACTGCTAACTCTATAAGTTCTGGTACAAGCTGGCCGGGAAGATGACGTGGCAGTGCAGATTCTGAATTGATAAGCTGATAAGAATCAGCTGGCTTTGACTAACTGTTGCCCGACCCATAAAGCATCACAATTGATCCCTGGATTGAATGATATCAAGTGATTAACAGTGCTCCTAATAGATTCCGCTATTCCCCAACACGAATCCCCCGGTTTTACAGCTACCCATGATGTGCAATACTGCTGGCAGAATACTGGTGATAATAGTGATAAGAAGAATAAATATAGTGTAGGCATTTTTTGTCGGAGAGCAAAAAAAGAGTAAGCTTTATAAAGGAGCCCAGCCGCCCACAGGCAATTTATTTGTGTAGTAGGCCGCGGTTTGTGTAAACTTGATGTGATACGAGAAGGTGAAAAGCCAACAAATGTATTAGAGGAAAAACTATGTTCAGAGTTTGTTCAGACGGGCAGTTGGCCGAAAAATCAAAAGTTGGCATGGCAAAAAGTGATCAACGTCCAGGAGTTTATCGCTTCACGCAGACATCCTTGCCGACCTGAAACTTGAATATTTTTATCAGTATATCACTAGATAGATTACCTGAAGCTTATCACAGTTCAGATGCTCATTCCAATCCCTGATCTGTCCCTCGACGATTCCATAAGCAGTCCAGATTTTGAAGCAGGTGTCTCCGCCCTTTATCTTGTGAGATTGCTTGCACGGCAATGGGAATCCAGTTCGAGCTGTGCAGATTCTGAACATTTCTTATCATTTGTCAGCTTATCACTGGCTCAGAAACTCACTTTCCTCCGACCTCAAGCTTATCACAATTCAGTCCAGGATTGTAGGTTTTCAAGTACTCTAGCTTCATGTTTTGACTCTCCTGCACTATTTTCCAACAGGTATCTCCGGGATTTATATTTCTCCAGATAGCACAATAATCCTTATCAGCAACGGCAGCAATGATAAGCAGTGATAACAATATCTTGATGGCAATCATCTTGAATGCCTGAAGGGTTCCAGTGATGTTAACAACTTTTTATACAGAAACAACAAGGGGCGTGGTCTAACGGATAGGTGATAAGAGTGATTCAATGATAGTGGAAAACAACAAGTGATTCAGATACTGATACTAATAATGAGATCAACAACCATTTTATCAGTTGAGTGTAGTTTCGAGGAGATGAGGTCAAACATTTTGTTGAGCTCACATGTTGTTACACTTTAGTGCTTGTGATGTTGTTTACTGGGTGCAATGTGTAAAGTTTCATTAATATCAAGGATCAGTGATAATCAGAAAAAAGAGTCAAGGATCAATGAGACTTGCTTTCCAGAACAGCTTGAACACGAATCCAACGCGCCATACAAAGCCTGAAATGCATTGTTCCTTATCACAGAGATAGGTTATCACTCACTTATCACCAGCTTTTAGGTTATCACAATTGATAACAACAGCTGGATTATAACTTTTGAGTTTTTCCAGATCCAACTTTGCAAACTTATGAATGTCATTGTAATCTTGAAGAATACTGGAGCAAGTGTCTCCAGCCACAATAGTTTTCCAGTGAGCACAACTGTCTTGTCCAGATACGGAATTGATAATGATAAGGACAAAAGATAAGAAAAGTAGCTTGAGATTCATGACTAGATCAAAAAGTTATCTGGGGAACCTGCTCTGGACACAAGTGGTCAGTTGAGGGATGTGCTCATAGATCAGTGTAAAGTTGAACTTTTTTATTTCGAACAAGTGATAAGTTATCTTTCAACACATACAGATTTTCCGATTCCTGAATTATTGCAATTGACATTTTCATTCCAAGCTTTGAATTGGCGTTCGGAAATCTTGGCAGCACTCCAAATTTTGAAACAAGTGTCCCCAGATTGGATCTTCACGGAACGACGGCAAGGGATGTGAAATGGGAATGGAGAGCGGAGCACGCAGATTCTGAATCCATCTTATCACCTTTATCAATTTGATATCACTCACTTATCACCAACAACCAGCTTATCACAATTGAGTCCTGGATTGAAGTTCTTCAGCGAGTTCTCATTCAGGTGCTGATTTTCAGTGAGAATCTTCCAGCAAGTGTCTCCAGATTTGATTTCACGCCATCTGACACAAGCTTTTTGTCCGGTAACTGATATGATAAGGAGGACTGATAAGAGTAGTTTGATCAGGATCATGGTTGAGTTGAAGGTAGTCTGAATGGCTTTTATACAGGAGAAATTGGTTCAAAAAGGGGCGGAGTTGAATCTTGTGATCAAAACTCAACTCTTCTGATAACGTTTAAATAATGATAAAAATCTGATTGTGATAAGCTCTTATCATTCATCCATTCAGGAATATTTCACAAAATTTCAACACATCCTCTTCCTCACCGGAACTCTTCAATTCGTCGAACTCCTCTTATTCACCCACCCCAATCATTTTCTTATCACTGATACCACTTGTATATAAAAGAATCGTTCCAAGTTGTGTTTTGTTCGTTGAGAAAACAGGAAAACAAGCGACAAGGTCACTTCCAAGACTGTGATTCACCTTATCAACTTATCAGTTGGTTTTGTTCCTCGGGACAAACATTTGATGTTTACATGTGATTCTCACATTCTGATCCTTGTTCTCATTACACCCGTTGAGCTCTCATGTGTTGTTTACTATCACCAATTGTTTCGTGATTCAATCCAAAGTCTTATCAGTTGTTATCTTCTTATCTTCAGAGATGATCCTTCTCTTATTACTTCTGGTCCTCCCGGCTTTTTCCAAGGATTACTGTACCAAATGGAAACCAATAGCTCCTGATGAAACTTGCTGGAAAGTGGCGACTGATAACAATCTGACGGTGGAAGCTCTGCAGAAGCTGAATCCGGGCGTTGATTGTGATAAGCTGGAAGTTGGGCAGAAGTGAGTTCACAGCTGATAAAGGTTATCACCTAATACATTTCAGGATCTGCTTATCAGTATCCGACGTCAAGCCAACATGCACCAAGACATACAAGTTTGTCACAGGAGACACTTGTTACTCTATCTGGACTGCCAATAAGTTATCAGAACGCGAGTTTCGTGAGATGAATGATGGGATTGATTGTGATAAGCTAGAAGCCGGAAAGGACATTTGTGTTAGCATCAATCCAGAAGCCACGGAAGTCCCAGAAGTTCCCACTAATCAGACTGAAATAGTGAAACCGTCGCTTCCAATGGTGGAAAGTGAGTTTTTCACTTATCAGTTCTTATCAGTCATAATCACTCTTTCAGCCCCTGAACCTTGTTACGAGTACACTACCATCAAGGAAGGAGACACTTGTTATAAAGTTTCAGTGGCTTACGGATTGAACTTGACAGTTCTTCAGGCAACCTATGATTGCGATGCTTTGAAGGTAAGATACCCTGATAGGATCCTTATCATTTATCAGCTCTTCAGATCAATGATACCATTTGTGTCTCTAAAAACTACACTTGCCAACATCGCTTCGAAATAAAGCCCGGGGACACTTGTTGGTTCCTGGAGAACGCCTTCAAAACGAATCAGACCGAGATGGAGAAGGCTAATGAAGGTGTCAAGTGTGATAATCTTCCGGTGGGACGGATGATGTGCGTCTGGTCGGCAGATGATAAGAAGCTTCCAAATGTGACGTGCATTGATAAGAAGAAGGTTGATAGTGAGAAGAGATGTCAAGAGTTGGCAAAGGAGAACTTTATCACTATTGATCAGTTCAAGTTCTTGAATCCCAGGGTCAATTGTAGCTTGAAAGTTCCAAAGGATACTGAAATATGTGTCAAATCACAATCTACGAGACCCTGCTCTTCAGTTCAACCTGTGGATCCTAATCAGAACTGCACAGTGATAATGCAAAGATATCAAATCAGCAGTTGGCGGTTGATGAACTTGAATCCAACTTTGAGATGTGACAGATTGCAAAATACTGAAGAGGTTAGCTTCTGAATTGCAAACTGATAGCTTATCACTTTCAGATTTGTGTTGGCATGGGGCCATTCAAACAAGACGAGTGCACTGATAGTCGACGAGTCACTCAGGAAATTGATAACTGTGATAAGCTCGCCAAAGTCACAGGACTCACAAATGGACAGATTGAAGCGATGAATCCGATGATGAAGTGTGGCAGGAAGTTTGAGTGGGGGTCATTGATGTGCACTGCGTCTTTGGGTCTCGCCACGAAAACTGCACAACAGCTCATAGTGCAGAACTTGAAAGATATGGCTCCGGAACTGGTGAAGAAGTTTGATGCATACAATGTCAATCCAAATGAGCAAACTGAGAATGCAATGAATCAAGAGTTGGTTGGAGCTCTGCAGCAGCCGAATGTCAACTCGAAGCTCAAAGAGCTGTACAAAACGGATGAGAAGATTCGGAAGATTCTGGATAGTCAGCATCCACTGCCACGTCAGAATTATTGTGAGGAGATTAAGAAGACAAAGATGGAGTTGGTGAAATTGGAATCTTCAAGGTGATAATGAGATTTTACAGAGATAACATCAAGAACTGCTACTGTGGAAACGAAGAACTTCTGCTGTACTGTCAGGTGTTGGCTATGAAAAGGTTTATGGAAGGAGTGGAAGCGGCGAATGAGGAAGCTAGGAACGTGACCATGTTACGGTAAGTCCACTAGGGCGGACTTGCAGATAAATGACTTTCAGAGCCAAGAGAGCAGTTGCCTGCAGTTTCTCTACTCCGCTAACAGGTGAAGACAGCCTGTCAGTGTTCAAAAGCATCTATGGAGGATGTTTTGCTGGCGGTTGCTCATTTCCAATTGGTCTTGTGGAAATAGTTGTTGAAGCCAACATCTGTGCCCCGCTAGTCAAGTTTGCAGCGGACACTGTGATCTTCTGTGAGAAAGGAGAACACGATTGCTCAAATGTTGAGGAAGAGAACATTTCCGGATTGAAGTTCCTGGCGGAACGGAAGCTTGGAGGAAGTATTAGTTTGTGCGCGATTGGTTCGAAGTTGGTGAAGATGTTGACAAAAGGAGGGATCAGTTTGTGTTGGGAAGTTCTGGCAGCTGATTACTATGGATTCATTGGGAAGTTGAATCTAGGTTCCAACTTGAGATTGGCAGTGGTGGATGTGAGTTGTTTTAATTCAAAAGTAGGTCAATCTTATCCCTTTTAGGTCGAAGGTGGCGCTACTATGAAAGTTCACGGATTGGCATTCCCGAAACAGTGCCGTCATGCTGAATTCGAGTGTGAGGATTACTGTAGATGGAGTGCTGCTGGTTGGCATAATGGAAAAGCTTATGGATACTTCAAAATCAAAGCTCTCGCATTGTTCGGATTTGGTGGTTTCAAACTCATTGAGGAGACGTACAATGAGCCAGGAAGAGTTGGTTGTGCTCAGGGAAGAGAAGCGGCGGTTGTGATTCGGAATGAGAGGAATTGCCAGAATCAAGATGATCGGGAGATTCAGAGACGGTGCTGGAGTGCGGATGATAAGGTTTGTAGTGATAAGATATCCTTGATCAATTTGAAAGTTCAGATGGGCTGGGACCCGCTTACTAAAGAATGGGGATTCGGATTCCAACCCAGTATCTGGGGAAACACGTTGTTTGTTTGTGAATTTGTGGACAAGAGTGGGCAAAAGATTGGATTTGATGTGTATGGAGGAAAGTCGAAGAATCGAGGAAAGAACAGCTTCCACTATGTGGTGAAGAATGATGGAATCTACTTTGGAACTGAAAAGTACAAGGAGGATAAGCTCATGGGGTCATGGAACAACCCTTGTGAAGAGGAGAAGCCAGCACCTCCACCAACTCCTGAACCGGAGAAGAGTGAAGAACCGACTGGAACATCTTCTCTGCCAGCGGCTGGATGTGGAAAACGAATTGTTGGGTACTATACAGGATGGGGAGACCGGGAGATTACGGAGAATCAACTCAAGAAACTTACCCATGTCATCTTTGCCTTTGTCGCAATGTACGCAGATGGAAGTGTGAAGTTTGGAGCTGTCAGTGCTGATGATTCCGGGCCACAGGCGGCGATAAAGGCGGAGAGACGGTTTTTGGATATGAAACGGAAGGCGAGAGCTGTGAATTCTGGAGTTCGAGTGATATTTGCAGTTGGTGGATGGGACAACTCACAGTATTACTCTCCAATGGCAGCTGATCCAGGAAAGAGAAAGTTAGTGAAATGTGCCTTATCAGTGATAACCCAAACCTTGCAGAACTTTCATAGACTCCGTTGCCGCTTTCATTGAGCATCATCAAATCGACGGTGTTGATTTGGATTGGGAGTATCCTGATATGAACGGAAAGGATCGAGCTAATCATGTCACACTTGTTCGGGAACTTCGAGAGCGGTTCAATGAGATGGCAAAGGCCAAGGGACGCAAGGATCCTTATGTTATCACTTTGGCGTCGGCGGCTGGAGAATGGAATCTGAGGAAGGGATATGATTTGAGTGGAATTCTGAAGTATGCGGATTTTATCAATGTGATGACCTATGATTACTATGGAGCCTGGGAGTCCAAGTGGGGAGCCTACACGGGAACTCCGGCTCCATTGTACTTTGGAAGTTTGAAGGGATTCTCTGGAAAGCTCAATGCAGACTTTACTATGAGATTCTACACTTGCAAGACGAAGAAACCTAGTCAGTTGAATCTGGGAGTACCCTTTTATGGAAGATACTGGAAGAATGTGCTGGGACCGATTGAGAAGGGAGACGAGATGTGGAGAACTGCAGCGCCAAAGGGAGGAATCTATGAAGGAGGTTATGTTGGGTGGAGGAATCTGGAGAAGGAGGGATGGAACAAGGGAGCAGCTTCATGGCACGATAAGACCAAGACCCCGTATATTCTGAATTCTGGAGCGCGGATGTTCCTGGGATTCGAGAATGAGAGAAGTTTGAAAGAGAAGATCAGCTATGCCACCAACATGAATCTGGGAGGATTGATGATCTGGGCGCTGGATCTTGATGACGATGCAGACACCCTTCTCAACTTGGTTTCTTCTGCGGGACTCTGTTCCGGTGGCAGTGGAGACAATGTCAAGTACACTTGTGTGCCAATAGATGACGTCAGATGGTGGACTCCGGAGAATTCAGATGAGTCCAAGCAGGGACAGTGTGGAAAGTCGGCGCCGCTTATCAATGGCTACTACCCGGTCTGTGATCCGGATGATCCTGGATTCTCGTGTTGTGGAGCCGCCGGGTACTGTGGAAGTGGCAAGGATTACTGTACCTGTAAGGGATGTATTGACTATCGGAAAGATCCGAAGCTGATTGTCAAGGAACCAGTGAAGCCGAGCAGACCGATTCAATGGTATACCCAAGATGCCCCAGATGGAAAGAGAGGAAGATGTGGAAAGGATATTCCAAAGATCAATGGGAAGGTGAGAGTACTATCAGTGAAACAGTAATCAGTTGTAACTATTCAGATGCCAATCTGCAATCCTGACGATGACTTGAAACATTGCTGTTCTAACGGAGGATTCTGTGGAACTGGCAAGGAGTACTGTAGTTGTGACGGATGTGTTGACTACAAGAAGCAGAAGAAGCCATAATCATCTCAATGTACATTTTACCATTATAACTTTTGCTCATTTTTTGACTCTTTGGAACCAAATAAACAAGAATTGGTTGTGAGTTGTAAGTTTTATTAGTAAAAAAGTGAAAAAGATGTTAGAAAATTAGTGAGGGTTAGAAAAGGTGAGTACAATTGACCCCAATGAATTACAATTGAAACATGGATTGATTAAAAAAATTTACAATCACCAATTGAACAAAATTTTCAAAAAATACAATACAATTGAACCAAAAATATAAAAATATAATACATTTACTTCCAAAGAATCCGGTGTCGTTGTCAGTCTTCCCGTCGATTTGTTCCACATAACTCCAGCGCCAGCACGCGTCCACTGGACTTCTGAAAAAGTATTTGTCAAGTTCGGGTTCAGCTTCCTAGTTTAATTTTCTTTTATGAGTTTCCCTTTACAATTATACAACTTTTCTACAAGATCTCTCCCAAAACACTCATCCTTCCAAATTTTCACTATCAGATCTATTCGATGTCCCTCTTTCCAATACCCACCTTCCGTTCTCCAGCTAGTCTGTGCTGCACCTCACCTTGCTTCGCTTCCGTGTTGTGCTTAGCAAAGGTTACCTTGAGGTTTGGCACTTCGGGGCGTTTTCCCGTCGAGATTGTTCCTTTTCTAGGCGTGGCTGCTGGAAGAGTAGGGACTCTTCATCTCCGAGTGGTTTGTTTGCTTCATCGTGGAGAACGGTGGTGTTGTGACGCGTTGGCTCCGTCCGAGGTGGTTTTTCTTCGAGACAACTGCTTCGGTGAAAATATTCGAAGGTCTTCTATTGTAGTGACCGTTAATGATGAGTCCAGTGCTTCCGGAAATCTAAAACATCATTTTAACTACATTTGAAATTAAATCTGCTGAGTTTCAGAAGTTTTTCATTTTCCAATACCCACAAGTCTATTTTTGTGATATTCACATACCTTAATTCCGAAGACTCCTCCCCAAGAGCCTTCTGTTAGATCGAGCGAGCGGCTTTTCACTTTTTGCTGTGGACTTCCATCGTCACTCTTTCCGAGGGATTCACAAGTTCCTGAGAAAACTTGGGCGTGGTGACAGCATGGGCGGAAGAAAGCGGTGTCTAAATAATGTGATTTCAAACATTGAACGAATTGAAACGAGTTTTTAAAACTCTTATGTAATTCAGTTTGGTTAATTTATTCCTGGAACATCTTTTCCTCGCAATTATGAAAGATTTTTCGAGAAAGTGACTTGCTTCAGATGAGTTTGAGAAGAAGTAGTCTACATTTTGTGAGAAAAAGTAATGCGATTGTTTGGAGTTGAGTGAGAGGATTACTGTAGATGTGAAGGAAAAGTGAATTTTGTGGGACCTAAATACTTATCTATCAAATCATTTTAGTTAATCCAACAATTCCAGAAGACAGTCGTTTCATAGATTGTACTTTCTGGCTGGTATCTAATGATTATAAATTGGTTCAAGTGGTTACTGTAGTTTTTACCAAGCATCTTCTTGTTTCCTTTCCCATCACTAACCTCTTGGAGTAGTTTCATTGGACTCCCATTGGTGACATGAATGGGCGTGTCCGCTGATTTTTCCTTTTTGAACACACGACTGGCCGGCTTCTTGAATAGATCATCATTACACTTCGGCGAACTTTTCGGGGTGCAGGGCACACTGCTGTGGTGGCCTGGTTGGAAGGTGGCCGGGGTGCAGCTGACATCAGCCTCATTGGGTTCCGAGTTAGCGTTCGACTGAAACATCGAGTCTGATTTGAACAGTGACTTCAAATAATGTTTGAAAAAAGATGGAAACTTTACATCTAGCTTTTATCAGGATGTTTTATTTCTATCTACTAATGTCTGAGAATTTTCCACCGTTGCCTACTTTAATATTCATCTATCAAATAGTTTCGTTAATTCAACGATTCCAGAATACAGTCTTCTCATAGATTCTATCACTAACCAGTTGATGCACCGTCGGCGGCAGTAGAGCTTCCTTGTAGGTCGCTGTCAGGGCGACTTTTGCATCTTCCTGTGCAGACCGATGGTCAGTGGACTTCTGAAAAAGCATGTAACTTTTTGTATATTCTGAAAAAGCATGTAACAGTTCACTACTGTTTTCGGAAGACGGAATTGTCTTGAAATTTTAAAACTGTTGAGCTTTTCTATGTTTTGGCACTTACCGGCGAACCAGCAACAAGAAAACGTCCACGACGAACTGTTCCTCCGACTCATACATTGCCGGGTAAGCGAAGTCGTTTTGCGTTTTCGAACGCTTTTCCGTGATTGAGCTCAACGTCTTTGGCGACTGCATCCACTGAACGAACTTCCCAGCGGCGATGTTTTCACTGAACGAGAAGGCAATGCTTGAAAATCGTTCAGAGCAGTTGGGTGGAGGCGACATTTTGACAATTTCTTGTGAGAATAACTTGAATCTGAAAATCGCCAAATCGTCTTCAAATGATTTCAAAGACCACTCACCCAAGATTCTCTAGAATCTCGATTTGTTTCTCCTTTTTGGAATAGCATTGTCCAGTACTGAGGCCCATTATCAGAAACTTCTGGGTAGTTGCAACGGGGGGCAGTATCTGAAAATTGAACAATTTATCGCTTTAAGAATGAACCAGCTATTTCAAATTTTGTGGAAAATCTTAGTTTCCAGTCGAGTTTCCCTCGAGCTGTCACAAAATTTAAAAAAATCCCTCTCTCCAATAATACATGTTTTCCCTTTCTTTTCAGTTTCCCTGTACCCACCTTGGGGATGTGGTCCCCACTGAGCTGATCCGCCCCTTCTCGTGGCTTGCTTGAGGGCGGCGGTGAGAAGGTTTGGGGGTGGGGGAACAGCTCAGCAAGAACAGTCGGACACCCAGCCGACTCGTCCAACGGCACATCCTTGCTTGTCTCGTCTCGTTTCTGAAATATTGCGGTTTAGGCACTCAAAATTACAGTAATCTTCTTCCAAGGTTCTCAAAACTTTTTTCAGAAAATTCGAACGAAATGTTTTGTTCCCAATTTCGCCCTTAATTCAGTTCCACTTCACCCACCTTTGGGATGTGGTCAAGACTACAATGATTTTTGGAATAACTCTGGAATTCTCAGAACACGTGCAAGAAGTGTTACTTCCCACAAGAAAATCTTATCTATTTATGTTTCCAAATTTTGGAGAATGTTTCAATTTGAGTCAATTCAAGCTCCCATGTACCCACCTCTGCGACGCGGTCCCTTCCGGTCTGAATTCCCCCTTCTCGTGCCTTGTTGCTCTGCGGCGGTGAGAAGGGTGCTGGTCCTGGGCCCGAGAAGGGCCCGAGCGTGGAAAACAGACCTTCCGGGACAATCGGGCTCCCAGCCAACTCGTTCCACGGCGCGTCGCTTCTCCTTCCATTCGTCTGCAATGAAACGATTTTAGAAGCACGAAAATCAGCTTTCGTGAAATTCAGGTCTGTGCATTGGTTCAAATGGTTACTGTAGTTTCTGCCCTGCATATTGTTTTCTTTCCCCCATCACTCTATTCACTAATGGTTCGGAAACCCACAGCTTACATAACCTCTAGTGTTCATTTTTTGAGTTATAAATGAAACATTTGAATTTCTCATCAGTAATCTCGCTTGTATGTCGTTAAATATATAAAAACAGAAAAAATGTGAAACACTTGAAAAAACTGGAATTCAATGAAAAACGATAGAGCCTGAATTTTCAGGAATGTTCCAAAGCCTACTCTGGCTTCAATGAGGTCGCGGAGACCCCGCTCACTTGTGATTAAGCTGTACTTGAGCAAAACTCGGCTGGAAGATACCCTAGAATCAAAGAGGTGATGTTCCTAACAAATGTGTGAGAAATATTCCACCAATGCTTCTGTATCTCACAGCTTCCCTGCCCCTCATGCCCATTTATTTCAAAATTTCCTTTCAAGTCATAAAACACTTGCATTTTCCTCTACAGTACTCTTTTTCCATTTGACTTCCACTCACCTTGCCTTTTCCTACGTAGAAGATGCTGGGGGCGGAGAGTGGTTGCCTCTCCCTGTCTGGAATACACTTTTACTAGGTGAAAGTTGATAAAAGTGAGAAAACCGGTAGAAAAACGGAGACTTTTCGAATGTCAGGGTTCAATAGGTTGATAAATATCATAAAACGAGCCAAAAAACCCGAATATTCATCAAAAAAAAAGCCTAAATTGCTAAAAAAATCATCAAATTTTCTCAAACTCCACCGGGAATTATTGATTTTTCACTCGTCGCTGGCTTTGGCGCCAAGTTTGAACGAGCCCTGGGAAGTTCAAACTCTAAACTTTTCAACTCCAGAAATCAGTCAATC
The DNA here is from genome assembly GCA_900536315.3 of Caenorhabditis becei. NCBI lineage: Eukaryota > Metazoa > Nematoda > Chromadorea > Rhabditida > Rhabditidae > Caenorhabditis > Caenorhabditis becei. The sequence goes on from LR539664.1 coordinate 555,835, forward strand.
TGAAAAGAAGAAAATAACGGCTGCCCTGATCTGATCCTGACACCTGTTGGCTGATATCCCGACACACTTGCACTGCGCCACGTGGAACGGGAAAGTGCCGGCTCAGGAGCCGGTGATATCCCTGCTGATAATGGCCGGAGAGGGGACTTTGAAACTTCCAATTCGAGTAATCATTCGGTCAGTTCTGTCCCGTTTTATGTTGTTTGGTACTTTACAGGTTTCTATAGAAGTATCTATCTTTAGAGTTGGCAAAAGCAGTCATTGTCTGACGTGCCCAGCCCAATGAAATTGATAATTATCTATTATTTATTGTTATCACTTATTGATTATTAATGTTCAAATTGGTACGTAAAAATTAAAACTATTACTAAACAAATATACAATTCTACTACCAGAGCTATCATATTAATTATCACATTCCCATATCCTAAATCTATCTCATGATAATCTATCTTATGATACATCTGGCTAGAACAATAAAACTCTGATCATCAAACCTATAAAATCAATGAAAACTTTCACCAATACAATCAATAAAAATTATCATACAAACACGTTGAACTATTCATAATTATCAGTTGACGCGTCCGATCACTTCAGCGGTCTTCTGCAATTTGGGCATATTGGATTGACTGCCTTCCAATCGTTGAGACACTGAAAATCACAGATTGATACTCAGAATAGGAGAGATTTGAGACTTACTTTGGAATGGAAGAGCTTCTTGCATGGACACTTCGGGATTCTGTCCTTCTTCGACACCTCAGCCAGGCATATCAGACAGTCCGTCTCCATCGCTTCGTACTCCTTTCTCGCTTTGTCGTAGTCGTCGAAGAACGTCTTTGAAAGAGCAGGAAGCTCTGGGACAGTCGGGAGATTCGTTGCACTCGGAAAAGAATTCAGGTTCAAGAAGCACCCCTAAACTTTCAGCTAACCTTTAGAATGTCAATGTTCTTTTGAACCACTGACATGTAGTCGTCAAACTTCTCGGTGAACACCTTCAGCTCCTTCTTGGCCCGTTTCTTCATTGACTCATTGGATGTGCGAGAAACTAGTCTAAAAAGGAATAATGAGATCCTGAAAGAAATTGGAAGCTACTCACTTGTTCACCAGTTTCGTGGCTTCTCCCACTGGATCGTCCAATGTGGCACGAGATTTCTTGGCCCGGAGCTCGGTTAGCATGCGGACATCGGTCTTTCGAGAAGTGACCTTCTTCAGCGAATCTTTCAGAGTTTCAATTTCGCGGCATTTCTCGTGAACCTCTCGTTTCACATCATCAACCTGATTAGTGTACATCTTTTCGAGAGTCACGAAATGTCTGCGATGGTCTCTAACGAGGATTTCCCAATCATCAGCGAACTTCTTCTGAGTTTTCTCCAGATTCTTAACTTTTTTGTGACATTCTTCAAAGTCCAGCTTCAACTTCTGAGTCAGTTCCTTCTCCTTGGACAACTGTTGTTGAACTATGTCCAACTTCTGCGCTTTCTTGATGTTCTTGTCGAGATCCCATTCGATTTTCTGATTGATCTTCTGCTGTTGATCCAACTGCTCACGAAGATCCTTGATCAACGTGTTCTGCAGGCTATTCGTCTTGCTCAAGTCCTTATTGTTCGCCTTGGCTGCTCTCAGCTGCCTGGAATGAAAAATGTTGTACTCTAATCGAATGTCTAAGTGGAACTCACTTCTCGTTATCTTGCTTCAACTGCGTCGTCGCGTCATTCACGGTCTTTAGTTTCGATCTCATCTTCTCGATCGACTTGTCGTGCTGTTCCGTCTTGCACCGAAGTTTTTCGTCTATCTCTCGCAACTTCTCCTCCAGCTCCGCGACTTTTGCCAGCGCGTCATCCAGATCCTTATTCGACTGTTCCATCATTTCGGATGGAAAGGCGTCTGTTGTGGAATCGGGGTCTAGACAGGATTCTGATGTGACGGTGACAGTGATAGATGTGACAAAAACAGAAGTTTCAGTTGCCGATTGGGTGTCATCACAATGTTGCAAAGTTATCGATTCGTGTTCAGTGCCAAAACTCGAGTCGGAGATATGATCGAAATCTTGCGCAGATTCGGATGGAGTAGACAATGTTGTTTCGGCGCCCAGGTTAGGTTCAGATTCAGAGTGTTGTTCGTATTCCAGTACACACTCCAGTATCGATTTCTGTTCGGACTTCTTTCCTGCAGGATCCTCTAGGCAAAACGAGCATTTTGAGATGTCGATTCGATAGCAGGCCCTTTGATTGTGCAGGAATTCGGCCAGTGGTGAGGATTCTTGAATGTACGACATGATCATGTCTTGCTCAAAATTTGTGGTCCTTTTCCATATTGGAACTTCCTCCAGAGTTTTGCCAATCGAATCGAGGACTTCCTTGTCGGAAGCGTCCCAGACCTTCTTTGCGTATTCATCGCGTATCTTCAGTGCTTCTTGTGGGCACTTTGATAACGCAACTGGATTGAAGTGGTCTATTGCCTTTCGCGTCAAAATTTGGATCTTCTCAGTGCTCATGAATAAAGGGTCCGTCTGAAATTCGATGAATGAAATATGAACTCGAGACTCAAAACACACCCGATCCTGCGGGAAGAACCCTTCCAGACCATTGAAGTACGTTCGGACATCTTCTTGATGGAATAGGAAGATCTTTAATCCGAGAATCAAGTCGTACATGAATTCATAAAACACGTCCGCAGCCAATTTGCACAGCTTTCCGCTTGGTGTGGTGATAGGAGCGGATTTATGTTTGGCTCGGAGGATTGGGTATATGATGAATTCAATGTGCTCCCCTCCGTTTTTGACCTGCTTCATCGCTAATTGCAGTGCAACACTCGCCTGCATCGTCTGCATGTCATCCCGACCACCGCCCAGCGGGAATCCAGCTCGATCCATCTCGGCTCGCATCACAAATTGTCTTCCCAGCTCATTGAAAATACGAACGACTTTCGTTTTCTTGATATCCGGCTGGAAAAGAAATAGTCAAAGAACTGCTATCGATTATTTCTAGCTCACCGTGTTTCTATTCGGAAGGAAAAGTGCCGGGTATGCATTGATAATGGCTTGGAGACTCTTCAGCAGACTGTGAATAGTACGGGTTCTTTCATGCTTCACATCACTTCCAGAATCATCTATCAATTGCTTCAGAATTTGCTCTAACGAGTCATCATCATGATTCTCCGAATCGTTGACTAGGGTTCGTCGTACATCTTCGATCAGCTTGTCCATAGAACACTCGGCTTTCATAGATCCTTTTTGGAGTTTAGAAAACTTTGTTTCGAAATCCTTGAAGACCTTCTTCTCCAGGTCGACTGTCCACTTCACAAACTCCATTGTCCCACCAAGACCTTCTTCTTGAGCCTTCAGGTACAGCGCCAGCAGTGATTGAGTGATCGGGTCTTTGATGACGTCAAGCTTGTAGACCATCGTCTCCAGAATCAAGAAAACATCGAGCTTGCAGATGAACGTTTCTTTTTTGAGACTTTTGTAGAGTAAGGGTTTCCGCTGGTACTTGTCATCTATTCTATCCATCCTGGATCCGGGAACGTCGTTGGAGATGAGAAGGTTCTCGTAGAGCTGCCTCGGCGTCTCGAACATGTCTGAAAAAGCGCTATGTTATCAGTAATAAACTAGCATTATCACTCACTAAGCTCACGGTGGAGCAATTCAAGAATCGCCTGCGCGTGCTCCTTCAAGTTATCCTTTCCACACTGATTCTCAGCGCATCCGTCGCAGATCGGACTAAGACGATCGACAATCTGCAATGATAGATGATAAGGGAACTGATAATAGACTATCAACTAACCGTTATTGGGAAGTACGACCTGGCCATGACCAGCAGCGTTTTCGGGGAGACGTCGACAGCCCAATCGTTATCGCTTGGCTCCATTTCTGCACCTGGAAGGGAAGAAGAGTTAGTGATAATGTGATAAGATTAGAGAGAAAAAAGTGAATTAGAGTGAGGAAAAAGAAAACGAAGAGAACTTTCAAAAAAGGAGATGAACGTGTATGGGCAGTGCAACGCGCAGTCCCTGTGTTCTGACCTATCCTCATTTGCCCACATGGTCCGCAGAGAGGAAACTGCACAAATGCAAACTCGCTCTCCTGGACAAACGGGTAAAGATGGGTGACGGGTGAGAGGTAAAAAAACGAGTGAAACACGAGAAAGAAAGTTTAGAAAGAGCCATATATGAGTGAGATATGTGGCAGTCAGCAAGAGGGAGCTGATTGAAAAGTGCCAAGTTGGCGAGGTCAATGCTTATTATTTTTTGCGTGAGGCGTCACGTGAGATTTGGGTAGAGAGTTCCGGAAAAACTAATCAGGAAAAGACAAGACTGAATGAGTTGGGAACGGGACCGAGACGACACACTAGTGAGAACTGATAAATCAGTGATGAGGATGCACCGAGCTATCATTATGGAAGGAACTACAGTATTCCAGATGAATTCAATTATCACTCGGATCAGAGACAGAAGTTCACAAGATGTCAGATGATTCGATTCATCAAAAATTCATGTGGAAAATCGAATAGTTCATTCTGAAAAGCTACAAAAATGATACTAATTATTCCTGCTGAACTGATAAATCACTATGAATCTATGTATTTGCTGATTATGTTTTTGTACTGGTAGAGAAGTTCTCAACGGATTTCTTATCATTAGACGTTCTGATAGTAAAGATAAAGTGTCTTGAAAGGGCTTTCACTCAGTTCTTTTGCCAGGGCAATCTACATTGATTGGAGTAACCGACTAACTTATCAGTGAACCTTGGAATTCAACAAGTGCACTCCAGCATTTCTCTGTTATCACGTCACTCTGGCTCCCATTTCCTTACCAAATCAGTCATTTCCTGCAGAAACATCACAGCCTCCCAAGCCGACAGAAATCGTTTCTTGGTGGCGCAGCGCCAGTGTTCCGGTTTCTCAGTCAACAGGTGCTTGGTTCGAAATTCGAATCCCCACAGCGTTCGTTTTCATCTTTTCAGATTCATCTAGCTGCTGACTCTAGCTTGAACGTTTGTAGTCTGAACTTTTCTGTGCAGGTTGAACTTTGGCGCGGAAACTTGGAAAAAATCGATTTCTCCAGCGGAAGTTTCGTTGATCAATTCCGAAGGGTTTTTTATTGATTTTTGATCGTTTTTTTCAAAAAATTTCAACGGTTTTTCGCAAGTTTTGATTGTCTTACAGTGTCCTATCGAAGTATACTTCGTTTTCTTGTAAATTGTCGTCTATTTTCTGCTTCTTCCAACTGAATTTGGATTTTCAGCATGGTGAACCCCTCCCCCTCCCAGGATCTTCTATGTTGGAAAAGGGAGAAGGTAGGAATATAAGGCCACTAGCAAGAAGAATTTTATGATATTTCAGGAGCAATCGTTATGCTTCGTGGAGGAGGACGGAACACTCTGGAGGATTTCACGCCACGAAGGTCTATAAGGATCGAAAATGCGAAGACGGCGAGAAAGGAATCGATCGAAAGAGACGCCCGAATCGCCTCTTCCAGTCAGTCTCCAATGGCAAGAAAACCGCGTGTTTTAAGAGAAGCGCAGCAAGCTGGCGCATCGCGAAGCCCGACCGCCACGGTCGAAATCAAGAAGACCGAGGAAGCGAAAGGAGAGCTGAAGCTGCTCGTCGAGGTCAGAGTCAAGATGGACCCGAAAGATGCACCGAAACGGAAGGGTCAACTTCAAGGAAAACGGAGGAGCATTTCGGCAGGAACGGATCAGCGGAGAGGCAAGGAGCCGGTGCAGCCGAAACGAGCTCGATGCGACACGGTGAATCTGGACAACGACGAAGATGATGCGGACATCGTGAGTTATAGAATGCTCATTATTCCTTTCAATTGAGCCTTTTTTAGCTTGCTGTCGTTCGATCATCGTTGCATCTGGACATTACCAGCATGCGAGTGGAAGGAGGCGATAAATCGTGGCTATCCGATTCACAGATTTTCGCGATTCTCACCGTTATGCAAAAGAAGTTCACCGGAATGCGATTCATCGATCCAGCGTTGAGCCAGAGAAACGATGTGTCAACGCCAGCAAGACTCATCCGGAAATTCCAAGACAACAATGATGTGAATATCATTATGTTCCCGATTTGCAATGGAGGACACTGGTATCTGCTGACCATCCAGAACAACGCCTGGGAGCTATACGATCCATTGATGAAGAGGACGCCACAACTTGCTGCTGACCTGGCAAAGAAATTCAAGCGGAAGCTCACTCGGACGAAGGAATCAGAAGCAGCACCGCGACAGAGAGATAATTGGAACTGTGGTGTCTTCATCGTCAAACAAGCCGAGACAATCCTAACCGGTCAAACATGGTTCAAGGAGAACATTGACCTCATGATGATAAGGGAGGAACTGGTGCAAATGCTGGAAGGAGCTGGCTACAACGTAAGTTTTGATACTTTAGATGATTCCATCACAACCAATCAATTTTTCAGTGCGTAGACGAAAACGAAGTAGCGGATACAAAGTCAACAGATGACACTAGGATCGCAGCTTCATCAGTGCACCAACAAGAAGATATCCAATTCGACGACGTCTTCAGCTCTCCAACACAAGAGATTTTTCTGGAGCGTTCAGTGGTTGAAGAGGTCCGGGAAAGACCATTGTCATCGCCAATGTTCCATCATTGAAACGACGACGTTCGAACGTTCGAACTCTCCGAACAGAAAGTATCACTTGGAAAACATCGATTCGGACACTTTGGTGGAAACAAGGAAGGAGGATAACAATAATTGAGAAATCATTGAAGCTAACAATTGTAAATTTTATTAACCTTCAATAAATCTAACACATAATAAAATTTAAAGTTATCAGATACTCGAGCATCTATCCATTTTGAAAAAATAGTTTGAAGCTAAACTAGAATACGGCCTAGATCAAACAGATATAATGCGATTTTGAGATTTTGAGAAAAAACCTCACAATCAGAACAACCAATCTCCTGCAAATAGTTTCCAGTGACAAAATATACGAATTTAGAAAAAAAGACCAAGATTTATTACACGGATTAGGTAGGTACTGATTATCTTGTCAATACACGCGAAACTTGCACAAAAAAACGATAGTTTATGACATAAATTATGGGGTTTTCAGGGAAATATGAAATGTTTCCCGGGACTCGTAAAGTAGGCGGAGAACTCTGAAAAACTTCTGGCAAAGTTGGCGTTTCTCATGACATTTGGTAAAGGAATCTGGCTTGAGGTGCAATTCTGACTGGTATGAATATACTTTCGAGTTTTAGAAATTTAGCAGTTTTTTTTAGTTTTTTCATTTCCAAATAGAAAAAAGTTTGACCCGGAAACGTTCAAATGTTGCGTGCTCTTCCTCCTCTTATCCGGCTCGTTTTCTCGCAGCACAAAACCGAAAATTAAACGCGATTCATGTCAAGTTGCTCTGCTCCCTCCGCAAAATTGTACACTATTCCAACGAGGGGTTCGTTTCGAAAAGAAGAACCCATTGAAGGGGGGTGTGAATGGGTTGGCTTCTGGGGGCTTCCATCATTCTATTTCTTCGATGTTTCCAATTTGTTCTCTCAAATTGGAATGTTGCCTCATGAAATGTATATTATTTTTATGCTCTTCATGTGACTTCTGAGATTCTCTTCTTCTTTTTGTTCTTCACGAAGAAAAAAAGTTTGTGTGATAAGTTTCTGACTAGATGCATATATTCTGACAAGTTTGACGGACATGTACTTTTTTTTGGTTTTTTGAAAAAAATTTTTTTTAAACCAAACTTTTTGTCTAAATTTTTCATTTTGCGGCATTGGGTCTCGTAGCAAAAAGGCTTCAAGTGGCGGGAATTCAAGTTTTTTCAAAGTTCTGTACAATACTCCGAAATAACGGCTTACCAATTGGTCAAAAGCTGTTCCAGCTAACAAAAACAAACGTCTCCATCATTCTTGAACTCACATTGATCGATGATGATCCTTTGATTCCCAGGCAAACTTTTGAAGGAAGTTGGCCTCTATGCTAATCTCCACTGCCGTTTGTTTTGACAATGTTTCCAGATTCTTACGTTTCTGAACTCCCTCTGAAACCAGCTTCCCCCCAGCTCATCACATCAAGTGACTCTCTTATCACCCGTTATCATCACTTATCACCTCATTGCAACATGTTTCCAAACACTCCTCTCCTCCCTATCCTTATCTCTTTATCAGTTGACTCGGGGGCTCTTCCACTATCACACACACCCAGAGAACAACTGTTCTCGACGCGAGTATGTCACACCAGTCTCCGGTGTCTCGCAAGTGTAATATCTCACAACGAAAAGAGGTCAGAATGTGGAAGAAGCCGGGGCCCCTAAGGCAACTTTTCTCATTGTCTATGCTCCAATGATTCGTGTCAGATTTTCATTTGTTTCATCTGTCTCCATTTCTTTTCGATTATTATGCTCTTTTTCTTTTGCTTTTCTCATGTTTCCCACTGGAAAGATAAAAGATAAGGGATAGAAATACATATGATAAGAGATGAGTGATGGATACGTGTGTTTTGGCCAGGCTCTTCCTTTGTTCTCAAAGTAATACTACCTAGTAGCTCTCCAGATGACGTATAGGGCTTCTGAATTCTGAATCTGAATCTAGATAACATAAAATGCATCTAGATCTGAGATAAGATATTCAAACATTGCTCCAAAATCCCTTCCCACAACTTCCCAGTGCTCCCGAATCCCTGCCGGTGGTCCCTTAACTACCACTAATAAATCTATACAATCCTGCTCCTCCTTCCCGCACACATATTCAACACCTTACTTTAAACTATTCACTTTGATGTTGGGGCCAGTTTTCGGGATCCGGGATCCAGTTGTAACATTTTCACACTTTTTGAACATGTGAATCTCAAAAAAAAAATAGTACGATGCTCCAAAATAAGATTTCCAGAAGTCCCTTTCTATATTTTTTTCTTCTCTTTTCATAGTTTGTTGTGCTTATGCTCAAGCCTCTTCTATAATAATTGTTGGTGGGGTGGAAAAGTCAGAGGTGTGACAAATACTAAAATGGTGAATAAAATGGGCCCCGGAGACATGAATTATTGAATGGCCTTTTTTCCGATGGTTCTCCTTTTCTGTTTTTCGTTCCCCCCTTTCCTATTAAATTGAAAAATTCTGCCCGGGATCCAATAAAATTTTAGCTTGTCCAGGTCTTCCTATCTAATTGAATTTCAATGTCATCCCGTCGAATATTTGACACGAAATGTTTTTAATTTCGCATGGCGAGACCACACAGCCACAATGTGGCAGGTTTAGAAGCCAAAGAAGGCTGAATTCAGCTTTAGCTGATATTTACCAAATTTCTTCATCTTCAATTATTCTTGACCTACAGAGATTTATCAGAATCCCTACCCCCAAAGGTCACCAACCTTTCCAAACATCTTCCCCGAAAAGCTCTACCCACCGGAAGTGCTCATTGTCCTTCCCATCCCCCGATTCCTAATGAACAGAACAAGATATTTCCACCTCACCAACTCGACTTCTGGGCGTGTCGGTACCGGAAGTACGCCGACATGAGCACATGAGAGGGGGCGTGGCCTACATGTCCACTCGGGTCTCCGCCGACATGTAGGTAGTGATTATCTGTTTTTAGAAGCTAGAAAAGGGAAAAATATTGTAATTATAGGGTTCCTCACAACTCTTTCAATCTTTCCAATTCTTCCAATTTTTCTCCTTCTCCAAAAAATCCATACCTCCCACTTTTCACCTGCTCCTCCTTCTCCCCATCGTGCCAATTTCCAATTAATCTTCCAGGTGTCCTCTCTGCCCCTCCATCATAGAATGTATCGGTGTAGTCCGTGAAATGACCCTTATCAAACTTCTCCTGATCCTCCTTATCACCACAGCTGCTTCGGAACGGAACGAGTGCTACTCGTGCTCAGGAGTTTGTCACAATGAGCCGTGTAACTGTCAGGTTTGTCTTTTTGTTTTTCCTCTCCCCCTCCCAACTCAAAAATTCATAAAAAGGTTAAGCCATTCCGACCATTCTGACCTCGTTTTGCGACCCTCTAAATGACCTCATTCCCCCCTCTGTTTTATGGCTTTTTTGAGCAGAAGACTCTTGAAGACGACTCCGGAAACGGAAACATGTTGCGAAATGCTCCACATTTTTCAGATGGGCTCCTGTGACTCGGCCCAATGTTTCATCGAGAAAAAACCGACGGAAATCCCGGGAGTCATGAAGATCACAAAGGGATGTCTTCGTCGAACCTCCAGAATCCATCACGGATGTGAATACGATCACTTCTCAGATCACATACTTTGTGTCTGTCAAGGTACTAGCGTTTTTGCTTCGAGACCCGATTCCCATTTTTTAGGAAGGTATTGTAACGACAAAGTTGTCATGAACACCACTCGCCACGTTCTCCAAAAGTCGGTAACGTGTCGGGAATGTTCTGATAAACAGCCGGATTGTGATGCCACGTGTCAAGGACACTGGTGTCATGAAGACATGAGCACGGGCGCCGCGGGGTGCGGATACGGGCCACCGGCTCTTCCCTTCTACTATCGGGGACCAGAGCTGTTCTATTATAGGAGCAAAGTTTGTATCACGCTGAGCAGGTAGCTGATAACTAATAAGATTGATTATCAAAATCTGATTATATTCCAGAGGCGCTGGAAAACCCCGCCGACACTGTATCTGCAGTACCAACATGTGCAACACTGTCTACAACTACCGTCACTTATCATACATCAAAGATCGTGATAAGGAACGGGAAAGTAGCATGAGATCTAGGTCATTAGCCCTAAGGTAAGTGATTTGGTACTGATAAAATGATAACGGTATCACTTCAAGTGCCACTGACTACACCCTACCACTGCAAACTTGCTACAATTGCGAAACGAACACTCAGGATGCCACGTCGATGTCTCACACGACAAATTGCCGAAGTAATCGGTGTTTGGGTAAGTGTGCTCTGTTGCGAAATTTAGAAACTTATGAGAATGTCCCATTTCTAGGTCACTATTGCACATATGCTGCTCAACGGCACACGAGCCGAAACACGATGGGAAGGGTGAACTTGGTTCACGCGGTTAGCGAGCTGCAGGGTTGTATGAACGTTTCCGATAAGTCACATGTGAGTTGGAAGTGTGCTCTAGTGATAATTTCAATTTTGGGATGTTTAGATCCAACTGGGTTGCTCGAAAAAGTGGATATCCGATGAATACGAAGAGCTTCACTGTGCATGTCGTGGGAATTTGTGCAATAGCGACTCGCTGACGGCTATTTCTACAAGGAACTTTCAGTTTTTCATTGTTTTTCTAATTTCTCTACGCTTTTGGGTGTGAGGAATTAGAAAAACCAAAAGTTGTTCAAAAATCTCCGGCCACTCTGATTACTTATCGATTTTTCACTTCACATATCTCAAAATTCCTTTCTTTCTCTCCTTTTTTTTCTTTTTTCAAATTTTCTTCAAAACATCAAATCAAAAATCCCATCCTCAAAATTTGTTACTGGTTCGTTTTTCGATTTTACTTTTTTCATCCAATTCGGAATGAATTTGACAAAGTTTTTCTTACGAAACTGACAAACTTATCATCAAAAACAGGAGCGGGGGTTGGTTGGCTTGGGAGAATTACGGGTGAATTACATGAGAATAAAATAGGAAGATAGTGTCAAAATGGAAGAACGGGACGGGGTCTTTTGATAAATATGATACACGAAAACTGGAAGAGAGAGCGGGGGAAATCGATAACCAGGTTACTTGTAATCAATCGATAACTTATCAGGCTTATCATCACACGGGGAACTTCGGGGAGGAACGGGGTCTAGACTAATCAGTGATAATTTTGGCGGGGAAATTTAGAAATCCATGCTGACAATCAAGTCCTGCTTTGGCTCGACCTCGATTCCGGTGACGGCCTGATGAACTTCATCGAGAAACTCGTTGATCTTGCTCTTCGTGATGCCTCCGTTGATGTTTCCAGCGTTCTTGACATCCGGATGCTCGACGAGGAAGCTTGGGTTTTGAATTCCTGAATTATCAATTGTTATCAATTATCAGTCGCTCATAACAAACCCATGGGCCGAGCGTAGACGATCTGGTTGAAATCCGGGCACGAGAACGGCATTCGTTCTATCGGAGACGGGTCTATCGTCGCCGAGACCGAGTCGTATTCCAGCGGCACTTCCAGGCCGTTGTGAGTTGGCAGCAGGTCGAAATCGTGATCTATAACTGGGAAGAGGTTAGATTTCAGGTTTCTTCGTTTAAAAATCTTACGCGACTCTGCCGGCTTCTCCTTCTTGGCTTGGAACGAATTCATCTTCTTCGCCTTCTCCTTGTACGCCTTCTCGCGATAGTGAATCTCCATTCCGACGTTCGAGTCGACGGTTTCAGTTTGTCCGATGGCGATGATGCTCTGAAACATTCACAAATCTTATCAATTCGATAATATCCCGCTTACGTGCTGAGTGGTCTCAATGATGTTGTCATAAGCGGCCTTCTCCTCGATCTCCTCCTTCGTCCGCTCCTTCTTCGGCTCACACGGTGGCGGTGAGTGGGTCTCCATGTTCCGCCCGTTGTTCACGTACTCCTGCACGGCGTCTCGGTACGGATGACCGTCTGGAGCTTCGAAAACGCTGGAATTTGTTAGTTTCAGATTTTTTGTTCAGAATTCAGAAGTTTCACTCACAATTCGCCGTTATTGAAGCCGAACGGGCCATCGTCATCGTCATGCGGCGGCCGATAGGCTTGTTGATAGTGACTGGATCTGTTGGTCGCCTGTATCGGCGGATCGCGCACTGGAGTGACATTGTCCTCGCGAAGCTGAGCGTACGGAGCATCCCCGTCGCCGCCCGGCTGCATACCGCAGCATCCGCAGAACAAGCGGAACAGCGAGTCCATTGGCTGAAAAAATTGGGGATTTAGATGGTAAAGGGTGAAAGAAGCAAAGGAACTGAGCAAAAATCGAGGAAACAATTAATTTAGGTGTTATCAACTTGGAACACAAGATGAACAGGATTTTTAAACGATTTTCAGCTATTTTTAACTCAAAATTGATATATTTTGCTGATAAGCTTACTTTTCTTACGTTTGAGCTGCGTTTTATTAGGGAAAATTTGCTGGAACCAATCAAAACTGTTTTAAAATGAGTTTTTCACAACTACACTGGTTTCCATCGAATTTCTTGATAGTTCTCGGGTATTATTCTTGTCCGCGGTAATTGTATTATGACTCTCACATATTTAATTATGTTTCTACAGAAAAACGCTGAAAAACAAGCCAAAAATCAAAGAACAAACATAAAAATGGCGGCAGTGTCAACAAAAATGATAAAAAGCGACGCGCACTGCATTCGCGCCCCATTGAGAAGTCCTTGTCTGCGTCTCCTCGCTCGGTGCAGTCTCTCACTCGAGAGAACTCGTGGTTTCGGCGATCAGATGACTAGAGCTGCACGGGGATTCAGATGGATAGAGGTTCTGAACATGAAAAATAGAAAACGAAAAAGGAGAAAAATGCAACAAAAAAGCAAGCGAAAAAGTTCTCAACCTGCCGTCTTATCATCAAAAATTTATTGAGAGGGAAAAGCGTTATCAGAAAAAGATAATGATAAAATTGACAAAGTTTGCAATTTGGAAAACCGTCATAAAGACATACTCAATTTTGAAGTAGTACTTGAATCGGCCCCAGCTGAAAAATAAAAAAAATTTTGAAACTTGAAAAAAAAAATGCTTCAGCTCACAATGTCCTCGGAATCTCATCATTTTGCGGAATCTTTTCTCCTCTTTCAAGTCGCTTTTTCGCAATGTATTGTTTTATTTTTGGTAAAGCTACAACGGCAGAAATAGACACTAGCATAATTCCCAAGCTGGTAATTGTGTAAACCGCTGAAAATTTTCCAAATTTTAGTTTTTGAAGCCCTACTTACCCAAAAGCGGCAAACTCTTCGTTTTCGGTAAATCAGCTGATAAGATCACCAAGATAAAGCTCATTGACATAATATTCGTCATCCCGACAGTGAACTAAACAGAAAGTTATACCTTTTTCCCAGTAAGTCCCCACCTTTTCCGCTCTATCCTCAATATTGATAAAAAGCGCAACGATTGATAACACATTGATAAAATAAGCAGGGATCATCACAAGAGCTATATAAAAACCAGGATTTCTTGAAAATGTTGCTTCAAATCTAGTCTGAAACCGGGATTTTTTAAAATTGCCTTATTTTCAGAGTTTTTCAGCACCAAGTAAGTCATATTATCGACAACTGGCTCAATCGTCATTTGAATTGATTGCATTTGCCATTCTCCATTTCCCTGAAATGCAAATTAGCTCTATCGAACAACTATTTCCGCTTACCAATTGCCTCACAGGTCTTGGCAGAGTTCCAGTGTGACCATTGATAACAAACTCTTCCATGAGATAAGTATGGAATAGGATATTGACACTACACGTGTGTCTGTCCATTGGAAAGTTGTAGACCTAAAAAGTAAAATGGCTTTCTTATCACTGATAATCACTGATTACATCCATCTGACAAACTACAGAAGTCACTGAAGCTGTGTACATTCCAACGGATCCATTGTTTCGGAGCTAGAACTTCAAATGTTCAAATTGTCTATGTTATGAGACCTACCCAAGCATATCTTGTCAACTCATTCTCAAAATTCTTGATTTCACTGCTGAAACTCAAAAAATTAGCTTTATCACTTGTTATCATCTATTATCACAAACCAGTCAACAATCGTGGTTTCTGGCATCCAAATCCTATTCCTTGGCACATAAATATGATTGATTCCACCGAATTCTTCAGGATCCCAAGTTAGACGGGGATCATACCAACCCTGATAAAAGTTTATCACTTATCAGTAGGGCACACTAACCGATTGATAATCAAATAGGAATGTGACTTTCTCCTCTGGTTCCACAACTTCTACCAACTTTAACATTGACAACTGAATGTCAATTTCAAATCTTGGAGGGTGTACTGTAGAGTTGTCGGTTATGTGATCTAGAATTTTCTGCTGCCTATCAGCTTATCAGTTCATCACTAACGCAGCGTATAAATCGCATTGATTCCTGGATCATAGGACTTGAAAAGTTTGTCAAAAAGTCGTTCCTGATGGGCTAGAAACTTTTTATATGACGTCACTGAAAAGTTACAAAGGCAAATTACAGCTAAATACAGTAATCTGGATTACTCTGTTCTGAAGTCATGGATTGGGAATTTACAGAAAAAACCAAGAAGAATGGTAGGAAATATACAGAAAAAGCAGAAAATCTAACGAATATTCTAGAATTTGTCATTTTTTTGAGCTTCTGACCTTGCCGAATAGAGTGGAATGAGCAAAATGACAAGTTCTGGGTCTAGTAGGCCGCTAGATCGAGTTACGCGACGAAAAGTGTTAAATTCAACACCTGTGACCTATTAGTAACATTCACATTCAAACAAGAAACACGAAAGAAAAGAGCAAAGTTTATATGAATATGATTAGGAAGTTGATAAGATTTGCCACTTGGAAGATGAACATCAGGACGTATTCGAGGCGGAACATTTTGGAGAGGAACGGGAATCTGGAATTAGGGTCGTGGAGCTGATATGATAACATGTAAATGATAAAGACCCTACTAAGGTTTAAATTCTAACACAAGAGCTTCTGGAAAGCTACAGTGAACTCAAACTCTGTGAACTCAAACTGTACCCTCAGAGACCTCAACTTCAAAACAATTGCTTCTGAACCATTTATCTCCCAATCTTATATGAATTAGTGGAAAGATGGGGATTCTAGGTCGTGGAGCTTTGATGATAACAGGTTAGTGATAAAGACTCTACATTGGTCTAAACTCTAACGAAAGAGTTTCTGAAAAGCTACAGTAATCCTTTGGGAACCATAGAGATCCCAACATCCTTAATATACCCCTGAACTCTTTACCTCCCAATCTTGGGCTTCTCCTCTTCATTATTCTTCTTCTTCCTCTTCATCTGCCACTTTTTCACTAATGGCATAGCGAACACACATGCTATTGAAGCCATCACAATTACCAAACCAACCACAACGTATATTGCTGAAAGGACCCTAACTTCTTTGACAATCTCTTCTGTATTCACCTAGCAATGGAATTCTCTTGGTTTTTGGAAGATCAGCTGCTAGAATCACTAGAATAAAGGTCATCGCCATGATATTGGTAAGCCCAATTGTGATCTTCTCCCCGATATTTTCCATGTTGATAAACAAAGCGACAATTGATAAGAAGTTGATAAAGAATGCGGGGACCATGACAAGAGTCACGTAGAATCCTGGATTTCGTGAAATCTTGGCCTCAAATCTCTGCACCGAAGACGTATTCACAAGTGATGCCTCTTCAGCAACACCAATCCAGGTCACTTCCCATTCTCCGTTTCCCTGGAAGTGATCAATGATAACACTGATAAAAGGACCTGATTACCAATTGACTCAACGGCTTCGGAAATCTCTCCATAGTACTTTTAATTCTGTACTCATCCACAAAATAGGTATGAAACAACACATTAACTCCACACTCATGCTTATCCAAAGGGAACTTGTAAACATCAAGTGCGCAGATAACCGAGGTTACTGTAGATGTGTAGAAGCCAACGGTTCCATTATAGTTGATCCAAGCAGTTGCTGGAGCATCGTCAGAAGTGAAGAATTTGACTTCGTGCGCATCAGCGATAGTGATTTCAGGAAGCCAAACTTTCATATGTGGGACGTAGATGTGACTGATGCCACCGTATTCCAAAGGGTTCCACGTTAGCCGGGTGTCGGTCCATTCGGCTTGGTAATCGAACAGGAACGTCACTTTTTCTTCAGTTTCTACCTGAAAAGACAGGAATTACAGTAACCCGGAAAACTAGTTCCCAAAGTAGCTTGAGTTAGGCTCTTGGAACTTCCAGAAGACGCTCTTGAAGCTCTTGCGACTTCTGGAGCTGCTAGCTTCTTCTGAAGCCTTCATCCGTTGAAACAATAATAAATTGGAACTTTGACAGAAATAGAATGGGTTTTAGTTACTTCTGAATTCCTAAACGCTTTCAGAAGACCTTCTTCACTCACCACATCCACCAACTTCAACATACACATCGTCAGTGTCAACTCTAACACTGGCGGGTGTACGGTAGCTGTCTGGTTTATCCATTCGGAATTATCTGTGAAATTCGAAACTTTGAGTTGACCAGTTAAGGATTTACTTACAAAGTGTGTAGATTGCACTCAATGTTGGATCGTAATCCTTGAACAAATCATCCCATAACCGTTTCTGATCGGCTAGGAATTTGTTGTAAGTGGCGACTGGAAAGTTGGGATTTGAGCTTTTGACTCTAGAATCTCAAACTTACACTGTGCCTTTGTCATCTCATCAGGAGCCACATAACTGATAAGGAATACCAGGGTCAGAAAAGTAAAAAGTTTGCACCCCATTCTCCAAAGTTTTCTGAGCTCAAACTACTTTTAGGTGCAAGTGAAATACAAAGCTTTTACGTTGGGATAGTGGGAGTAGGTAGTGAAAACCGACACCCACTAGGTGCATTTTCATAAGTGTAGACGTGAAGTTTGGAAATGTCAATCTCGTACTCAAAACGTACCCGCTGGTGCTGGACAGCCACCCCCAGAACGTCAAACTTCATAGTTCCGTGTCAAGAGTTGTATAGATGAGCAAAGCACAGAACAACTTATGACTTTATTGAGCTTCAGAATCATCCTTGATACAAAAAGTTATACTGGGTGTCAAACACATTATCATACTCTTTCTGACTAAAGTTCCCTTGACCTGGCATCTTGCCGCCTTTCAACTCCCAATCCATTTTCTTCGCTGTTGCTGGGGACTTATGGTAAAACGTGGTTCTGGCGATGACAGACGCGTAAGGAAGATATTCTCCACCGTAGTTGGTGGTTGCTTTCATTTTTATCATAAACGCTGGTAGGGTGCATCTGAAGTAATTGATGCATTGACGATCGGTTTCATAGAAGAGGTCACGAGCCTGAACTAGAAACTAATGGGCAATAAATAAATGCAGATACCTGTTCGGCTCGTGCGGTCCCATTGGCTTGGAACTGAATTTCTCTATACAAAAAGCGAATGTATTGCTTTATCGTAGTTCTGTGTTGCAAAAACGACAAAGCTTGATATCTAGCTGACTTTTTATTAGTAAGAGTACCAAACTTCACGTTCTTTGGTTTGATCCAGTTCTCATCTAGCCAGGTGTTTAGTATTCTTCTGGAGTTGTTCAACCTGCTCTGTTTGTTGATTTCGCTGGTCAACTGGAAAATCAAATAGACAATTGCATACTGATTACTGATCTTACTTTCCACACTGCCTTGCTATCAACGTAAGGGAAAATCGTTGGGAAAGCTTTAGGAGAAATCTGATCCCATGTCGCCGCTGGTAAAATTGCTAGAACGATAAAGAATGGAACAGTACGATGCATCTATTTGAAGAACTGTTTCACATTTTGTTCATATTGTGGGATTAACAACTTTTGTCGAATAAACCCTCCCAGTGATCAAATGGGCACCAGTAACATCAAACTAAATTAGATGGATGCTATGAAACTGATCGGAATTTATTTGTTAATATGAGTTCATATTCCTTAGTAAATGAATTTTCATTGACACACAAAAAAGTTTCAATGAAACGGCATCAACAGCAGTTGTCAGATGGAATGAAGCTCACTGTTGGAATCAGTAATCAACGATGCGTCGTATATTACAGAGAGAGGTACCACATGAATACTCCTTCTGACTGATATTCACTTTTTTTGGTTTCTTTTTATCATAAATGTGGGTAGAAAGCGTCTGAAGTAGTTGACGCACATGATAGTTACCCCGAAGCCGTCGACAAGAGAAAAGGGTGAGACGAGGAAACCGCCAGCGCAGGAGCAGAAGAATGCGTAACAACGAATTAACAAAGTAACACAGTTATAAGGATATGATGAACCTTTACTATATTCAAGGAGGAAACCGCCCTATGGCGGGAAAAACCTCCTTGCAGTCGTGGAGCAGCGGAGTTGGAGACATCGGAGTTGACGAGGACGGAGTTGGAGACGTTGGAGTTGACGAGGACGGAGTTGATGACGTTGGAGTTGACGAGGGTGAAGTTGTTCCGGCAGCAGTGGTCTTGGTGCAGAAGTGTCCAGAAGCTGAAAGTGTCAAATTGGAATATGTCAGATGGGATGAAGCTCACTGTTTGGGTTCAGCAGTGAAGAGGCGAAAGGCTGTCCAGACTTGTGGACCGGCTGGTGGTTGCCAGGGCGAACATGGAAGCCACCTGCCGGCACCGGAGTTTGGAGTGGAAGTCGTGGAGCAGCGAAGATGGAGACGTCGGACATGACGAGGATGGAGTTGGAGACGTCGGAGTTGACGAGGATGGAATTGTTCCGTCAGAAGTGGTTTTGTATATCACCCAACTCATTGTACGAATGCAAGCTTCGGTTGAACGCTTCGCAGCCTAACTGTTACAACATTCTTCCAGTTCAGTGCTTTGCATTTTCGTTTGTCCTTATGTTCTGTCTACGTTCTGTCGACGAGGATGAAGTTGTTCCGTCGGCAGTGGTCATGGAGCAGAAGTGTCCAGAAGCTGAAAGTGTCAAATTGGAATATGTCAGATGGGATGAAGCTTACTGTTCGATTCAGCAGTGAAGAGGCGAAAGGCTGTCCAGACTTGTGAACCGGCTGGTGGTTGCCAGGGCGAACATGGAAGCCACCTGCCGGCACCGGAGTTTGGAGTGGAAGTCGT
>LR539664.1:575524-633653 GCA_900536315.3 Caenorhabditis becei
GTCATGGAGCAGACGCATCCAGAAGCTGAAAGTGTCAAATTGGAATATGTCAGATGGGATGAAGCTCACCGTTGGATTCAACAATGAACGGAGTGCAGTAGAGAAGAGTTGCTCCGGTTGAAAGCAGAAGAGAAGGCGGAACTTTCGAGAACTGATTTGTTTTCAGCTTAGACTTTTTTTCAAATCCTTATCAGTAAAATTGATCGGGGGTCACGTAAAAGTTTCTGATTGCAGTTGAAGATAAGGAAGTAAGGGTGCCACGTGAATGAGATAATGTAAAAAGCTCTAGTTGAAGCTGGAGAAGCCATCTTAATTGGAAAAATTAAAGAAAAACTGTTTTATTTTAAAAATTAGAAAAAACACAAGTAAATTCAAAGCCCGTTCTTCTTCAACAATCTTTTTACACCATATTGGCCACTTCTCGTCAGTTTCTGAAAACATTTCCAGATACAATTCGGAAGGTGAAAGAGAAAACTCACTTTTATGGCATCAGGAAGGACAGGGCGGAACTCTGCGATCAGACCCTGAAATCCGACGTGACGAATCCCGTCTTCGGTAGGAATGATGAGACCAGATGGAGTGAAGCAGTTGGGAGAGTCCAGTTCATGAAGAGATCTGAAAGTCTCTTTTTGATAACAAATGAGGAGATGCTCTAACCGAGAGAACACAAGGAACAGTGTAGCCAAGATGCGATCTTCATCGGACAGGAAGCGGGCGACTCCATTCGTGTTCTGAAAACGAATAATATTTGTTTTCCCAGATCAGTTTTCTTACAATGAAACGAGGAATGCCCGTGGGTGGCTTCACACCATTCTTGAAGTCGTCGATAAACTTTCCGATTGTTGTCGCCAGTCTATTCGTACATGTGAAGTTCAGCGCATAGATCACTTCCTTCGTGTAAAGCCTCAGTGGCTTCTCCTTCCTGCACGCAATCTCGGTCATACCTGCTGCGATCCTGTAAAAAGTCTATAATTTTGTACTGAGACTTGCACGGCACCCGAGTGAATGCAGAGCTTCTGAAACGTCACACGGTAGTTGTTCTTCACGAGTGAGAATGTTAGGAGTGAGAACTGTAAACTGATTTGCGAGGTTGATGACGTCGATGGACTGATTTGCACGTGGAACCTCTTCAGCCTGCTGAAATTCAATTGTCTTCATCATCAACATCTTCAACTATCTCACCGGGAAATCGCCGGGTTCGTTGACTTCTTCTTTCACGTTTTCCAAAACCGTGTCTCGATGAATCGGCTCACGGGCTTTGGCCTGAACATCGGATTCCGGTTCTCGAGTGCTGGCGCCTTCTTCCACATTGTTGTCCTCTCCTTCTGTTAGTGGTCCAGATTCTTCAGCATCCTCGTCGGGATTCGGCTCCAGTCCCTTTCTACGTACAACATCTTGACCATCCTGCAATTCAGATGTCCTACTCAACAGCATTCTCAATTTTCTTACCAGAAACTCGTCAACTTCGTTGGCTTCTTCCTTGATTTCCTCCATCATCGCAGCCAAATCAATCGGATCTGTTTGCACATGAACTTGAATTCCTGGCTCCTTTTCTGTGTTGACGCCTCTTTCCACTGTCTTCGTGTTCTGCTGAGCAATCATTCTAGCCAGCTTGATCTCAAAGGAACGTGTGTACTGCTTGATAGCATTCAGAATTTGGCTGGCCGAACTGAAACAGGAAAAATGAAATTTGAGTACTTTTCCAATTCTGAATCACTCACAGCTCCGGGAACATGTCGATGTCTCCCTCCACATCGTCAACCTCTCCGTCACGATCTTCAGTCAGAACTTCCTCTCCCTCAGTCGCAGACTTCCTGGTTTTCGTCATCTTTGCCTTCTTGCTCTTCAGTCCATTGCCTTCCGAGTTCTTCTCCGACTTCTTGGCTCGCTGTCCCGCCATTTCCTTCCGCTTCTCCCCAATCTTCATCTTCAACTCGTCCTTCTTCGACATTCCCTCCTTTTTCTGAAAAGATTAATCCATTCCAGTTCCCATAACTCTCTCCACTAACCTTGCCATTCTCCGTAAGATTCGCTCTACAGTGGGTCTCATTCGACTTCTCCAGGCGGCTCATTTTCGCTGAGTTTCCAGGTGATCAGAATCCGGGCGGCACAACAACTAGAAAAAAACGAGGGAATTCAGAGATAGGTGCCGCATAAAGTGTGTCAACGTGGAAGATGTCCGCGCGGAAGCGGATATTAGGGTCACGTGAAAAACTGAACTGTAAGGACTGATTAACTCTGACAAACACTGAAGACAATCTTTGTCTGTTCTGTTCATATGTTTATTCAAAAAACTTCAGGAACGTTATTGAAATCCCATTTAATCTGTGCCAAGGCAGTCGCATTCAGCTCTTCCTGCCCGGGCATGGACCCTCCCTGCAACTCCCAATGCAACTTCTCTCCAACTGGCGGGAGTTTCAAAAAAGATCCAGTGTACATCTTGAGAATGCTTGCAGTTTGATTGAATGTCATATTTCCTCGGATTGGTTCAACAGTTTGCCTCATGAAGTTTGCAGCAGTACACCAGAAGTAATTGGAGCATTCACGATCTTTTTTCCAGAAGATCCAACGCATCTGGAAGTTTTTGTCATGACTAATGAGTTCAAAAGTTGCTTGAATACCTACCTCGATAGCTTTAAACTCTGAAAACTTCTTATCATCCCTAATAGTCCGAAACAAATGTCTGATGTACATCTTGACAATCCAACGGTGCTCCAGGAATCCTAAACCTTGCTCCCTCGCAAATTCCTTATCAGTAAGGCTTCGGATCTTCCAGGGAACTGATTCCGGAGCCTTTGTCGCCCAGGAATCTTCCCAAGATGGAAGTGCAGGCTTTCGAGTAGTACTAGTGGTCTTGATCTTCACCGGCTGCATCTCTGGTACTACCCAGTTCTCATCTAACCAAGAGTTGAGAATTTTCCGGGAGGCATTGACCGAGTCTTGCTTGTTGATTTGAAATGTTAACTGAAAAGTGATGAAGTATTACTGTAGGATTACTGTACCAACCTTCCAAACCGCTGACCGATTGACATACGGAAAGATTGCTTGAAAAGCTTTCAGATTCACCTGTTCCCTAGTTTCAGAAAACTTTGGAACTACCAAAAGAACTGCCAAAATGAGAAGAATGTTCTGCATTGGTCAGTTGAAAATTCATTTCTGTCTGCCCTTATAAAACAGTGAATTCGCATCACATAATCCGTTTTTGTGAAGCGAAACTTGGACTTTATCCTTTTTTTCGGAGATCAAAAAATGAGTCAAAGTGGGGAGACGTGCGAAAATGTTGGTCGGAAGTTGTTTAGATGACTCAGATGATGTCAACGCCAACGATCTCCGATGAAAAAAATAGATTCTAGTAATTACTTCATCTTTTGATTTTTCTGCCTCAAACTAACTGGTGGTAGAGTGGTTTCGAGGTCGTCGACTACTTTTTGAACTTTTGATTCTTCAACTTATCCTGAGCTACAGTAATAACTTTGGCACTACCGTAAAACCTCTATAAGAAGGGCACCCAATAGTTTGACTTTGAGCTTTTCTATCTCAAAAACTAGAAGAGTTATCAAAAAGGTGTCAGGTTGCTAGACAACGTGGTGTTCCTTTAATCTACAGTAAGTAGGTCAGAAGAGGAAGTTACTGAACTATGTATGAGTCACGTGGATGCTGCCTACACACAATTTTTGAAAACTTTCCATGTGATTTTAAAAAGTTTTCATTGTAGTTTGATGCGCTTACCACTTCACTGACTCACTCTTTACAGATTAAAAAGTTTTGTCCAGCTATCTCCAACCCATATTTAACCAGACTCAATTTACAAGAAACTATTCGAAATATGCTTCGACTCCTTGTATTCCTAACTGTTATCAACTATTGTCATTGTTGGGATCAAATTGCGAAAAGAACGTTTCAAGCTATTTACCCCGATTTCAAGGACCTGGATGTTTGGAAGGTTGGGAATGGTTCCACAGCACTCCCAACTTTATACTTTTCCAGCTAACTTTTCAAATAAACCGTCAAAATTCTACAAGAAAAGCTAAAGAGATTTTGAACAACTGGGTTGATGAGAATTGGGTTGAGCCTGGAATAGATGATGGCACCACAGAAAGTCCTGAAACAACAACCGGTTATTACTATGGACGGTATCATACGACAAAGAAGACAGATGCGAAACGACGAGGAATCAAGCTCCTAGAGCATCGTGCAGCGGTGAAAAATTATATTCGATATATGTTCATCAACATACAATACACGTACTTCCACGTAGAACCGGTTTCAAAAGAACCACGAGATTCTTACAAAGAAGAAGCTGTTTTGGTAACAGACAGAACGATTTCTCATCAATATCCTAATTTCAGATGCGCAAAATTTTCTGGAAAGCTGATAGAAAGTGTCGCAACGACTTCACTTGCACTTTTGAATTGTATATCAATAACTCGGCAGTTGAGCTGGAAAATTGTTACATGAGCAAGAGTTTCATCGCTGGGAATCTTCGAGACTTATCAGCCTACTATCGAAAGTACAGGTATTCGAGAATGTTGGACTGGAAGTTGCCAAGCAATGTTTGAAAATCTCTTACTCGATTACCAATAATTTGGGCTTGAATCTTTGAATAAAAATTGCATCTGGGAAGTTTTTTTACTTGTTGTATTCTCTAGGTATGCGTGGTTGATGACCATAACTTTTGAAAAGTTTACATTGTAGTTTGATGCGTCTACGTATCTGACTCACTTTCGACAGATTAAAAAGTTTTGTCCAGCCATCTCCTATTCATATTTAACCAGACTCAACTTACAAAGAACTATTCGAAATATGCTTCGACTCTTAGTATTCCTAGCAGTAATCAGCTATTCTCATTGTTGGGATCAAATAGCAAAAAGAACGTTTCAAGCTATTTACCCCGGTTTCAAGGATCAGGATGTTTGGAAGGTTGGTTCACTTACAGTAATCCTGACAAGAACAATTTTCCAGCTAACTTATCGTGTCAACCGTCAGAACTCTACAAAAAACGCAAAGAAGGTTCTGAACAACTGGATTGATGAAAGTTGGGTTGAGCTAGGACTGGAAGAAGGGACAATGAAACCATTTCGCAATAATCAGAATCTTTATGCGTTTCTATGGCCTAAACAAGATTCACCAGCGAAGATGGTTGCGAAAGAACGAGGAATCGAGTTTTTGGAGCATCGAGATGCTATGAAGAAGTATATCCAGTACATGTTCAAAACAGTACAGAAAAAACCGTTTTTCAAGAAGTCACGAGTTTTTTATAGAGATGAAGCTGTTTTGGTAACACCTACAGCTAACTTTGTCTTCTATTTTCATCTTTCAGATGCGCAAACTATTCTGGAAAGCTGACAAGGAATGTCTGAACAACTTCACTTGCACTTCTTCCTTGTTTCTCAAAAAATGTGCAGTTGAACTGGAAGGTTCTTTATATTCGCTAGAAGGAGAATTCATCGCTGAAAAGCTTCGGGAGTTTTCGCTCAAATTTCATCTATCCTCCTATGCCGCAACAAAGTTGAACTGGAAATTGGAGAACGAAACAACTGGTCCGCCTGTTTTTGTACCATGGTCTACAGATTTGTTTGAGATTTGACTTTAAAATAAAAACGTCATTTGGGAACCAACATCCATGTCAAAATAGATCCTTTTCCAATGATCTTCCGCTGATCTTCCGCTTTATCCGGTTTCTCTTGTTCCAGGTGGCTATCTTGATGGATGTATCTCCCACATCAAAATTAGATCCATCCTTTCATATTTTATTGCCAGAAATGTCGAAACGTTCTGAACATTCTATCCCAGTGATTACAGTGCTTTCTCTTTTTTGTATTGACCTACTTTTACTAAATGTTACTGTAAGCCAAATAATCTTATCAACTTCACTGATAACGTTTTCAGAATCTTATCAAAGACGAACGGGTGTTTAGAAGACGAAGTTTTCTAATGAATCTTAACGAGTTAGCTGATAAAATCCCATTTTCCCAAATCCATGATAACCTAGATTTCATCGATTTCTCAAGTTACCTCAAATCAATGCCAAAGCCTCCTTACGTGCTAGTAGTAAGTTACAGTAACCGTAACACCTACAGTAACCCCAAACTACAGTATGACTCCTCAAACGTTGACCTAGTCCTCAATCACATTTGCAATCTCCAATTCGTCCCCAATTCCTTATCAAGGCTAGTTGGAGTGGCACTAGATAACAACGCTCAAGACTTTATCAAAAGTCATCATCCCTGGTTTCCAAGTGTCGTAGTTGACCTGGAACCAATCAAGAAATCAATCGATAACTTGGAAAACCACAAATATCTCGGGTACACATTGGCACTAGTGGTTCATGCCAGGATTTGTGCTTCTTTGGCACTTCGAGGCATTGACTTCTGGTCAATGCACCAGGTACTGATAAGAAGATAATCAGCTCAAAAACCAACAAGTTAAGGATACAATATGGGTCAAGAACTTTGAGTTAATGAATGTAGAAGACCGTTATCCAGAGTCTCACATGATATTTGACACAGTTGGGAATGAGGTAAGTGATAACCATCAACGTTATCAACTGTAATCTTAATACTATTCCAGCTTCCATCATACAAAAGATTAACCCATTGGATCTGCGGCTCAACATTTTTCGTGCGTGGCAGTGATATCACTTATCAGTTCTGGAGACAGGTATGTTGGCCAAGAAGCCATCTTTTCATATAAAAAATCAGCCGGTTCATTAAAAATTTGGAGATGAAAAAACCAAGATAAGACACTTGTTCCGCTTCGGAGGCTAATTGAACCGGTGTTTCTATGACCATAGACGATCCGAAAAAGCCTTATTTTTTTCCAGGCGGAAGCCCTAATGCTCACTTCCCAGAGCCCTGACTCCTCGGTTATGACCTACTTATGCGGTCACTCAAAGTACAAATGTTCCAATCTCCCTCACTGGATAATCTCCTCATTTGACTACTTCCAAGGCTCACGGGAACAATCTCCAGTTCTAATTCAAATTGATGCACCTAAAAAACCAGGAGAGACCAAGATGGATCTATTGAAACGGAACAATCTTGTGTTTCGAAATGAGAAAGGAGCTTGCGACGAGAGAACTTTCCAGAAACTACAGTAAGAATCACTCTACTGATAAGAACACATTCACTGATTTCAGGGTGTCTGTGAAAAACGCTTTCCGAGAAAATCTACTCAATGAAGCTGAAATCCCCGAGGAGAACTGGTTCCAGAAGCTGTTCTACTCGCTGAAGACCCTTCTGAATATCGACCCACACAATAGGAAAAGCTATTTGAAAGTGCATTACACGTTGATATAAAAATTGTTCAAATCTTTATTCTTTCACAAACAGACAAGTAGATCTCTGAAAACAAATTCAAAATTGAATAGTTTTTGATGATCCAAACTCACTATTCATTCTTCCTCACTGTTTCTGCAATGTCACCGTCGGACCTCTGTGGACTGAAATTTGATGATTTCGATAAAAATGATAAGAATGCTTACTTTCACCCATTCACAAAACTTCTACTGTTTCCTCCTCTTGTTGAAGTTGTCGAACAAGTCGCTCCATTTCTAAAAAACGTTCTCCTCATTTGCAAGATTCTCGAACAAATCGTACATTCACCTAAAAAAATGAATGTAATGAAAGAGAAACCTGGTTTGCTAAACTCATTGCATAACCTTATACTTTATTGGCATGTTGGCATGGCGCTTGTTCTACTGTTGAACCTTTGCTGAAAAAACATCAATTTAGTGAGAAAAAACAACTTTTCTAAACTCACAAGGTCATCTTCAATCTTATTCTAACAAAATCCACTTCTTGACCCCTTCATAGTAGACAACTGGCGATTTGTTCTTGCTAGAAAACAGTTGAATAGGAAAGTCAAGTAATCGGATCACTCTTACCTCTAATTAACCGATAGAATTGAGTTTCACATCAAACTTCAACTTTAAAAAAATCAAAAAAATACATAGTAACATCAGAGAAATCAAACTTCCTAGAAGGAAGGGGCACCTCTTCGGAGGTGCGCAAGAGTTGGAATGAAGTGAAGGGGACAGCCGGCGATGTTGGACGAGAGGAAGAGGAGAAGCTGGTTAGATTGGATGCTAGATATACAGCTAGAGAAATTCCGATCATGGATTATCAGTCCATGACAAGGGATTATAATGGAGAGATCATGGGAAGGGATTTGGCAAAGAAGCTTGCCGAGCAGAAGCTTTCCAGTGTATTGGGGGGACTATGAGCTCAACTGGTCCCGAGATAAGAGAAGGGATCTGATGTGAATGTAGGGCTTCTGGAGCTCATGGACAAATCTGTTTGGTACCTCTCGCAACGGGGATTCTAGTTTCAGAACCTCAGTCAAGGAAAATCCTAAAGCTTTGTTCTAAATCCTTTTATTCGAGTTAAAGTTCAATTTCAACTTCAAAAAAAAGTTTGTTGAAAATAAAACAAAACAATAATGCGTCGCTAACAAAGTAGTCAACGTGGTAGTAATAAAGGCTGGGTAATGATCCGGTCGATGCACCAATGTTATAAACAGTATTGGCTGAACCTGTTCCTTCCTGAGCTGAAAATGACAAATTTCAATTCTGATAAAGCTTTCACACTGAAACTTAAATGGTACGAGGGAATTTGAACAAATTGCGAGATGCGGAATAAGAGCCATTTCTTATCTCTGAAAAATGTGTATATTGTTTTAAAGTAGGCGTTTGTGAAATACTCACTCTTCAAATACAACGGCTTCCTGATCGTTTTGTTCGGCTTTAAGATGTTTTATCAGCTCGAATGGTGGGCCTTCTAGATGATTGAGAAGTGTAGTTTGTTGGCACATTACATGATGTTAGCTTTCCTTTTTTCACTCCTGAACTCAGAAATTCTGTTACAGAAACGATCTCAAAAAGTACTCACTTCTCAAAAACAATGGATTCCTGATGGTTTTTGGTAGCTTCATGAACCGGAGAAACTCATTATCCTTGAACTTAGAGAAACTCCTCCTTCGTTCCCTGGAATAGTTTTAATTCAATTCTCTGTTTTGCTGATTAGTCTCACCATCATTGTTGTGTGAAATCAATCCGTAAAAGTTACATAAAACTAATAAAAAGTGTAGAACATCAGAAAAATCAATAGCAGTTCGTCCCTCTTCAGAGGAACCAAAAAGATAGAATGGCTGGCGAGCAAGCCGGGGCTCACAAAAAGAGTGAGAAGACGCCGACAAGGAAGTTGTTTACTACGGAGCTCGAGGGTCTCTCCGGAAGAGAAAAGATGCCCAACACACGCACAACTCGGAAAACTAATGACGTAGCAAGATGGAGCCAGCGGGCCTAACAAAAAGGAAATTTGAAACTTGTTCTTTGAAACATTTATTCACATGATTCGTATTTATATTTACAATTAAGGATTGCTAGTTGTTCTTCTTAGATTTCGCGGGAGTCGTCTTCTGCTATTTTGATGGAGAAGCCTGAGCAAAAGGAACAGTTGCTGACCAGGAAGCTCATTGATCGTTTTCAGGGAAGGAGTGTCTGAAACATCATTAATAAACCTTCGGAGCTCCCGATTGATCATTACTTACATTAGTAAGAAATTCCATGGCGTTTTTGCAGAATTGGAGGACTTTTTGTTAGCCCCGATGTAGGTTGTTAAGATCTGCATCGGATTGTAGACTTAATGTACAGTGTACATAAGTAAAGAACATCAGAAAAATCAATAGCAGTTTGTCCCTCTTCAGAGGGGCCGAAAGGATAGAATGGCTGAAAAACAGCCAGAGCTCACAAGAAGAGGGTGAGGAGACGCCGACAAGGAAGATGTTTACTGTTCAAGGGCCCGTCCGGGTACCTCCGGAGCCACAACTCTAGTCGTCTGGAAATTGATGACGCCAAGGAAAAGAGAACTTTGAGATGTGCCCGAACCTGAACAAATGACGGAGTCTCCGATCTCTAAGAACTCTAACTTGTGTTCTGTTAGAGTTTGAGAACTGAAAAATTCAGTCTAGATGTTCCACAACACCTGAATCCTAAAAGAACACCTGAAGGAAGAAAAGTTGTGAACTCTTCGAACAAATTTATTTATTGCGATATTTATAAAGACAATATATTTTTGGATTTTTCAACAGAGAAATGGATTTTTTCAGATCAATTAAAGTATTGTTCAGTTCACTTCAGCGCCGTAGTCATCTCACGAGTTCAAAAAAGGGGTGGGTGTGGAGATTCTCAACAAGGAGAATCTCATGAAATGTTGGAGATTCTCAACAAGGAGAGTCTCATGAAATGTTGGAGATTCTCAACAAGGAGTCTCATGAAATGTTGGAGATTCTCAACAAGGAGAATCTCATGAAATGTTGGAGATTCTCAACAAGGAGAATCTCATGAAATGTTGGAGACGAGAGGTTTCACTAGGAAACCTCCGTCACGCCGTCTCCACAAGTACAGTAATTCCAGAGGAACCCCAACTTACGACCAGTCCTTCCATGGCTCTTTAGAAGCCTCCACCTTTGTCCAGTTGATGCCTGTCCTCCAAAATCCATCCTTGTCCATCGATGCTCATTGGAGCTCCAGTGAAGTCACCTCTTCACAGGCAGAGAACATTGAGAAATGAGCAAATTTTCATCGCTGACCCTTCGAAATCTCTTATCTAATCAGTAGATCTTATCTAAAAGGTCACGTTTTTCACGTGAAAAGCAATCATTCCTGAATTTCAAGAAAAGTTGGGGATTCTGGAGAATATCTAGTTTTTCCGGTTATTCAGTATCCAGGAATGCAAGCCTTGGCACATTGGAACGATTCCGAGTCAACTGGAGTCGAAAGAAAGAAAATGAAAAATGTTTTTATGAAATTATGAAATTTTATTAGAACCTTTAAAAAAATGACAGAGTAGATCGACTCATTAGTTAGAACCTCTACAGAATGTTGCTGTTGTCTAATCCTGATTCCAATCTTCACAACAAACTCCAAACTTCTACTAGCCATAGGGTAGGTCCGTACGAATGAAGGAATGTTGTCTTTCTGAAATTACCAATAGTTCAAAATGAAGTCTCTTCAATTCCGTACCTTTTCTCTTCACATCCAAATCTGTCTCATTCATGTTTCGAGCGGAAGAGATGTTAATAAAAGACCATCTCTGGAAATGGACAGTATACAACTCTAGTTCTCACCAAATCCGTACCTTTCTCTTCTAAACTGTTCCAACATGAACGTGAATTTTTTTATAACCCGCTCTTCTATCCAATTATTCAACTATCGCTTGGTCACATGGGCTATCGATGAATGTATGAAGAACCTTTTCTAAAATTGGACAATTTACAACTCTCAATGTTCTTGAAAGTTAGACGCATACCTTTGTTTCTTCAATTGAAAAATGTTGAATTCACCAGCATTCTTTACAATGCTATTGGTAGAAAATATATAAAACAAAGTACTTCAGAAAAATCAATAAGCGCCCCTCTTCTGAGGGACCGAATGTATGGAATGAGGAGCCGGAGCCCCGGAGCCCCGAAGGTCCCAGGGAGAAGAGAAGCAGAGAAGCGAGAGTTGTTTACTGCTAGTGGCTCCGCGGAGCTGAGGGACTGCTCCGGGAAGAAAAATGACGTTTTGTTTAGGAGCAAGGGAAAGAGGGGTCATTGCAACGGAGCAACCTGAAGCTCCTGTCTGAGTTTGCATTCATTCTGTGTGAAGAACACATTGTTTCCCCAATGTTCAAACAAGTTCATAATATATTTTATTAAAAAATTTATTAGGAAATAAGTTTGATATAAAAATATTTGGAGTTCCGATAATAGACCAAATCAGTAGATCAGCGTACTTGTTATTAGACACGACCCGTTTGCAATTCAATTGTTAAGTTTCGAACAGTTCAGCTAGATCTTACTTCCTGATATTTCCCTATAACGTTTCTGAGTGTATCTGGAATATCTAGTACAGTTCCGTCTGATTATAGTATATTCCCACAAGATCAATTTCATGCTGAAAGTTCACAACTACAAGTAAAAAAGTTCCCACATCGAATACCATACCTCAAACTTGTTTTCTTCCAAATGTCCTTCCATACGGCAAATCAGTTCGTATGATATTCTTGTCATTATCAAAATCAGATTGACAGTTGAAATCAGAACCATTGATAGCAATAGATAAGAAACTTCCAAAAAAATCAGCAAGCGTCCCTCTTCTGAGGGACCAAAAGGATGGAAAGAGGAGCCGGAGCCCCGGAGCCCCGAAGGTCCCGGGGAGAAGAGACGAAGAGAAGAGAGAGTTGTTTACTAAAACTGGCTCCTGGCTCTGAGGGAGCAGTGACGTAAACAATTGTTGCTACTTTTGCTCGGCGAGCAAGACATCAGTACTATTTTCTCACAAAAATTTATTTCACAACAAAAATAGCATCGGTACATTGCAGATGTTCTTATTGTAAACAAATATAAAAACAACTTCTTCTCATTGCGCAGTATTTATACGTCCGAGCAGAGATGAGTTCTGAAGAGTTGGTCCGTCCTGATCCTCGTATTCAGAGTGGATGATTGTCTTCAACGGTCTCGCTCTCGCATGCGTAGTCGTTACTAGTGGGACACACCGCCTAACAAACTGTAAAAGCGAAAAAACAATGAAATCAAAGAAAGTCTGAAAAACTGTACCTACTTCTTTCAAAAACCGGCTTCTTCATGTAACATCGCTTTGGAAAAAAATAGTAGACTTTTTCCATTCAAATTAACAAAACCAGTAGAACATCAGCAAAATCAATAAACGACCTTCTTCTGAGGGTCCGAATGTTGTGAATGAGAGAAGAGCCGCGGAGCCAACGGAGTGGAGAGAGGAGAGACGCAGAGATGACGAAGTGGGCTTGTGGGTTGGCTCCGTGGAATATGCTAATTCAGAGAAGACGACCGGAAGAAGATGGATCACCGAAAGACCAGCCTTTTATGGGTGCTTTGAGACCTCGTTCCAGAGGCTGGGAAAATGAAACAAACAAGTCATGAGATTCAAAAATTATTTATTCAAAAAATGCGTCGGCTACGTAATAATCAACACATCTGTCTGCTCTTGGAATGTCTTGAAATTTCTACTCTGAAAATAAATACATTTTATGAGCTGAAATTCAGAAACTTCACTTACAATTTCCAACTGCGTCAGCCACGAAGTAATCTACACATTGGCTAGAAAATAATCGACGCATGTTGGCTTCTCCTTGTCTGAAAGATGAACATGAGCTGGTATGTAGAATTTCCAGAAACTTACAATC
Source organism: Caenorhabditis becei (assembly GCA_900536315.3). NCBI lineage: Eukaryota > Metazoa > Nematoda > Chromadorea > Rhabditida > Rhabditidae > Caenorhabditis > Caenorhabditis becei. Next base: position 588,727 of record LR539664.1, read on the forward strand.
TTTTTGGCGTCTGCTATGTAGTAGTCGACACACTTGCTATGAAATAGTCTACGCAAGTCGAAATATTCTATTCTGAAATAATTAGAAGATTTAAAAGTTGCTTGAGGTAAGTTTCAATTACCTTTTCTAACTGCATCCGCTAGAAAGTAATCGACACACTGCTTGTTATGAAATCAACAAATTCTATCTGGAAATAAGCAACGTTTCCTTTATGTTCAGTATTTTATTCACTGTACCTAGACAAATCCGGAAAGTACTATCTCAAATGATTGATTGCTGCGTATTCAGCGGATACTAGTGCTTGCTCCACAGAACTCTTTCTTTCAATCGTAATCAACGCACTCTAATGCTTCTCTTCGGAAAACTAAAAGTTCCAGTACAGGCTCTGGAATTCAAAAAATCAGCGTTTCGGAATTGACAAATGGGGAGCTTACTTATGTACATTTCGATTATCTCTATGTCTTTCCGAGCGTCCATCCATTTGTCAGCCCTACTTCTGAAAGTGTCAAGTTTAGCTTAAGAATGAATGTAACAACTAACTCACCATAAATAGAATCCTTTTTCCATTACTTCAAATAATTGAAATCAAAAAATAAATACATCAATAACTTCAGAGAAATAAAAAGAAGTCCCTCTTCAGAGGAACCAACATAACAGAATGACTAGCTGTCCCGACCACCCGGCAAGCCGAAAGCATGACGAGAAACGCTAGACGCAGACCAGAAACGTCTGCGAGAGATGATTGACTAGATAGCAAAGACGGCGCCAAGCAGTGCCAGTTGGTCAGCGGAACTGGCTACTAGCTAGCTTGCTTACACTTTATTTCATAAAATACTTCCTGAACTCCACGTTCGACAATAGCAACACCGCTGGGAACAGTAGCTCTGGCACATTATTGAAAATGTTGACAATAGCGACAAATGAAACTTTCTCATCGTAATTTTCCCAGAATCCGTCGTGATTCACATATTCGAAACTTGCAGCAATCATCTGAAAAGACCACAAGGTTTAGGGAAAGCTAGTTGTCTTACCAAATAAGAGAATATTGTTATGATAAGTTGACTAAACACATTTCTCTCGGCGATTTCAGCATTGGAGATTGTTACCGGATGAATCCTACTTTTGCGTTCCTTACGGACATGATAGAATAGGAAGAAGTAGCAAAAGGTGGCTCCGATGGGGAAGATGTAGTAGAAGCGGTTGATGAACTGCAAACTTTTGAGATGTTCGGGTCCCTTGAGTTCCACTAACTAACCAAATTATATCCCCTCGTCTGTGAGAGATCTATAAATCCAATCTCTTTTACAAAGTTCCTCCTAGTCTCTGATTTCTCGATGTAGAGTATGGTTGAGCTTACTGTGAAAGCGACTACTATGCTGACTACGAACAAGAGTTCCAACTTTTTCCTGAAGTATTCACAGTTTTATTTTAGTTCTTTTTTGTTTCAGGGTACCATGGAAAGTTGAATGACATTCTTTTCACAGATCTCAGTCTCTCAAAAGCCAGCAAGAACATCATAGACTGTCCGAATTGATCACCCCAAATGTCCAAATACAGAGAGATATCTAGACCAAAGGCAAACAGAAAAGTTAGGTCTAAATAGCCTGCCAGGATCACAAGAAGAATCCAAAACGCTGATCGGAAGACAAGAGTGATACAGAAAATTGAGACAAGTTTGAAGAAGAACGATTTTTTATAAGGGAATATAGCTGTAAAGTGATGAAAGTACAGGTAGATTAGTTGAATGAATAAGTTTAGCAGTCGAATTGCAATAAGGACTCTTGGAGCTAAGTGAGTGTTTTTCAATGAGGCTGTTGATTGTAGTTTGTAGTAGTCTGATTCACTGTTAAAAATACTGGGTTCTGTGCTGTAAGGTACAACGATAATAGTTCCAACAAAAACTGCATTGAAGAAGGTAACCATGACAAGATTCAACTGGATGTGAGTGAAGCTGTTAGCGGAGAAATGGGAGTGGTTAGTAGTCCAACCCTATTATTATATCCTGTTTCGATGATGAACTTGAGTTTGTGAAACCAAAGTGATTCTAATTTATTGAACAAATAACTTTTTAAAATTACGGTTAGACAATAGAAAAACAGCTGGGAAAAGGAGCTCTGGGATGTTATTGAAACAGTTGAGAATGGCGAGAAGGGGCACTTTGCTGTTGGGATCAAATGAAATGGAACCGATGTTGGCATACTCGTAGATGAAGCTGATAGCCTGATAATGAGTGACAACTGGGTCATGTCATTGTAAAGCTCTTACCAGATATGATATGATAGTGATAAGCAATTGCAAAAAGACATTTTGTTCAGCGTTTTTAGAAGTAGATTTTAGGAATTTGTTCCTATTATTTTGATGTTCTTTTCGTATGTGTATGAACAACAGAATATAACAGATTACCGAACAAATTGGAAATAAATAGAAAAATCGGTTCAACAGCTGAAAGTTGAGGTAGCTGATAAGAAACGTTATCAAGTGATACCATTTGAATGCCAGCTGTTTTTGCCATGTCTAAAAATCCAACAGTTACCACAACTACTCTTCGCGGTTCGGAAAACACAACATTCAGATATGTTAGAGCTATAGTGAAAATTATGAAGATTGGTATCAGGATTATAGGTTGGAAGCACTTTCTGAAAATAAGTTATCAGTGGAGCGCATATTCGAACTTGGGAACTAAAAACTTACTTATCAAAAAATCCTGTTTCCGAATTTCTTGTAGTGATAGTAATCAATCGGTTGAAAGCCATCAGAAATATCATGCATTGACCGAATTGGTCTCCCCAGATATCCAAGTACAACGAGTATTGTAAGCAAATGCCGAATATCACAACATACTTTAGGTACCCCATAAGCATCACCATAAGCACCCAGAACAGAGTTCTGATAGTCAGGGTGATGCAGAAGAAATTGGCGAGTTGGAAGAAATGAGAGTCTTTGAAGGAGAAGAACTGGGTGAAGTGGAATACGAAGAGGTAGATGAGTTGGACGAGAAGATTCAGAAGACGGATAGTTGCCAGTGCTGCGGGAATGGATAGTTCTGGTACATTGCGTTAAACTCATCAGCCTGACATTGCCAGATAGTTGAATCGAAATCGGGGACTAGTATGAAATCAGTTTGAGCGCCGCCGCCATTATGTGATAAGGGATTTTCATCTCGGTGTTGAAGAAGGCAACCATTTTTGAGAATCCAAACTTCAGAAAGTGGGGAGGACAGCGGTGCTGGGCTAGAAGGGGAGAACACTATAATTAGGTGGCTACACACGGATAAATAACATTTTTGGGAAAGTGTACTTCAGGGGGATTGTGTTATTTGGTTGATTCTTTGGTTTTCTGGATTCTCGAACAAACTGGAATTCTGAAGCTGGATTCTGAAAGTCTATTCAGAAAATGTAGGAATCAAAACGTTTTGATATGAACATTCATTTCCATGTGAATTTTGATTTAAATACTATCACATTGCACTTCGTCTTCCACGTGGCAACTCGTTCCAATCGATATCTTAATTATAGTATTTCACTGATAACTTTTGCATTGGAATGATACCCTCGAGAAGATAATTAATGGTACCATTAAGTAAACCTAGGCCTTGATGTTGGGCGCAGGCTTCCTGCCTGCGCCATTTAGCCTGAGGTGAAGATATGGGTCTAGTTGAGCCTGAACAAAGGTATCGAAGCTTTTTCCAAGCTTTATGAATTACCTCAACAGTTTCAGAGAGCTGAAGAGCCAGAATAAGAGCGACGAGCAAAACGAAACACTTCATTGTCAGCTTTCAATGAATTTTCTCCCTCTAGTGGGTCATTTATGCAAGCTTTGATTATGTGTATTGATCAGACAAACTTTTATAAAAGATGTTATGATTCCACCCACGATTCCTATTGTAATCTTTTCAAAATTAATTTTCTGGTAGAGCTGAAAACATGTTGATCTAGTTCATTGTGCTCCCGGAAGCATGTGCTACCCAAGTGAGAACAAGGGATTACTGTAGACATTTTATTCATCAGAAAAGTTACAATACAACAATTCAATAACATGTTAGCCTTCATTCAACTCTTTGTTTCACTTCCTCGCTTTTCACATTGCCTGCTATTCCTGACCCGGATCAGTCAGCACCTTGTAGCACAAGTTGATCGTGGAGATGCCGACTTTGAAGGTGTGCCAGGCGACAATGATTTTCCCGGAGATTCTCGTGACTGGAAAATAGGGAGTTCCAGGAAAATGAGAGAAATTTGATCATTACCTCCCATGAAACTAGTATTCTTGCCAGTGAAATCCCAGGAGCAATAACTGAGAGCAGCAGTGAGGACGGCGAGTTGGCAAATCGAAAGAATCGCCAGATTCGGAACATTCCAAGGTTGCCGATCGATGAAGTACGAGTAGACTTTGTAGTTGAGCAGCTGAAATGTTATCAGTGATAAGGACAGATAATCAACTTACCAAGTAACACAATGTCAGTGCCGGGATGATGATAGGAGAGTACGGATTGACTTCATCCCAGATGATGTGAGTGTATCTAGGAGTCATGAGTCTGGAAATCGAGAATTGATAGTTTATTGATCTTATCAGTGAACAACTCACAACTCCATGATAAAGAAAAACGCAAAGGCCTTCCATTCAGCCACCCAAAGACCTTTCAGCACATCATTGCTATTTTCAGACATCGGGATTCACAGGCAGAGATAAGCTGAAGCAATATCAAGTTGACACGTATAGTGGGAAGTTGAAAGGCCAGGGGAAACGTGTAACGCAGAAACAACGCCCAAAAAAGGCGCCCAGAAAGATTCCCGCGAAAAAATATTGCTTATTGATTTTATTAGTTTTCACCAGAGAACAACTTTATAATTATGCTGATTATCCTTTTCATGCTCCTGCTTTTTGTCTTCCGGGTGTAACTCCGAGGGATTCTGACGTGACTTGTAGCACAAGTAGATGATGGAGATGGCGACTTTGACGGCGTGCAAGGTGAACATGTATTTTGTGCAGACGTTGGTTACTGAATGGAAAACGAGCAACTAATGATGTATAATACGCTTACCATTCAAAAAATGAGGTGGAATTCCGTCTTCCCAATTCCAATGACATTGGCTCAAGCCAGCGAGAAGGATGGTGAGTTGGCAAACCGAAAGATAGATCAGTGTCCGAATGTTCCAAGTTGTTTGATTGATGAAATACGAGTAGACGAAGTAGTTGGCTACCTGAAACGTTATCAATGATAAGGGAGCTTATCAGAAAACCTACAAAGTAACAGAGAGCCAGGGTAGGAATGATAGCAGGGGCATACGGGTTGACTTCATCCCAGTAGTCGGGATGCTTGGGGCTATTCGAAAACGCGACTGCTCTGTAATTCAGGGAGTGGCACTGATATAATGTGAACTCACGATTCGAGTAAGAAGATGGAACTAAGGGCCTTCACTTCGACGAGCCAGGAGTTCTTGAAGAAATCACTGTTAGATGACATCTTTTTTCTGATTCTCAGTGTGCAGTGAACCCAAAAATCAAAAAAGTTCCACATAAAAATTGAAGGTCACGTTTTCAGTTGTTTTTCTGACAATTGTGATGCTGGATTACTGTAGTCACTATACAAAACTCTTTATTATAGAATGGATGGATCTCAATTTACTGTCTTCTTTTGCTTTTATGCTTTTCGGAACGTCTTCCTAACTCGGCGAGCTCCGCGCCTCTTGGCACAACTGGAACGTGGAGATGGCGATTCTGACGGTGTGCCAGGCGAAAATGACCTCACCGGAGACCATGGTAGCTGGAATTTGATGAGCTTTAAGCTTGAGCTTTAGAATTCCCAGTTACCTTCCATAAATCCAGTGATCGGCTGATTGGAATTCAATGTGCTCCAGGAGCATTGGCTGAGGCAGGCGATGAGCATGGTGAGTTGGCAAATCGAGAAAATCGCCGTGTTCCGAGGACTCCAGGCTTTCGGGTTGATGTAAGATGAGTAGATTTTGAAGTTGATGAACTGAAGTTTTATCAGTGATAGTAATAAGAACACCCTATCAACGAACCAAGTAGCACAACGCCAGAGCCGGAATGATGATCGGAGAGTACGGATTGACTTTGTCCTAGACAATGTAGTCGTATTTGGTTCCGGAGTGACGCCAAGTGTTGAACCTGATAAACTGATAATCTCATCTTATCACTACTTTTTCCAAAAACTAACAATACTCCAAAGAACATGTACGCGAAGAAGCCTAGCTCGACAGTTCCGCTATAACGGAAATCTGAAGATCCGTGAGGAGCAGGATCTTTGGATGACATCGTGTAAGGGACTTCCGATGGATCAATGAAGCAAGAGCGCTGATTTCCACGTTGTCACATGTTTCAGGGTCACTTTCACGTGAGAAATTTGAGGTTCTGGAGCCAAGGTTCAGACAAAGAACTTAATGGATTCATTTATCAGAAAGTTACACAAAAATAGGTTCATATACATGGATCGTAACATAGTTAATCAATTATCTGTTCCTTCCTGCTTCTCACTCCTCTTTGATAGTGTTGTTCTGCCACGTCTGCCGGAACAAGTAGATTGTGGAGATGGCGACTTTGAAGGCGTGCAGGGCGAACGCTAGTTTGGTGCAGAAGGTGGTGACTGGAAAGGATTCAGTTACATTCAAGGATCAGAATAAGAGGAGCTTACCATTGAGGAAACTCGGGGTGAGGTCGATTCTGCTCCAGGTGCATTGGTACAAGCCGATGAGGACGATGATGAGCTGGCAGATCGGGAGAACGAACATTTTCCGAATGGCCCAGATGTTGTGATCGATGGAGTACGAGTAGATTTGGAAGTTGAGCATCTGGAACATTATCACTGATAAGGAGACCAGCTTGGAATAACTTACAAAGTAGCCAAGAGCCAGAATCGGAATGACAGCGGCGAGGTAAGGATTCTGTTTGTTCCAGAAGTCTGGATGCTTGTCTACTGTAGAATGGGTGAAGAAGCTGAAAACAAGGTATTATTTGAAGGAATCGGATCAAAACTTACAGCTCCAAGAAGAAAACGTAGCCGAGGGCCTTGATTTCGATGAGCCAGGTCTTCTTGAACGTCTCAAACGGCATTGTGTCTGGTGGGCAGGGAGGAACGAACTGAATGATTAGAAAACAAAAACACTCGGGGGTTTGTCCGCAAACACCTGATCTTACGACAAATTTTTATTTTTCTTACTGTAGGAAAAACATTATTCATTTATCACATGAAGATAATCAAAAAATTTAACAAATTGGCGATTTGAAAGATGAACATCAACACAAACTCGAATTTCAGCCATTTTTTGAACTTGGCGAACCTGAAACTGAGGAATTTGTTATCAGTTTGCTACTGATAAGCTCACCTTGATAAAGGCTCTTCTTTCCTAGAACTCCTTGTCTCTTTCCACTTCTTCTCACACTTTCTCAGAACTGGAATCATGAAAATGATAGCGAGGGCTACCATCATGATAGCAAGACCATTCATCACGTAGATTGCTGGCAATTGTTATCACTGATAAGAAGGATATCACTGAACCTTACCTATCAATGGGATGTGCTTGGTTTTGGGAAGATCAGTGGCTAGTATTATCAGTATAAATGTCATTGCCATGATGTTGGTGAGCCCCACATTGATCTGAACTTTTCAATCAGCTGATAAGATAACTTGACCTACCTTTTCAGGGATGTTATCCAAGTTAAGGAAGATAGCAATGAGTGATAAGAAATTGATAAGGAAGGCTGGTATCATAACAAGAGTGATGTAAAATAAAGGGTTCCTAGAAAACTTTGCTTCGAATCGGATGATGTCTGATAAGTTGGCATTGCTTTTCTCCTGGACAGCACCTAACCAAGTGACCTGCCATTCTCCGTTTCCCTGAACAAATTTAGTGATAGCTTATCAGTGATAAAGAACTTACCAGTTCAGATAATGATTTCGCAACATCCACCCCTCCGCTAACAATCCTGTACTCATTGGCGTAATAGCCATGGAACAGAATTGTGACTCCGCATTCGTGCTTATCCAATGGGAATCTGTAGACGTTCAGTGAGCAGATTACCGAGGTTACTGTAGATGTATAATAGCCAACACTTCCAGTATGATTGATCTGAAAGCTTCAGGTTCGAAGGGGTACCCGAAGTCAAAAGTACCCAAGCACCAGCAGGAACATCATCAGGTTTGTAGTATTTCACTTCATGAGCATCAGCAATTGAGACTTCTGGTAACCAAATTTTGGATTGTGGGATGTAGACGTGAGTGATGCCTCCATAATCAGCGGGGTTCCAAGTGAGTCTGATGTCAATCCACTGAGCGATAAAGTCGAAAAGAAAGGTCACTTTTTCTTCAACTTCAACCTGGAAAGGATGGTTAGGCTTCTAGGCTTCTAGGCTTCAAGCCCCCAACCCACCACATCAACAAGTTTCAACATGCTCATCGTAACCTTCATCTCCAATAGTGGCGGGTGAACTTTTGTCGACTGGTTCACATATTCCGATTGGTCTAAACCCAATGTTTCAAAATTTTCCGATTAAATGTGACGTACACAAAGTATAAATCGCAGTGAGTGTTGGATCATAGTCCGCAAATAAATCCTTCACAAGCCGTTTTTGATCGGAGAGGAATTCATTGTAAGAGGCGTCTAAACTAGAGACTAGTCAACGTCAGAGCTTAGGGCCAACTTACATTGCGCATCAGTCATATCTTGTGATAATGATAAGCTGATAATGAACGGCAAGAAAATCAGAATCGAATGAAAGAATGACATGTTTTATTCAGAAGCCAGAATTCAGGATTCAAAAATAGAGGGAACAAGCATAGACAAAGTGAAATATGATATCTTCGAGGGTTAGGAGGTCACTAAGGGTTGAAGGTCAGAGGGTAATTTTATACATGTCTAACTACATTTTTTGTACATCGAATCACTCTCCATTCACAATTCTGTACAGCTTGTCGTGGAAGGCAAAGCATCTGTACATCTTCTTAACTTCCACGGTTTGCATGAAGAGTTCCACGGATCTCTGAAACAAAAGGTTTAGTACGATGCTCCGAAATCCCGCTTACTAACTTCCAACGCTGGAATTAGCATCAAGAGGCTTGAAAGTCTAAAAGCCGGATCTGTTTCAGGACTGTCTTTCTCATAAAAAGACTGAAGTTCACTGATAACATTTTGGCGGACCGGCCGGCAATGTGGATAGTAGCAGTCTGGCTGGCCATCAATGCAGTCATTCCAGGTGCACAAAGTGATAAGAGCCATGAACTCTATCAGTGATATCTTTTGGTGGCAAAGTGGCTGGAACACGTTGCGTTTCATCTGGTCGAAATATGGGCGGTACATTCTAAAAGTTATGATTTTCAGGGTTACGGTACTTCGGGGCTTACTTGATGGCATCTGAAGATTTGCATTTTTCAATTTGCTCCGGATCATAGTAAAACTGATCCAAGTTCATGGTATCAATGAAATCTCCGTTTGCCAAGATGAACACGTCCTTGCCTTCAGAATAACTCTTATAACCCATCTCCAGAATCAAAAAGGCCACGAAGAAGTACTTGAAGACGTGCTTCTTCTCACAACTTCCCATTAATTTGAACTGCGGAAAGCATTCCTCGAAGAATTCATACTGTAGGTAGACGTCGTTGATGTAGATTTTACAAAACTCTCCGTAAGTTGTGGCTCTCGGGGTCTACAAGAATTCAGAATCTCAATATCAGAATCTATCACCCAAACTCACAGCCTTTGGGGCATGCATACTGTACCTCTTCCTGTACAGCTTCTGATAACTCTCCATGAACCCGCAAAGCATCGGGGTAACAGAGTGATAGTCATCTAGATTGAGCTATAAAGATAAAGGGTTAGGGTCTAATAACACTGATAAGCTCACACTGAGCACTGGACTGTTGCAAGATGCTGGGGAGGAGGAAGAAGAGGGCAGGCTTTCGATATCAGGGGTTTGACGTGCTTTGATAGCGTTTTGGACTGCTTGGACTTCTGGAATAAGAAGTTTGGGTTACGGTAGTTAGCTGTTCACCATCTCATCTTCCAACACGTGACTTTCACAAGATTACATGATTAAGATTAGTCCCTTATCACTGCTATCACCACTCACCTTCCGGTTTCATGCCGACACTCAAACACTTTGCATATCTGCACGACTTGCAGCTGTCCCGGCTGCTCATCTTGATAACACACTCGTTCTTTTTCCGGCAGCTGAACTTTGACGCCAGTTTCAGACAAGTTGTTCGACGGAAAAATGCGGCACAGGCTCTGAATTTTAGGAATGGATGGTTGGAACGACACTCCGAAATAACGTACTTGCAAGCGACTGCTCCGAAGTGGAATCCATCTCCGAGTTGGTGGCATACTGTACAGAATTTGCGCTCTCGGACAACCATCATCCCTTTTTTCAGTCAACACTTCTATAAAATGAGAATAGCAAAAAACAGTGTCCAATACACAATGTGATCAGTGACCTCTCTCTTTATAAGGCAGCTGAAAGAGCGATAAAGGTTACGGTAGGTGATAAGATACGAACATTCAACCCATCAAGTCTACGTGACAAATACAAAGAAAATCTGCGAAAGAAAACATTTTCCAATGGTCTGGATGAGTGAAACATGCGAAACACGGTGACTACCAAAACGATGACAATTCGTTCGCGACGAGAGATTCTGCGTTTTGCGAGGAGACGCCGGGAAGTGAAAGAGTGTACTTATCACGTAGGCATCTCTGATTGTCTGGCGTCTCTGGTGGAGTGATCTTTTGACTCTCTGTCTTGCTGGAGTCTCGGGAATGGCGTGTACTTCTTGTGTAATGAGAAGGTTTTGTTGACTTGGGTGTTCGATGAACTTGGGGAGGGATGTCAGGAATAGGTCAGGAAAAGTTCAGGATATCAGGATCTTGAGGACTGATATTCCAATTGATAACATATTCCCAAGGCTTCAATTCTCTACTTGTTCAACTTGATCTTTGTCAACATTCCAAAAACTGTGTTTTCTAGTATGGTCCCCCGCTGATCTTCGAAGAAGTTGTAACTTTTCCAGCCCACAACTTGATCTTCAAACTCTGAAGTTCCAATGATGACAAAACAAGAGTCCTGATCTAGATAAAGTTCAGCGACAAAGATCTGAAGATTAGATAGCATCTTCCAGGCTGCTGCCTTCGAAGATCAAAAATAAGGATTTGATACTTTATTTGAATCCGAGGAGCCTATTGAAGTTCAGAAACAATGATATCAAGTTCAAGTTCGTTATCAGTTCTGTTCCAGACGTCACATAGAAGTTCAGCAATTTCATGAATTCTGTCCCGTCAACAGATTATTACAGACCCTTGAGATTGACTGATAACACAGTCTGTTCCTCACATATCAGTCTACTATCACTATGCTCCAGCTCTTCGAAATCTCCGATATCCTCACCAAGTTCGGATTCTGTGCCACATTCATTATCAACATGATCTTTATCAACTTGACAGTGTTCTACACTAAATCCATCACTCCAACTTATAAAAGATTGTTGGTGATATTTGCAACAACTTGTATTATATTCTCTGCAATTGATGCTATCTGCCAGCCTTTTATTCAGAATTTCAACGGAGGTCTTGTCTATTTCAGTTTGGTGGATCAAGAGACTTCGATCTTCTCCCAGGACTTCTTGAGAACCACCTTATCACTAAACGCTTCCTGTTATGTCGCCCAACTCGTCTTCATCGCTATCCAATTCTTATTCCGTTACTTTACCCTAATCGAGCACCGGTTTCGGAAAACTTTCTACGGAATCTCCCAGCTCATCTGGATTTCCTACTTCTTCTTCTTCGGTGCACTTTATGCAATTGTCGTTTACTTCTGCCTTCCTCCAGATGACTATTCTGACGAGTACATGAGGGTGGAAATGATGAAAGTTTATCAGAAAGATATCAAAGGAACGCCACGGATCCTAGCAGTGGCTTATCAAAATGGAATGGTTCGCTGGGGTGTTGTCACATTTTTCTGTACTGGGTGCTTCATTTTTGTGAGTGATAACGAACTGATAAAAGATCTTCAATAAAAGTAAATTTTCTAGAGCCTTCAATACTCCACAATAATCTTTTGCGCTGTTCAAATGCACAAATCCATGAAATCCGAATTGGCAAACTTCTCAACTCAAAACAAAAAACTCGAAATGCAATTCCTAAAAGCTCTCACAATCCAGATCATCCTCCCAACTTTTCTTATCACTCTACCAATCGGTTTTGTGATAATGGTTCCTCTTTTCGATATCAATGTCAGCTGCCAAACCGGAGTAATCTTCGCGTTGTACAGTTTGTATCCCCCATTGGATAGCATTGCAACCATGGTGATAGTGAAGGAGTACATGACATGTGTCCAGAGATTCTGGAGTGATTTGAAGACGTTCTTCTGCAATTCGGACAAGTCAGAGGAGCCAAGGAATGAATTACAGTTAGCAAAACTGTCTTCTATTGCTAATTGCCAAATTTAATCCAAAAAGAACTGTTGTTCCACGTATAGTACTTCATTTTATGAATTGTTCTAAAAGACAGCCAAAACACAATATATGCCAGTTATTCGCTTTACTTGTACCACCTCTTTACAAACTTCACTAATCTTGAATTTCGTACAATTTTCATTTTTTTTCAATTAGTTTCATTTTTTTTCGTCTCTTTTTTTCCATCCATGTTATTTGGTTTGCATTAGGTTCTATTTTTAGAAAGGGTCCTCTTTTCCCACAGGAGAATAAAACAACGACGTGGTAGAAGGCCTGCCAAAAAATCAATAACTGCTCGATTCACCGTTCATTCCTTTTCCTCATTGACATTCATCTATTTACTGTTTCTTGTGTTTCTCCATGTTTTTGCCACTCACACCAAGTATTGCACGATACTCTTTTTGCATCGTATTTTTACTGAAAGGATTCATATTGATGAATCGATATTCATCCATTCACTGGGGTTTTTGTCCGCTTTCTGCATTAGTTGTTGCCTTGTATTTACGCATGAAAGGGGGAGTTGTTGTTCAAACCAAGGTAGAACTACTAGGGTCGTTGTTCAGACTTACTGTAAGTAGTTTTCTATGGAATGTTTCAGAAATGATGTATGCGAATAACTGGGTGCGTGAATAGTTCTGAAAATGGGAAACTGTGATAGCCATCAATTTTCAGATAGATATTTGTGTTGTCAATATGCTTTTACATTCGAACATGATTAATTACTCGCTCATTGTCATGGTTGACGTCCGATTGGTAATCAAACCATCAACAGTAATCATTGAAAAAAATCAAATTCTCTTGATAGTCATTGGTTTTCTGCTCACATCTCGACTTATGCTTCCGTTTGCGGTAAGTTCACAGTATGCGTTGAGTCGGTTAGACTTTCATAGCTGGAATTGACATACAGCTTTCCGAAATTTTGAAAACATAAAAGTTGAACCAATTTGATTAATCAGAGTGCCTACAATTGGATACTTCATTTCAACACTTTTCTGCTTGCCGTCGAACTTTCCATCACCACCACAACGAAGGAGTTTGAAAGAGACAACCCGGAGAATCGAGAACAAGATCAACCTTACACTGGAACTGTTTACACATAACGAACGTTTTTTAATCTCAAAAATACTTTTAAGTAAAATAACTGCATCTAAGTAATAAACTTAACACTTTTCAACACTTTTTGAGTTTTCGGTGAAGATGCCATTGTCTAAAAGACATTGTGATTGCAGCTTCTAGTGTTTAAAGAACTGGACTGACGATATTTCATTCATAGTTATAGTGCTGGCCCAAACAAACAAGCAAACAAACATATAATTTTTGTATCTCAAAGTCGGAATGGGTAAATTTACAGGGTTTCGAGATATTAGAGAAGGACAATTCAAGAAATTTTAATTCCGAACCAAGATTCCTGTAGTGCTCGAAAAACGAATATGCTAGTCTTTATTGAAAACTACGCCGCTCTAGTCGGAATACGTAGAATTACTTTTTTAATTGTCACCGAAATCATCGCATAATAAACAAGAAACACAACTGGGAACTAGAATAGTAAACTAATCGAAGTATTGAAACAAAACCGTTTTGGAAGGTTTCCAAAACGCACCTTTTTGAGAAAAAAGATTTGCACGTTTCAGAAACGTGAACTAAAAAAAATTCGTTTTTGAACGCTTCAAAAACAGATAAAATAGAGAAAAACAATCAATTAACTCTTGTAAAAAGTAGAATCTGGTCCCAAGAAGCGGTTTGGAGACACTTCTGGAGGTCCTAATACGATTTCTGAACATGACTCTTGGGACCATATCCTACCCTCCTGACGAATAATTCGGCATTACCCTAGAATTTCGTTCGTTTTTGAATGTCTCAACAACGAAAAATTCAGGGAAACCATACGTTTTTCAATAATTCAAAAACGTCTGTTTTCAAGTTTAGTTAGCACATAGATGTTTCTGATCCCCAACAAAAGCTGTTTCTGTACGCACAAAGCCTATGAATGTCCAATCAAATGTTTCCTGCAGCACATCGTTCTTTATGAACTAACTTTTTCGCTGCTAGCATAGTTTCAGAGCATGTCAGAGTCAAGTTTCAGAGTTCTGCTAGATCTTTTTGGTCAAATCACGTTTAATGTGCATATTCGAAGTTATTCAACAGTCTAACCTCACAATCAAGTATTTATGAGATGCCGGCTCTGGATTCCGCGTTTGCTCAACCAACGTTCTTGCTGAAAAATCCTTCGATAACGTTCCGACGCTGTCACGGCGTGAAGAAGGCAAGTTCTGATCACTATTAGATCAGAAAATGTTTTCAAGGTTGGAAATGAATTCGGACTGTGGTCTGCACCACTGCGCTTCTTTCGGCTGTTCCGCAGTGACAGAAATATCAGATTTTCAAGCGGAAAAATCACAAAACTCAATTCTGATGTGGTTCCGATTCGGATTGCAAAAAGCTACGGATTTAGGAAAGTGGTATCAGCAATTTTCTCCTGAGAAGCCATTGGGCACACAATATAAATTTTCAGGTGCTTGCTAGAAGATGATGGTAAAAAATTGTAGATCAAAACTTTGAATGGGGAGAGAACAGGACAATTACAGACTTTCGCAGACACATCTACTATGTTTCCCGAAGTGAGCTTCCTAGAAGTTTGCATCCTGCTCTTGAAAGCCCTTTTCAAAAATTTTTTTGAAGGGTATGAATCTCTGGTTATGGTTTGTTTGTACACGCCCCCCACATTCAATTATTGTCTTAAGAAACCTCGTAACACCGGAAAACAGTTGTTAGGATTTCTGTCTCTTGTTCTAGTCGTTTCCTCGATCTCTACCGACATGCTGTGCAACCTCCAGGAGACTGAGCTTATAAAGTGAAATTTTTGGATACTTCTGATAAAGCGGAACGTGTTACATACAGACTGTGCTCTAGATGTTGAGCTGTCTTTTAGAAAACTTTTTCGGCTCGCAGTCAGTGATTGAGAGTGTAGATAAAATTTACCTTTCTAATTCTCAGTTCTCAGAGATTCTCAGAGAAAATCGGAAGATCGAGCCAATGATCGGTTATATTTCCTTTTCTCAAAGTGGGGATAAAACCGAGCCGAAGTCGACGGTTTGAACCGCTGAAAGCGGAAAACCAGGCGGAGGAGACGGCGTGAGCCGTAACCGCCCACCTGGTAATTGTGAGAAGAAGCTAACACAGCCCTGATTGATTCAAACAGATTTCTGAAGTGACGATCAGAATGGATAAAGTTAATCTTGTCTCTGAATCTATGAATGAAACGGCAGTGTTCAGCATCACAGTTATTTTTTACTAGAAGCTTCAAAGATGAGATACTGAAACACTGGAAAGACATTGCCGAAATTTATGGGAACTGAAGAGGGCAATATAGTCTTGAAGTCTGTGATTTCAGAAACTTGTAATGCCAGGATCCCGGAAGTTTATGAGTCAGAAATTTGTGAGTCTTTGAGTATGCAAGACTAGAAAGCGTGGCTCTGTTCGGGTTGAGCGGTCCCAACGGGAAATAAAGGTCCCGAAAATGGGGTTCGGTCCCAACCGGAAAAAAAGGTCCCAAAAAAAGTTTAGAGGTCCCAAAAAATAAATATTGGTCCCAAAAAAAGAATAAAGGTCCCAAAAAGAGGGTCCGGTCCCAAGCGAAAATAAAGGTCCCATAAAAAAATTAAAGGTCCCATAGAAAATAAAACGGTCCCAAGAAAAGGGAAGACTTATAATTGTAAGAAGTCACATGAAAAAAAAAGATTCCATGTAAATTCGGTAGGTTCAGGTATTACAGTAGAACCAACTATAAAATGATTTGGTAACTAATAAGGGGTGTGGGTAAGATCACAGGGATATAATTGGCTGAAACTTGGCAGAGGAGTAGAGTACAGCCCCAACAATCGAGATTCGATAGTTTTCTCTCGAGCCAGCCAAAAAACCAGTCTCTTTTCCGCATGTATCGGTCATCAAAAGCTTTTCCCATAAAAAATTTATTGGATCCTGCCTATTGGGGCTGTAACACACCTTTCTGCCAAGTTTCAGCCAAATCAATCTAGGTCACTTCACACTCTGAATTGTTCATTTTCTGGGAGAACCATTGATTAAACTCGACAAAACCGAAACAAAACGAAAATATCTGTTTACCAACACGGAAAAATATAAATTGAAGACATTAAAAATTACTTAAAATTTTTATGGGACCTTTTTTCCTGTTGGGACCTGCTCCATTCTTGGGACCTTTATTTCCGATTTTTTTCTACGATGGGACCAATATTTATTTCTTGGGACCTCTAAACTTTTTATGGGACCTTTTTTTCCGCTTGGGACTGACCCACTTTTTGGGACCTTTATTTATTTTTTGGGACCAATATTTATTTTTTGGGACCTCTACTTTGCCCATGGGACCTTTATTTCCGCTTGGGACCGCTCAACCCGAACAGAGCCGAAAGCGTTTGGTCTCAAAGTTTCCCGAGATCTTTAATTTACATTCTTCTAGATTAGTTTAGAAGATCTAGAAGCTTGCACAGACTCCCAAGATACTCAGAAATTTGGACTCACAACCTTCTAGACTGTTGTACTTTCTATTGGAAGTACAATTTCGTTGCTTGGAGCTCAAATCCTTAATCATATTCCACTGTTTTAGTGGAAAGGTTTGGTATCGTCAAAAATAATATAATTACCGAGTCAAAAACCTTTTGCCAGAAGGTCCCATGAAAACCATTAAAATTTATTATCTTTTCAATTTTCATTTTCCAGTGTCGACAAAGAGATATTCTTGTTTTGTTTCGTTTTTTTCTAATTGCTTCAAAGTTTTTCAACTGATAAAGAAGCATTTAGAGTGGGCAGTTCCCTAGATAGATTTGACTAAAACTTGGCAAAAGAGTGAAATACGTCCCCAATAGTCAGTATTCACAAGTTTTTGGCTCGAGCGGTCCCAACCGGAAATAAAGGTCCCGAAAAGTGGGTCCGGTCCCAAAAAAAGTTTAGAGGTCCCAAGAAATAAATATCGGTCCCATCATAGAAAAATACCGGAAATAAAGGTCCCAAGAATGGAGCAGGTCCCAACAGGAAAAAAAAGGTCCCATGAAAAGAGAGAGTGCTCAAATTTTGAAAAGGCCACATGTAAACAATTTTATTCAATAGTTTCAGATTGAATAGTTTCAGCTGCATATGTCTAGGTCAGTTTTCTCTTGTTATTCTTTGTTTTGGGAGATCTTAGAGCGGACATGGAAGCAGCTTCTCTCGAATGGGGGCGTTTGAAGCTTAACCTTCCTCTTCGTGGGATTGATGTTGACTTTGAAGGCGCTCAAGTAGAAGTGAGTGATTGTCTTCTGGTCTGATATGGTAAAGATGGAGGAGCTGTGGCTTTTCTAGATGGCGGCCGAGTTGAAGCCAATCTTGTTTTTTTGACCAGAGTTGCGGGAGGGAAGGCGGTAGTTTGTGCTGACGAAGATCGTAACAGACGTGGGGAAGACGTGACTCCTCTTGAAGGTGAGCTTCTTCCAACCGGTCTGGATCTTCTGGGTGAAATGGTTGAAGATGGCGGATGTTCAAGTGTGGATTTTGTTATCCTGGTTTCAGAAAGCTCACGAGGAGGGGCCGTCTCTCTTCTTGAAGGTGAGGTTTTGGACAGTTCTCCGACCAAAGGTGCTTGATGTGGCTTGGATGTCATGTCTCTAGAACGAGATCTTTTTGACATCGGCTTTGTTATCTTGGGCAAATATGACTCTGTTGAAGTGTGGAAATATTCTCGCTCGGCATCTTCGTTCTCGGGTTCATGATCATCAACCATCAGATCATCGTTGTGATCGCTCACGTAGTCTCTATCCATACTGAATCCAGCCTCACGTTCATCATCAGAATGAATGACCGAATCATCATCGGATTCTTTGAATTCTTTTGGATCAATAGAAACTGCAACGGATGAAATCCTCTACCACGATTAGGAGACTGTTGAAATTTAAAACGCCGCTATGAACGCACAAAACGGAGAGGATATGCTTCAATATCTTCAGAAAACTTTGAATCATTCAGATGTTTTCCAAAAAACAACACTTATAAATATTGAAAACTCAAAAATTACTTCTTACTTTTCATGGGACCAATATTTATTTTTTGGGACCTTTAAACTTTTTTTGGGACCTTTTTTACCGGTTGGGACCGGATCCCATTTCGGGACCTTTATTTCCGCTTGGGACCGCTCAACCCGAACAGAGCCCGAATCTCGGCTATTTCAATCTTTTCATGGGACCTTTTTTTCCGGTTGGGACCTGCTCCATTTTTGGGACCTTTTTTTCTCTGATGGGACAGATATTAATTTCATGGGGCTTCTATTTTCCCCCATGGGACCTTTTTATCCGGTTGGGACCTGACTCACTTCTTGGGACCTTTATTTCCTGTTGGGACCGCTCAACCCGAACAGAGCCAAAACTTCGCATTTCATTTTATTGTTCCAACGACAAAATATTTTGATGAATCACAAGGGAGGAAAAAATAATCTCAAGGATAGATTTATCTGCAATTTGGTAGAAGAGTTGGATATGTGAATTTAAAGGGTTGGATATGTGAAAAAACTTTTTACTCTTTGATCGAAACAAAAGTCCGAGTTCTGCTTGCAAGTTTTTCTACAGAATAGGATGGATTACAAATGCTGCAAATTAAAAAATAATTTTTCAAGAAATGTATAAAATATCTTTCAAAAATAACTAAAATGAAATAAATGTGTTATACTTTGAGATAAACAAAAAAGTTTAAAACTGTAATTAAATGGAATAACAATCGAAAAAAAATCTATTTGTTTGAAAATCTACTTTTCAAACTGACACAAGTTATTTTTTGAATACTGATCAAATAATTTTACAGCCGACTGAGCATGAATGGCAGTACCGAGCTTCTCGTTGGACTGGCCGCGACACTCGCTTTGGCCCCTCTCATATCTCCTGTGATTATGATTCTTCCATGTATTCTCATTTTTGCAACAACTCACCCAGAAAGTCGGACCTTTGTCACAAGTGCGGTGTGCAGTAAGCAATGGTGCTAACAAAATCCCGAAAAAGTTTTCATTTTTCAGCGTTTTCCCTTTCAGTCCTCACGCAGTACACTTCTGGGCAGTTCGCTATCGGCGTCGCGGCCCTTTCCAACGTTTGCACTTTATTAGTTCTCAAAACTATGGAGGTTATCAGTCTTGGCTCGACTTCGTCTGCGGAAATTGACCCACTTGGACATGTTCTCGGAAAAATCTGCTTTGCTCTTCTCGCGGCTTTGCAACTCATTTTCATTTTTGTCCTTTTCAAAAAATTGGCTGCCCTCAAGGAAACATACTATCAGGAATGCAGAATCATCCGCGAACACTTCTTCGAACAGTTCCTAAAAAGACTGTATCCACGACACTACCGAGAAGCTTCCAACGTTGACGAGATCACTCACAAGTTAAGTACCTTCGGGATTTCTCATCAAGTGATTTTGGAACAAGTTGCTGGAGATCATCAAGTCGTAGTCAGACGTGGAAGATAAAATCAAACACAAATCCTGTTATATATCTAAATATTTTTGTAAAAAATTTTTAATTTTCTTTGCCGACAAAAGTCGAAAACGTACTGTGATATGAAATGATGAAATTTTTTATTTTTAGAAAGTGTTTACGTGATTTTCAAAAAAATGGCAGAAAACTAAAAAAGACCCACTTACAATTTTTTTAAAACCGTTATGACTTCATATCGATTCAGAAGAAAAACTTAAGAAAACTAACTGTAAAGTCCAAATGCACAAATCCATGAAATCCGACTTGGCGAATTTCTCAACTCGAAACAAGAAACTCGAAATGCAACTCCTAAAAGCTCTCACAATCCAGATCATCCTCCCAACTTTTCTTATCACTCTACCAATCGGTTTTGTGATAATGATTCCTCTTTTCGATGTCAATGTCAGCTGCCAAACTGGACTAATCTTTGCATTGTACAGCTTGTATCCCCCATTGGACAGCATTGCGACCATGGTGATAGTGAAGGAGTACATGACATGTGTCCAGGGATTCTGGAGGGATTTGAAGAAAGTGTGATGTAATTCAGACAAGCTATCAGATGGACCAGGGAACGAGTTGCACTTGGCAAAGATATCATGTATTCCCAATTGATAACTTATTTTTGTTTTTCGTTATTTCGTTTTTTCATTCTTGGAATAAATCTGAAAACAACTAAAACACCATCAAAGTCTCTGAAGGATCTTCTCTCCTTATTCCAATATGCCCCCCTTGTACACATTCTCCACAAACTTCACCAAACTCGGATTCTGTGCCACCTTCCTTATCAACATGATATTCATCAACTTGACACTTTCCTACACCAAACACATCACCGTGACCTATAAAAGAATGCTTGTGGTGTTTGCAGCAACCTGCATCATATTCTCTGTTGTGGAGGTTATCAGTGAACCTTATAGTCACAATTTCAATGGAGGGCTTTTATACTTCAGTTTAGCTGATACCAACACATTCTCCCATAGTTTCCTAACACTAACCCTTTGGATAAATGCTTCTTGTTATGTTGCACAACTCGGCTTCATCGCTATCCAATTCCTATTCCGCTTCTTCACCCTTATCCACCATCCATTCCACAAATCGTTTCATGGAAGATCACAGTTATTCTGGATATTCTACTTCTTCATGATAGCAATCACTTATGGCTTATCAGTTTATATTTTCCTTCAACCAGATGACTATTCTGATGCTTATATGGAAGCGGAAGTGTGGAAAGTTTACCAGAGAAGAATCAAAAATCTTCCAAGAGTTGAAGCAGTGGCATATGAAAAAGGAAGGGTTCGTTGGAGAATTGTAACCTTTTGTGCCATCGGATTGATTATAATTGGATCTCAATACTTCATAATCCTATTCTGTGCATTGAAAATGCAAAGTTATATGAAGTCTCACCTCGAGAACTTCTCAACTAGAAACAAGAAACTCGAAATGCAATTCCTCAAAGCTCTCACTATCCAATTCATCCTCCCAACTTTTCTTATCACTCTGCCAATCGGATTCGTGATTGTCGTCCCATTACTGAAAATGGAAATCAGTTATCAGACAGGAGTAATCTTCGCGTTGTACAGCTTGTATCCCCCATTGGATAGCATTGCAACCATGGTGATAGTGAAGGAGTACAAGAACTGTGCAAAACGTGAATAGTTATCAGTCAACTTATCAGTAACAGTAAAGTTTCAGGGTTTTGGAAAGATTTGAAAGCAGTGTTGTGGGATTCTGAAGACAGTTCCGTGAAATCCGACAACCACGCAATCCGATCAACTTCCTGTTCTAATCACATGTCCTACCCGTAGTCTCGAGCAGTTTAGTAAATGTTATCTGTAAAAACGGAAACTCAACTAATGACCATGATCTACAATGATAAACTGATAAGAGTTTAGAGAACCAGAACCAAGTCATAAAACAGTTACAACCATGAGAGGGAAAGGGAAGGATTACTGTAGTTCAGCTCATCGCTGGAGCTCAAGATTATCAAGATCAAATAATAGAGTTATTGATAAGGCTGCTGATATGACCTACAAACTATTATGGAGCGCTTAGGTAAATTCCTGATCTCTATGACAAACTTATCAGTTTGAATGATGATTGTGAGTTCAACTAGTGATAAGAAGTGGTTGGAGCCTACAACATCAGATGAGCCGAGTGGGTGTAAGAAGTGATAAGGGATTTAATAAAAGGCTGATTAGCACGTGGGAAGAACGTAAGAATGTTTCTGACGTTTGCTCTTTTCGCTTTTCTGCTCCGCGGTGCCAATGCGGCAGATCCGGAACTCAAAATGACTACGGTGGGCCAGCTACAGTAATTCTTTCCTAACTTTTTAGTTTCAGCCTCAAATAATCAACCGCTGGGGCTATCCTGCAATGATTTACACTGTCACCACTCCAGATGGCTATATTCTGGAGCTTCATCGGATTCCGAATGGACGTCCTGGAAATGGAAATGCCACGTGGCCCAATAACAAGAAGCCAGTGGTATTCTTTCAACACGGCTTGCTCTGCGCTTCCAGTGATTGGGTAATGAACCTTCCGGATCAAAGCGCTGGATTTCTCTTTGCCGATGCTGGATTCGACGTCTGGATGGGGAACATGAGAGGGAACACCTACAGTACCAAGCACAAGAATCTGAAGCCGTCAAACTCAAAGTTCTGGGAATGGTCGTGGGATGAGATGGTTCAGTACGACCTGGACACTATGATAGACTTTGTGCTGAAAACAACGGGAAATGAGAATCTGTACTATGTTGGACATTCTCAAGGGACATTGACAATGTTCAGTAGGTTGGCGAAGGATAAGGGTGGAAAGTTCAGTGGGAAGATCAAAAAGTTCTTCGCGTTGGCTCCAGTTGGATCGGTGAAGAATATCAAGGGAATGGTGGCGTTCTTTGCGCATTTCTTTCATTTTCAAATTCAGGTAAGTACTACTTACTAAGTAGGTCAAAAGCTAGAATCTCAAATATCCAAACTTCAGGCCTGGTTCGACATCTTCGGGCCCGGTCAATTTCTCCCGAACAACTGGGCAATGAAGATCACAGCCAAGTACGTGTGCGCTGGTATAACTTCTGATCTCTGTGATAACGTGATGTTCCTGATAGCGGGTCCTCAATCTGATCAGTGGAACTCAACGAGAACACCGGTTTATGTGTCACATGTGCCTGCGGGGACAAGTACGCAGAACTTTGTGCATTGGATGCAAATGGTGTTGAGAGGAGGCGTTCCGGCGTATGATTGGGGGACCAAGATTAACAAGAAGAAGTATGGACAGGTTGGTGATAAGCCATTGATAAGCTAGATGTGATATGATTAGGCAAATCCTCCGGAATACGACTTCACCGCCATCGCCAACACCAAGATCCATTTGTACTGGAGCGCTGCTGATTGGTTGGCTGATAAGAAGGACGTCACTGATTACCTGTTAACAAGACTGAATCCCGACGTCATTGAGGTACAGTAACCTCTTTTTTCTTCAGAATTTGAGCTCAAATTCAGGAAAATCACTACCTGGACGACTACAATCATTTGGATTTCACTTGGGGAACACGAGCGGCAAAGGACATTTATCTGCCAGCTATTGACAGTTGCATTGAAGATTTTTTGGGAAAATGATAACAAGTGATAATGATAAAGTGTTCTGTGAACCCATCATAGCCGTTTTTTTTATCAATATCTCAGAAAGGGTATTCAAAAACCCCTCTCCCCCACACACAAAGGCCCGGTGGTGGCCCAGAAGGTCATTCTCCTCTCTCTCTCTGTGTCTCCTTCTCAAACACACTCTCTCACCTGCATTGTGGCAAACAGGCAAGAAAAATCGATAAATAACACAAGGAAATCAATGCACGCGACGCTCATTCGACCACTCTCCCGCTGCCCGGACCGCCGTCTCCTGCCCGTTTCGTCAACTGCTCCGTCTGCCTTTGTGAAGATAAAACGTGAGTTGTGTTTTAACTTGAAAACCCTACAAAAATAGCACCTAAGTTAATCAGTTCAAAATTTCTGTTGAGAGCAATTAGATGACTTTAACTGATCACTCAAAACTAGATTATCAATAGTGATAAACGATTAGCCGTTTATCAGTTCGACTGAACCTTTAAATGCCGGAGAAGACCGGTCCGAGCCTAGCGAAATTGGTCACAATAGGTGGCCACCCCTATCAGTTCCGCTGATAAACATCTCAAAATCGGCTGTTACAGCTGGTAAGAGCCTGAGCGAAATTGTCGTTAGACGACTTATTTATCAGTTGAACGCCCACTTTAAAATCACTTTAAAAACTACATTATCAATAGTGATAAGCGATTAGCCGTTTATCAGTTCGACTGAGCCTTTAAATGCCGGGGGATACTGGTCCGAGCCTGGCGAAATTGGTCACAATAGGTGGCCACCCCTATCAGCCCTGCTGATAAACATCTTAAAATCGGCTGTTACAGCTGGTCAGAGCCTGAGCGAAATTAGTCGTTAGACGACTTAATTATCAGTTGAACAACCACTTTACTTTATCACATTATCAATATTGATAAACGATTAGCCGTTTATCAGTTCAACTGAACCTTGAAATGCCGGGGAAATACTGGTCCGAGCCTGGCGAAATTGGTCATAATAGGTGGCCACCCTTATCAGCTCAGCTGATAACAATCTTAAAATCGGCTTTTTATAGCTGGTAAGAGCCTGTGCGAAATTAGTCGTTAGACGACTTACTCATCAGTTGAACAACCACTTTACTTTATCACTTTATCAGTAGTTGCAAAAAATTGGAGTTTTATCATTTCAAATGATCAATCAAAAGCCACATTGGCAATGATAAAAACAGAAGGTGAAAACACAAAAATGTGGGAATTTGATTCATGTACCTAAAACTAAATCCCCTTACTTTCATCTTCTCCTCACTGGCCCGGATCCGACTCGACGTCAATCAACGGATACTTGACTATTGCAAGGATCATTTGGTTTCTAAAGAAGATATCGAGGTTTGTGAGGGCTAGCCAGTACTAGATGAGACTGACTGATTTCCCTGAGCGTCTATGTCACTGATAAGGTGATAAGGACTGACTTCTGCGATTTCTAGCCAATAGATGTTGGCATGAGCAGGGGTTCGGACCTTGAAAACTTCATGTAAAATTTTGAAATCAACCGTTTAGTGAGCTAGTTAGCTCTGAGCTCTTGGGAATTGTAAAAGTAAAATTAGTATCTCATAAAATCCCCCGCTTCATTTTTGCTGGGAAGCAACAACTCCCAATTCTATTATGCGTTCCCCAGTTCGTGACACCTGTCCATACTTTGGCAGGCTGTTGATCCCTTTGATTACAGACTTTTTGGTCAACATTCCTCAAAATGTTTTGATCTTAACGCCTGAAATCGCTGCGAGACCGGCCCCGCGCAAGTATTTCCAGGTGTCAGGAACTGCGCAAGGCATAAGATTACACGAACGCTTCTCAGTAATCCGACGGCTCCAACATTGGTCTAAAGATCATCAATGTTGGTGAAGCTCAACTTTTCAGCTTTAATCCAGTTCCTATTGATATGCTCTGATATCCAGAAGCATATCACAAATTTGAGTCAATGACTATTGTTATCAATGCATGGATTCTTGGCTTAAATGAGCAGAGAGGTTAGTGAATGAATAAAATGAAACAAAAAATCCGAACGAATCTGTTCGATTAGCAATCTTGTTTTACACTATCAGTAATCAGCAAAACCCTAACCCTTTTGAGGAGTATCTGATAAGCGGCTTCTATTGGCTCCTTTTTGTAGAAAAATTGATGATATTCCAATTCCAAAACCTTTCGAGACTTTATCTGTTAGACATCAGTTAATCAGACGTCAATATCAACTCGTTGATAATTGTACATTCCTTTTTATCTTGTCTTTATCTTGTCAGTTAGACATCTACTAATCAGACGTCAACATAAACTCGTACCTAGAATCGTTACCTCCTAGGGATTTCATCTAGCTTATAAACTACAGTAATTCTAAACTAGAACATTCCAAAGTTACGATTTGGCGTAAAAGAGTCGTGATTCTAAAGGGAACGTTATCTTTATCACTTTATCAGTCAAATCAACAAGATTTCATCATTGTTATGACCGTCCCTGTCCTTGCTTCCTTCTCCTTGACAGCAATGCTACTGACGTTTTTAATCATTTCTGTAAGTGACTTATTGGGTCAGTTTGATATCTAGCTCTCTGGTAGCTTGTCACTCACTTAGCATTTTACGATATGTTCCGGTTATTCATTTAGTGTAGAAGATTGTCAAAGTGATGAAGATAGTGTTAGTGATAAGAGTGGCAAAGAATCCAACTTTGATAATGATAGCGGCGAGCTCATAGATTCGGAGCATTGCTGGGGAAGAAGGGATAACTGATCACTGATAAGAGAAAAGGAACTGATGTACCGGAAATATGATAGAACACTTCCTGTAGACAATTGTGATAACATCTAGGAGTTTTATCAGTGGTGATTCACTTTATCTCGATTCAAAACTAAAGGAGTTGCTTCCAGCTTTCAAAACTGGTTCCTTGACACTTCTCACCCCCCAAATCTTTCAAATATGCTGAAGTTCTTTTATCAGTGAAAACATCCCCTGATCAATGTGTACCTGCTAAACTGTACTTGTACTCATTGATAATCAACATTGTAGCAATACTATCTAACGGGGGATACAGACTGTACAAGGCGTGAATGAAGCCCAATTATTGAAAAAAAGCAACTGTTGAGTATGTAATTGTGCTCCATCGCACTTTCCCATTCTGATAAGCTACCGCTATCACTCTTGGCGTGTTGTTGATATCCCTTCGGAACACATTCCTTATCTCTCATTTCATATAATCATCGGAGAAGCTTTCCAGTGGGAAACACAGCTTTAACGCTGACCCATACATGACCCAGATTAGCATTAGGTACAGTAACCAGAAGATTTGAGCTTTTCCTTGAAAGCTCTCCTGCATCATTTTGTGCTGGATTACTGTAGCATAGCGGAAGAGAAATTGAACAGCAATAAAGGCGGTTTGAGTGACATAACAGACAGCGTAGATGATAAGAGCTACCCGGAGAGCACCAGGTGATAAGATATCAGTTTGGTGAAGACTGAAATAGATTATGCCGCCATTGAAGTTTTAGGTGAAGGGTTGAGCGATGACTTCTAGGAAAGAGAATATGATACAGGTAGTGGCGAATACAATCAGCATTTTTTTTATAGGTCACTGTGATATTTTGGGTGTAGAATAGTGTCAGATTGATAAAGAATAAGTTGATAAGGAATGTAGCAAAGAATCCGAGTTTGGTGAGGGTTTCGGTTAGTTGGAAGATGTTCATGGCTTCAACTGATAATGATAGTGATAAGCAACGTTACGATTGATGTTTTGATTCCAAGTTATTATTCGGTTTGACCAACTTCCCTAGGGATCCTCTTATCAGTGTTACTGATAAGCAGAACACATGGTTTGGGAAACTTGAGTTGAAGCTGAAATCTTTTTAACCTGTCTCAAGGATCTCTTGAATTCAGAATCCAGAATCTTCTATCAACTAGAAATTCTGATTTCAGAAGATCTCACAGATTCTGGATTCTGAATTCAGAAAACGTCTCTCAAAATCCTGAATCCTTTCATCTTTGATTTTTTGCAGGTCAAAGACAGATTCGGCCACATTGGAAGTTGACGTCAAGCACCTTCTCGTCATTGGATATGGATTCTGCACATTCAAACCTGAAAAGTAAGTTGTTTTGTTTCTTTTTCAAAATCAGAAGAACTAAAGTACAAATTAAAACTTTTGGACGGAGTGGAGATCCACCGCCGGGCTGTGTTGGCATGAATTCACATCTCGCTCTCGGGCGAGATGAAAGAAAAAGCTAAATAAACGAGCATTTACTTCACAATCTAATGTTCTTTTTCCATCGGCTTCAACAACGTCATCAACGACTGTCCATCAACGGATGCTCATCTTCTCGACTCTCAAAAGCTCAGAGAACAAATGGAAAGGTTTGTGGAATCGATCAACTGGAAATTCTGATTTCAGAAGATCTCACAGATTCTGGATTCTGAATTTTGAATTCAGAAGACGTCTCTCAAAATCCAGAATCTTTTCATCTTTGATCTTTTACAGGTCAATAGAGTCTGCCACATTGGAAGTCGATTTCAAGCACCTTCTCGTCATTGGATATGGATTCTGGAAGGACAACCTCACGATAGTCCACCGGATATGTTCACGGATTCACCTCCTTCACGTAAGTTTCGTTTGCAATCTCTTTTTTAAAAGAACCAAGTAAAAATACCAAACCTTTTGCCCGACGTGGTGAATACTACGAGCGGCCCAAGTGGGAACGATTTACATCTCACTCTCTTGAGTGAGATGGAAGAAAATAACAAATTGAAAAAAGCGAAAAACCCCACTACACTTAAATTCGTTTCATACGCTTCCACACGACATCAACGACCAGACAACGAGCGATCGACAGGACAACACTGGAACAAGTGGATAGGAGAATGGAAGGTTAGTGGAACAATACTTGAAAGCACTAATGAACACTTCCGGTTCCAGATTTACCCGATTCATCGATCAACGAAGATTCCGATTTTTGTATTTCGACGGAAAAGAGGAGGAATGTTCAAGATGGAAGGAACTTGCAAGAAGGAGACAATATCTCCGGATCTGCTGATAAAGGATTCTGATGCAACAACATCCAGCCGAGGACTGCCACAAACTTCAAATGGCAGAATGTGAGTTCATTTCTACTGTTTTTCCCATTAGAATCCTTGTTTTTCAGGCCAAGGAACCATTCTGTCAACTTGGAAATCAGTCCTCGGAACAATCTGGCCAGCAGTCTCTAGACGTCACGTCAACACTCGATCCGACGGACCTTTCAAAGAAGCAATCGGAAATTCATCTTCGGAACACACGGCCTACCGACGACAACTGCGAAAACGATTGATCCGGAGCTTCACGGCCAGACAACGACAGGACAACACGGGAACAAGTGGATAGGAGAATGAAAGGTTAGTGGATCAACACTTGGAACCACTAATAAACCTTTCCGGTTCCAGATTCCCTCGATTCATAGATCAACAAAGATTTCGAAGCTTTTACCGGATCTGCTGATAAAGGACAACATCCAGCCGATGACTGCTCCAAACAACTTCAGATTGCAGAATGTGAGTTTATTTCTACTTTTTTCCTCTTTAGAATCCTTGTTTTCCAGGCCAAGGAACCATTCTTTCATCTTGCAAATCAGTCAGTACATTGGAACAAGCTGGGCTCATTTTTTCTCATTTTCACTTGGGCTCGACCGGTCTTCCCCAGCAAGGTTCGAACATTGCTCTGGGATTTGAGCAATGCTTTGTTCAACGACTCTCCAGATGCACCCGGATAAAGAAGATCAGAGGTTTGTGGAGTACACTAGAACTAGACGCCAGGGAATTTATAATTAGGCGTCCCTTGCCAAGAAGCACCTTCTTCCCCACTATTATGCGTTCCCCAGTTTATGACACCTGTCCATACTTTTCGCAAGCTGTTGATCCCTTTGATTTTAGGTTATAAGGTCATTATTTCTTGAAATGTTTTGATCTTGAGGCCTGAAATCGCTGCGAGACCGGCCCCGCGCAAGTATGGCCACGTGTCAGAAACTGCGGAAGGCATAAGATTACACGAACGCTTATCAGTAATCCTGGTTGAAGCAACCGTTCCAGATGCCACTCTTTTTGTGGATTTATCAGATTTTAACAATATATGTCACTTGTGAACTAAAGAAGACTAAAGGTTGGTGAAACTAAACTTTTCAGTTCTATCCAGAGCTTGTGGATATGCGCTGATAATCAGAAGAATATCCTGATTATTGTAGTCGATTTCTGGAATTTTGGTCTAAAGAAGAATCAAGGTTGGTTCAAGTAACATTTCCAGTTGTCTCTATTTTTGTGGATATCTGCGATTCAGCAAACCAAGAGATCAGTGATCAGCTCGAACGTTCCTTGGTTTGGCCCTAGTTCGCGTTGTCTTCTACTCAGTCAGTCTAATCAGTCTTAGGCTTAGGTTGGACTAGAGAAGTCTCGATGTTGGTGAATGGTAGGTGATGTTGGTGATGGTGGTGGTGGTGGTTTTCAGTTCTGTGCGAGTTTTATTATGGATGAATTCATTTGTTTTTGGCAACTTGGCCAAAAGAAGCAGTGAGATTGGTCTTTTTGGAATATAACAATGAATTCATGTCATTTTCCTGTTATCACTGTCTTGTTCATCATTCTCAATGGCACCCCCGATGACCTTAAGATGCATTATCTGTAAAACCTGGACTTTTTGTGAAGGGGCTTGGCACTAGCGCCGAAAGTATTTCAGATCTGGACCATATTCGGTTCATACATGTATATGGTTGACCTTTTTTGAAAAATGGTACCAGTTTGCTCCTGTACCGTCCCCCCTGTCTAGGGGGTGTCAAAAACGATTTTTCAGGTGAAAAAATCTAAAAAATTTCAAGTTTGAGCTATGTTCAAGAAAATTTTGGTGGGTGTTTGGGGTACCCAGGGAAGTGTATAAAAAATTTGGCAACTCTCAAAAACCACTAGAAATGTGTTTTTTGAAACCATGTTTTAGGTTTTTCAATTTTTTCTCAAAAATTTTCAACTCTTCTACATTCTTTTTATTTTTTGGTTTTGTAGCCCTCCATTCAGCGGTCATTTTCGTTTTTCAACGACCTCAAAATTCCTTGGCCATCTTGAGTTATGATTATTTGAAGTTAGGGCATTTTTTGAGAAAAGTGTCACCTCGAAAAATAAAATTTTTTATTTGATTTTTCTACGTTTTGAAAATATAAGGGATCGATAGAGAATTCAATGCTGATCATTTTTGCAGTTGATCACTTTTTCAGATAATCATTCCCTGGCGAGATACAGCCGTTTTCCTGAAGAGCACCTCGAGGCGCGGCGAAACGGCCGGTGGAGTGGGCGGGCGAGGGGTGGGCGACACACCGCCGCGCGCGCCAAAATCTGCTGTTCACTGTATCGACCATAACTCTGAAACGAGGCACGGAGCAAAAAAGTGATCAACTACAAAGTTGTAGAGGAGACGATTTCCTATCGATTGCACATCTTATCAGTGCAAAAAACTCGAAATTTGACCGAAAAAACTCTGTTTGAAAGTTCACAATGTTAAATGAATTGTATGACTTCAGTTCTTAACGTAAAATGATACCTGAAACATGAAATCGATAGGAAATCGTCTCCTCTACAACTTTGTAGTTGATCACTTTTTTGTCCCGTGTCTCCTTCCAGAGTTATGGTCGATACAGTGAACAGCATGTTTCGGCGCGCGCGGCGGTGTGTCGCCCACCCCTCCACCAGCCGTCTCGCCGCGCCTCGAGGTGCTCTTCGGGAAAACGGCTGTATCTCGCCAGGGAATGATTATCTGAGAAAGTGATCAACTGCAAAAATGATCAGCATTGAATTTCCTATCGATCTTTTACATTTTCAAAACGTAGAAAAATCAAATAAAAAATTTTATTTTTCGAGGTGACACTTTTCTCAAAAAATGCCCTAACTTCAAATAATCATAACTCAAGATGGCCAAGGAATTTTGAGGTTGTTGAAAAACAAAAATGACCGCTGAATGGAGGGCTACAAAACCAAAAAATAAAAAGAATGTAGAAGAGTTGAAAATTTTTGAGAAAAAATTGAAAAACCAAAAACATGGTTTCAAAAAACACATTTCTAGTGGTTTTTGAGAGTTGCCAAATTTTTTATACACTTCCCTGGGTACCCCAAACACCCACCAAAATTTTCCTGAATATAGCTCAAAGTTCAAATTTTTATGATTTTTTCACCTGAAAAGTCGTTTTTGACACCCCCTAGCCAGGGGGGACGGTACAGGACTAAACTGGTACCATTTTTCAAAAAAGGTCAACCATATACATGTATGGACCAAGTATGGTCCAGATCTGAAATACTTTTGGCGTTTGTGCCAAAGGAAGTCCAGGTTTTACAGAGAACGCGTCTTAAAAGCGTCATCGGCGGCTTTTTCAGTCTGACAGGATCGTAAAAGCATCCAGTTGTTTGATTGATTGCGAATTTTTGGGTGATAAGACCCAGGCAAGGTGATAAGTACAACAGCATACCAAATGATTAGGTAGTGGAGTGAAAGTGAAACGTAAAAGTGATAAGTGCAGAAGCATCAGACTAAAACTCATGTAATGTTTTGCAAATCAGTGATACGGATGATTCTCGTCCAAATCGGCGTCAAATATCCGGCCCACATTTACAGAAATCAGTGCGCATTGCGCGCGCAAAGTGTGTGTAACCTATCTTATCAGTTCCTCATAAGTTCCCCCATTGTTATGCTAAACTGATAATGATAAGACATCGGAATGATTCCCCTCTCCCCCAGAATAAGAACAAATTTATTTGAAGCCCCAAGTTCCTCTTACCTCTCTTTTCCGTCGATCCGTCCCTGATTCAAAATTAAAAAGAGATAACCAGAGCCTACTGATAAGCATAAAAAGTTAAAAGAAAGAGTGATAATGATAAGATGTACAGTTAGAAAGACATCGGGATCCTGTAGTCGTCCATCTCCAGAGCTTCAGAAGTCCAGAAGTCGTTGTTGTCCATCTCCAGAAGTCTGTCGTCTTCAGCTCCTCCAGACTTCCAAATATTCTGAGGTCAATCCAGAATCCAGCGCTTGTTGCAGGGACAAGTGGTTGCTCCGCGAAATCGAATCCTCGTGATCTTGTCCAATCACTGCTTGCTCTTCTCGAAGCCAACTTGAAATGCCTCTGCTGTCCACCTACCGGATTCTCGTTTCCCGATTCGAGATTCCAGTGAAGCTCCGGATCGATCGTTTTTAGAGCTGTTGTTGGTAGGCGTGTGTTCCGAAGATCAGGTTGGCGGTGGAAGATGCTCGACTTGCATTTCCGATTGCTTCCAGTGTTGACGCTGCTGACCCAAATTGCTCCAATGAACTGACTGATTTCCACGATGAAAGAATGGTTCCTTGGCCTGGAAAACAAGGATTCTAAAAGGAAAAAAAGTAGAAATGAACTCACATTCCGCCTTCCATCTTGAACGTTCCTCTCGTTTCCGTCGAGATCCAAAAACTTCGGGATCTTCGTTGATCAATGAATCGGGGGAATCTGGAACCGGAAGTGTTCATTAGTGCTTTCGAGTATTGTTCCACTAACCTTCCATTTTCCTATTCACTTTTTTCCAGTGATGTCCTGCCGTTGTCTGGTCGTTGATCTCGTGTTGAAGCGTATGAAACGAATTTAAGTGTAGTGGGGTTTTTAGCTTTTTTCAATTCGATATTTTCTTCCATCTCACTCAAGAGAGTGAGATGTAAATCGTTCCCACTTGGGCCGCTCGTAGTTTACCCCACGTCGGGCGAAAGGTTTGGTTTTTGTACTTGGGTTTTTTTTAAAAGAGATTGCTAAAGAAACTCACGTGAAGGAGGTGAATCCGTGAACGAGTCCGGTGGACTGTCGTGAGGTGGTCCTTCCAGAATCCATATCCAAGAACGAGAAGGTGCTTGTAGTCGACTTCCAATGTGGCAGATTCTATCCTTGACCTGCAAAAAATCAAAAATGAAAAGATTCTGGATTCTGAGAGACGTCTTATGAATTCAAAATCCTGAATCCAGAATCTGGGAGATCTTCTGAATTCAGAATTTCCAGTTGATCGATTCCACAAACCTTTCCATTTGTTCTCTGAGCTTTTGAGAGTCGAGAAGATGAGCATCCGTTGATGGACAGTCGTAGATGACGTTGTTAGAGCCGATGAAAAAATAACATTAGATTGTGGAGTATCTGCTCGTTGTTTTAGCTTTATCTTTCATCTCGCCCGAGAGCGAGATGTGAATCGTTGCCGCATGGCCCGGCGGTGGTTTTCCACTCCGTCCAAAAGTTTTATTTGTACTTTAGTTCTTCTGATTTTAAAAATGAAACAAAACAACTTACGTTTCAGGTTTGAATGTGCAGAATCCAGATCCAAGGATGCGAAGGTGCTTGACGTCGACTTCCAATGTGACCGAATCTTTCCTTGACCTGCAAATAATCAAAGATGAAAGGATTCTGTATTCTGATTGTGAGAGACGTTTTCTGAACTCAGAATCCAGAATCTGTAAGATCTTCTGAATTCAGAATTTCAAGTTGATAGAAGATTTTGGGACACGGCTTGAAACAACTTCAGCTTCAACTCAAGTCATGTGTTCTGCTTATCAGTAACAGTGATAAGAGGATCCCTAGGGAAGTCGGTCCAGACAAACCGAATAATAACTTGGAATCAAGACTCCAATAGTAACGTTGCTTATCACAATCATTATCAGTATTAGCCATGAAAATCTTCCAACTAACCGAAATCCTCACTAAACTCGGATTCTTCGCTACATTCCATATCAACTTATTCTTTATCAATCTGACACTATTCTACACCCAAAATATCACAGTGACCTATAAAAAAAGCTGATCTAATCCAGCACTCTTTCCGAAAAAGCTTCCAGAATTGAAAGCAGATATTCTGGATCTTGTAATTCTTCTCAACAGGTTTCCTATACGGATTTCTAGTTCTAACTTGTCTAAAAAGCGATGATTACTGGGTGAGTGAGTGATAAGCTATCAGAGAGCTAGATATCAAACCAACCTAATAGGTCCCTTACAGAAATGATAAAAGACGTGAGTAGCATTGCTAACAAGGAGCAGGAAACAAGGACAGGGACAGTGATAACAATGATCGAATCTTGTTGACTTGACTGATAAAGTGATAAAGACTACGTTTGCTTTAGAATCATAGCTTTGTGAAATGTTCTAGTGACGGATTACTTCAGCTTAACGGAACCTTCCGACTTTAGGGGTTAGTGTGATGAATAACAAATTGATAAGGAATGAACAGACATCAGCTGAATGAAATTCCTAGAGGTAACGATTCTAGGTACGTTGACGTCTGATCAACTGATATCTAACAGATAAAGTCTCGGAAAGTTTTGGAATGGGAATTTCATCAATTCTCTTAGAAAAAGGAATCCATAAAGGCTCGGAATCTAGAAACTGTTTATCAGATACTTCTCAACAGGGTTAAGGTTATGCTGATTACTGATAGTGTGAAACAAGATTGATAATCAAAGAGATTCATTCGGATCCATTGTTCTACTTCATTCATTCACTAACCTCTCTGCTTATTTAGGCCAAGAATCCAATAATTGATAACAATAGTCAGTCACTTAAACTTGTGATATGCTTCTGGATATCAGAGCATATCTATTGGATTAGAACTGAAATGTTTAGCTTCACCAACATTGATAATCTTTAGACCAATGTTGGAGAAACCGGATTACTGATAAGCGTTCTTGTAATGTTATGCCTTCCATAGTTCATAACACCTGGACATACTTGCGCGGGGCCGGTCTCGCAGCGATTTCAGGCGTTAAGATCGAAACATTTTGAGGAATGTTGACCTTAAAGCCTGAAATCAAAGGGATCAAACAGCCTGCCAAAGTATGGACAGGTGTCATGAACTGGGGGAACGCATAATAGAGTGGAGAGTTGTTGCTTCCCAGCAAATGTAAACCGGAGGATTTTATGAGATTCTAATTTTACTTTCACAATGCCCAAAAGCTCAGAGCTAACTAGTTCACTAAACGGTTAGCTTCAATTTTGCTGGTCCGTGGCCCGTGGCGAAACTATCCTTATACTTATCACCTTATCAGTGTCGTAGATGTTCAGTCAAGTTATCAAATTTCAAATGAATTTCGCAAAATCAAAAAGACCTGTTCATGCGAACATCCATTTGCTAGAAATCGCAGAAGTCAATCCTTATCAACTCATCAGTAACCTACATGTTCAAGGAAATCAGTCAGTAGAACCTAGTACTAGTTAGCCCTCACAAACCTCGATATCTTCTTTAAAAACCAAATAATCCTTTCAAAAGCCGAGAATCCGTCGATGAGGGCACAGTTGTTGATGTCGTAGATGCCGTTGTTGGAGCCGATGGAAAAAGAAAATTAGATTGTGGAGTACCTGCTCGTCGATTTAGCTTTATCTTTCATCTCGCCCGAGAGCGAGATGTGAATTCATGCCAACACAGCCCGGCGGTGGTTCTCCACTCCGTACGAAAGTTTTATTTGGATTTGTATTTCAAAATTGCAAAAGAAGCAAAACAACTTACGTTTCATGTTCAATATGCAGCACATTGGAGGAGAGACGAGGGGCCGGAAGGGGCAACAGTGATGCAATGAGAGCTCTCCTTCTTGCAAGTTCCTTCCATCTTGAACATTCCTCCTCTTTTCCGTCGAAATACAAAAATCGGAATCTTCTTTGATCGATGAATCGGGGAAATCTGGAACCGGAAGTGTTCATTAGTGCTTTCAAGTATTGTTCCACTAACCTTCCATTTTCCTATCCACTCGTTCCAGTGTTGTCCTGCCGTTGTCTGGTCGTTGATCTCGTGTTGAAGCGTATGAAACGAATTTAAGTGTAGTGGGGTTTCTCGCTTTTTTCAATTTGTTATTTTCTTCCATCTCACTCAAGAGAGTGAGATGTAAATCGTTCCCACTTGGGCCGCTCGTAGTTTACCCCACGTCGGGCAAAAAGTTTGGTATTTGTACTTGGTTTTTTTTTAAAAGAGATTGCTAAAGAAACTTACGTGAATTAGGTGAATCCGTGAACGTGTTCGGTGGACTGTCGTGAGGTTGTCCTTCCAGAATCCATATCCAAGGACGAGAAGGTGCTTGAAGTCGACTTCCAATGTGGCAGATTCTATCATTGACCTGCAAAAGATCAAAAATGAAAGGATTCTGGATTTTGAGAGACGTCTTTTGAATTCGAAATTCAGAATCCGGAAAGATCTTCTAAATTCAGAATTTCCAGTTGATCGATTCCACAAACCTTTCCATTCGTTTCCTGAGCTTTTGAGAGTCGAGAAGATGAGCATCCGTTGTTGGCCAGTCGTTGATGACGTTGTTAGAGCCGATGAAAAAATAACATTAGGTTGTGGAGTAAATGCTCGTCTATTTAGCGTTTTCTTTCATCTCGCCTGAGAGCGAGATGTGAATTCATGCCAACACAGCCCGGCGGTGGATCTCCACTCCGTCCAAAAGTTTTATTTTGTACTTTAGTTCTTCTGATTTTAGAAAAAGAAACAAAACAACTTACGTTTCAAGTTTGAATGTGCAGAATCCAGATCCAAGGATGCGAAGGTGCTTGAAGTCTGTCGATGTGGCAGAATCTTTCCTTGACCTGCAAAACATCAAAGATGAAAGAATTCTGGATTTTGAGAGACGTCTTCTGAATTCAGAATTCAGAATCTGAGAGATTTTCTGAACTTAGAATTTCCAGTTGATATGAGATTCTGGATTCTGAACATCTTCTGAATTCTGAAAACTTCAGCTACAACTCAAGTTCCCCAAATAATGTGTTCTGCTTATCGGTAACACTGATAAGAGGATCCCTAGGGAAGACAAACCGAATAATAACTTGGAATCAAGACTTCAATCGTAACGTTGTTTATCACTATCATTATCAGTAGAAGCCATGAAAATCTTCCAACTAACCGAAATCCTCACTAAACTCGGATTCTTTGCTACATTCCTTATCAACTTATTCTTTATCAATCTGACACTGTTCTACACCCAAAATATCACAGTGACCTATAAAAAAATGCTGATAATATTCGCCACTACCTGTATCATATTCTCTTTCCTAGAAGTCATCGCTCAACCCTTCACCTATAACTTCAATGGCGGCATTATCTATTTCAGTCTTCACCAAACTGATATCTTATCACCTGGTGCTCTCCGGGTAACTCTTATCATCTACGCAGCCTGTTATGTCACTCAAACCGCCTTTATCGCTGTTCAATTCCTCTTCCGCTATGTTACAGTAATCCAGCACAAGATGATGCAGAAGAGCTTTCAAGGAAAAACTCAAATCTTCTGGTTACTGTACCTAATGCTAATCTGGGTCATGTATGGGTCAGCGTTAACGATGTGTTTCCCACTTGAAAGCTTCTCCGATGATTATATGAAAGGGGAGATAAGGAATGTGTTCAGTAGGGATATCAATGACACGCCAAGAGTGATAGCGGTAGCTTATCAGAATGGGAAAGTGCGATGGAGCACGATTACATACTCAACAATTGCATTTGCCATAATTGGACTTCAATACATTATCATAACATTTTGCACAGTGAAAATGAGAAATGCACTGCAAACCGAACTCCAAAACATGTCATCTCGCAACAGAACTCTGGAACGGCAATTCTTCAAAGCGCTAACAATCCAGATATCACTCCCAACCCTTCTTATCACTTTACCCCTTGGTCTAATCCTGTTACTTCCACTTCTGGATATCGAGGTCAAGTGCCAAACCGGCTTGATGTTTGCTTTGTACAGCTTATACCCTCCATTGGACAGTATTGCCACAATGGTGATAGTTAAGGAGTACAAGATTTGTGTGAAAAGTAAGGAGAATCAAACTGAAAGATCACACAGCTTCTGATGTGTTCAGAGTTCCTGAGAGATTCAAAACTGGTCAGATTAGGACCTATTGCGCCCATGACACCTACAAATGCCATGAGTATTACTGATATCATTTTATAACCTTATCAGTATCAGATAAGAACCCAGATTCCACAGAAAGATCTGATATCTTTGTTATCAATATCAAGTTCACAAAATACTACGTACAAGCCCCCTAGTCCCTCTAGACCCCCCTCCCACATCTACTTCACAAAACTTCGTGCCATTCCACAATGCTCCGCTTCTTCGAGCTCTCGGCTATCATCTCAAAGTTTGCATTCTGTGCCACTGTGATTATCAACTTGATCTTTATCAACCTGACAATCTCCTACACTACAGTGATAACAGGAACTTATCGAAAGATGTTGGTGATATTTGCGGCGAGCTATATTATTGTTTCATGTGTGGAAGTGATTGCTCAACCGTGTATTCACAACTTCAACGGAGGGGTTGCTTACTTTAGTTTGGCAGAGAGTTCCCGGTTCTTATCAGTTGATATCACTAGAGTGATACTTCTAATCTATGCCGCCTGTTATGTCGCCCAACTCTCCTTCATCGCAATCCAATTTCTATTCCGTTACTTCACCCTAATCCAACACCCATTCCGGAAAAGTTTCCAATCCAAAAATCAAATCATCTGGGTCATGTACTACTTTGGAGTTTCTATAGCTTATGGCTTCCTTACCACCTATTTACTCCCCCTTGATAACTATTCTGATAGCTATTTCGAGGAAGAACTGATAAGAGTTTATCAGCGGAACATCAAAGACACCCCTAGGGTATTGGCAGTGGCTTACGAGAATGGCAAAGTGCGGTGGAGTACTGGGACGTTTCTTTGCGTGGGATTTGTTATCATTGTATGTTGATTACATGAACTGAACGGGGATCTGAAGCTTAGAGCCTCCAATACACTATCATAATCTTTTGCACTATCAAAATGCAATCAGCAATGCAAACCGAACTCCGCAACTTATCAACTCGCAACAAAAAGCTTGAGATGCAATTCTTCAAAGCTCTAACAGTCCAGATAATCCTTCCAACTTTTCTTATCACTGTGCCAATAGGATTTGTCCTTATCACTCCTCTACTTGATATCACTATCAGTTGTCAATCGGGACTGATTTACGCTTTGTACAGCTTATATCCCCCGTTAGATAGCATTGCTACAATGATGATTATCAATGAGTACAAGTACAGTTTAGCAGGTACACGTTGATAAGAGGATGTTATCACTGATAAGAGAGTTTCAGCGTTTTTGAAAGATTTGCGGGTGAAAAGTGTCAAGGAGCCAGTTTCGAAAGCTGGGAACAACTCTTTCAGTCTTGAATCGAGATGAAGTGAATCACCACTGATAAGACTCCAGATGTTATCACAATTGTCTACAGGAAGTGTTCTATCATATTTCCGGTACATCAGTTCCTCTCCTCTTATCAGTGATCAGTTATCACTCCTTCCCCATGCTCCGCTTCTATGAGCTCTCCGCTATCATTATCAAAATCGGATTCTTCGCAACCTTTATCACCAACGCTCTCTTTATCACTCTGACAATCTTCTACACTAAAAGAATAACCGGAACATATCGTAAAATGCTAGTGACATTCGCAACTCTATGTGTCATATTCTCAGCTATAGAAGTGGTCGTGGAGCCGTGTATTCACAATTTCAACGGAGGAGCCATATACTTCAGTTTGAACTTCAACAACCCAGAGTTGATAAGCTATCAGACTATCGGATTGGTCTTCTACGCTTCTTGTTACGTGACCCAATTCACGTTCATTGCTCTTCAATTCCTATTTCGTTATGTCACCCTGATCCAGCACCCACTTCAGAAGACGTTTCAAGGAAGACTTCAAGTCATCTGGATCCTTTACATTCTCCTTATTGGAACAGTTTATGGCCTAATTGTTTATCACTTGCTTAAAGCTGATAAATTTTCTGATCTCTATTTTCAAGAGGAAATGGAAAAAGTTTACTCAAGAGATATCAGGACCCTGCTTAGAGTTATGGACATCCCGTATGAAAATGGTAAGATCCGGTGGAAGATCATTGCGTATTTCTGCTCGGAACTTGTGGTTATGGTGGGTTATCAGTAGGTGATAAGGAATACATGAATGAGTTTGTCAGGAATCTCAATATCTGATAATAATCATTTGCGCCATCAAAATGAATAAAGCCATGAAAACCAAGTTATCAAGTTTATCAACTAGAAACCGAAAGCTTGAAAGGCAATTCTTCAAAGCTCTATCAGTCCAGATTTTTTTGCCAACATTTCTTATCACTCTTCCAATTGGATCAGTCCTTATCTTACCACTCTTTGATATCAAAATCAGCTGTCAAACCGGAATAATCTTTGCCTTATACAGTCTGTATCCCCCATTGGATAGTGTTGCTACAATGCTGATAGTGACAGAGTACAAGTACAGTTTTCGAGGTGCTTCTGATAGTCTTATCATTTCACTGATAACAAAATTTCAGCGCTTCTAAAAGATATCGGGTACCAGAACACCAAAGAACAAGTTTCAAAAAGTGGAAATAACACCCTCAGTTTAGTGGAGCTGTCCTGAATCTGCTGATTCCCTGAAGACCAAATCCAATTACTTATTGTTGGTGATAACAACTGATACTACTGGTACCGATAAACATCCGTTTCATATCCGGTGTCTGCTGAGTCGCCCATTCCAAACCCCACAGTCCAAAAACATGCTCCGCTTCTACGAGCTCTCGGCCAATCTAACTAAACTCGGCTTTTGTGCCACCTTCATTGTCAACCTACTTTTTATCAATTTGACAGTTTCCTACACAAAAGTGATAACAGGAACTTATCGGAAAATGCTAGTGATATTCGCTTTGACATGCATAATATTCTCCGGAATCGAGATCATCGCTCAGCCATGCATTCACAACTTCAACGGAGGTCTGGCATACTTCAGCTTAAATGAGAATCCCAGATTCTCTCAAGACTTTCTCAGAATGAGTTTTGTTGTCTATTCCGCTTGTTATGTTGCCCAGCTAGTTTTCATCGGAATCCAATTCATATTCCGCTACCTAACCCTTATCCAGCACTCTTTCCGGAAAAGCTTCCAGAATCGAAAGCAGATATTCTGGATCTTGTACTTCTTCTCAACAGGTTTCCTATACGGATTCCTAGTCCTAACTTGTCTAAAAAGCGATGATTATTCTGATAACTACATGAAAGAAGAACTGAAGCAGGTGTACATGAAAGACATCAAAGACACGCCTAGAGTGTTGGCAGTGGCTTATGAGAAGAATGGGAATGTTCGGTGGAGCATCGTAATGTTCTTATCAGCAGGGTCTGCTATCATTGGATCTCAATACGCTATCATTATCTTCTGCACTATCCAAATGCAAAAGTCTATGAAAACAAACTTGGGAAATCTGTCCACCAGGAACAAGAAGCTAGAAATGCAATTCTTCAAAGCCCTAACAGTCCAGATCCTTCTCCCAACTGTTCTTCTAACCCTTCCTATCGGTTCAGTGCTTCTCCTACCTCTTCTGGACCTCAAGATCAGTTCACAAACAAGTATGATCTATGCCTTATACAGTTTGTATCCTCCACTGGACAGTATTGCAACTATGACCATTATCAAGGAATATCGGAACAGTTTGCTGGGTGAGTTAGTGATAAGCTATCAGAGAGCTATCAAACTAACCTAATAAGTCTCTTACAGACATGATAAAAGACGTGAGTAGCATTGCTGTCAAGGAAAAAGAAACAAGGACAGGGACAGTGATAACGATGATGGAATCTTGTTGATTTGACTGATAAAGTGATAAAGACTACGTTTGCTTTAGAATCTAGATAGCTCTTTGGAATGTTATAGTGA
The DNA here is from genome assembly GCA_900536315.3 of Caenorhabditis becei. Taxonomy (NCBI): domain Eukaryota; kingdom Metazoa; phylum Nematoda; class Chromadorea; order Rhabditida; family Rhabditidae; genus Caenorhabditis; species Caenorhabditis becei. The sequence goes on from LR539664.1 coordinate 630,996, forward strand.
AGGGTTACTGTAGTTCAGCGTAACGGAATCTTCCGACTTTAGGGGTTAGGGTGATGGATAGAAAATTGATAAGGAATGTACAGATATCAGCTGAATGAAGTCCCTATAGGGTAACGTTTCTAGGTACGAGTTTATATGTTATCTAACAGATATCGAAAAGTCTCGAAAGGCTTTGGAACTGGAATATCATCAGTTCGCATAGAAACAGGGATCCGTAGAAGCTTGGGATGCCTATCAGATGCTTCTCAACAGAGTTAGGGTTGTGCTGATTACTGATAGTGTGAAGCAAGGTTGCTAATCGAACAGATTAATTCGGATTCATTGTTTCATTTCATTCATTCACTAACCTTTCTGCTTATTTAGGCCAAGAATCCATGCATTGATAACAATAGTCAGTCACTCAAGCTTATGATATTATTCTGGATAGAGCATATCTATTTGATTAGAGCTGAAAAGTTGAGCTTCACCAACATTGCTTATCTTTAGACCAATGTTGGAGAAGTCTGATTACTGATAAGCGTTCTTGTAATTTTATGCCTTCCATAGTTCGTAACACCTAGCCATACTTGCGCGGGGCCGGTCTCGCAGCGATTTCAGGCCTTATGATCAAAACATTCCAAGGAATGTTGACCTTAAAGCCTGAAATCGAAGGGATCAACAGCCTGCCAAAGTATGGACAGGTGTCACGAACTGGGGAACGCATAATAGAGTGGGGAGGTGTTGCTTTCCAGCAATGATGGAACGGGGGATTTTATGAGATACTCATTTCACTTTTACAATTCCTAAGAGCTCAGAGCTAACTAGCTCATTAAACGGTTAATTTCAATTTAGCTGGCCCCCGTGGCCCGTAGCGTTTTTCCAGACTCCGACAAATGTTGATATATAGTTTTGGAATTTATGCTCATTTGTATACTAGAGAGGAGAAGATGAAAGTGAGAGGATGTAGTTTTAGGTATATCAATAAAATTCCCACATTTTTGTGTTTTCACCTTCTGTTTTTATCGTTGCCAACGTGGCTTTTGATTGATCATTTGAAATGACAAAACTCCAATTTTTGCAACTACTGATAAAGTTATAAAGTAAAGTGGTTGTTCAACTGATGAGTAAGTCGTCTAACGACTAATTTCGCACAGGCTCTTACCAGCTTTCGCCGATTTTAAGATTGTTACCAGCAGGGCTGATAGGGGTGGTTACCTATTGTAACCAATTTCGCAAGGCTCTGGCCGGTCTTCCCCAGCTTTCAAAGGTTCAGTTGAACTGATAAACGGCTAATCGCTTATCACTATTGATAAAATGATAAAGTAAAGTGGTTGTTCAACTGATAAGTAAGTCATCTAACGACTAATTTCGCACAGGCTCTTACCAGCTGTAACAGCCGATTTTAAGATTGTTATCAGCAAAGCTGATAAGGGTGGCCACCTATTATGACCAATTTCGCAAGGCTCTGGCCGGTCTTCTCCGGCTTTCAAAGTTTCAGTTGAACTGACAAGCGGCTAATCGCTTATCACTATTGATAATCTAGTTGTCAGAGAATAGTTGCACTGATAAAGTCATCTAATGGATCTCAAGGTGCTATTTTTGTAGATTCTAATTTTACTTTCACAATGCCCAAGAGCTCAGAGCTAACTAGTTCACTAGAAATTGCAGAAGTCAATCCTTATCATCTTATCAATGTCATAGATGCTCAGGGAATCAGTCAGTCAAAACTAGTACTGGTTTGCCCTCACAAACCTCGATATCTTCTTTAGAAACCAAATAATCCTTGCACGGTCTCCCCAACTTCCAAAATCAACATTTTTCGAAATTCAAACCGCGGAGTGCGGTAGAGCGCGTTTGCACACCGACGTCTTTTGGATTTACGAAATTCGTGATTATCAGACAAACTCGTGACTTTTTCGAGAAAATTCAATCATACGAAGAAGGATACGTATTCATTGAACATTTTAAGCTATCGAACAGCTAATTTGCTCAAGAATTGACTGAATGCATGAATTTATAGTGTTTGCGTTTACGAATTCTTTGTACTCAGTCAGTTTTTGACCATTCTTGTCGTTCGACCGCTTAAAACGTGGAGTTTGTCCCTATCTACAATCGTATGGTTCTACTTTGATCGAAAAAGTAAGTTTTCTCTAAAAGTTTGGCTATTTTTCAACTTTTCACACAAATTTTCGGACTTTTATGCAAATTTCACGGGAACGAATGATTAATTTTTGAAAATTTTACCATACGATTGAAAAGACAGTTGTTCTCGACATTTTAATATGTCGAACGAGGTATTTGGTCGAAAACTGACGGAGTACATACATTTTGAAAAAACGGAAAACAGAAATTGCATGTACTCCGCCAATTTCTTACCAAATTTGCTCTTCGACCACTCAAATTATAGATAATGTCCTGTTCTCAAACTCTATGATGTTCTTTGTCTGAAAAATTTCATTTTTATCGCAATTTTCTCATTTTTCCGAAACGTAACAAAAAATTTCAATTTTTCGGGAAACGCGCCAGCGAAAATCGCGAAATGCGCCAGTAGTAGTCCAGCGGGCACATTGGAGGACGGGGAGACCGTGCCTTGCAAAAGTTCGGTGCAGGGTTGTACAGTAGTGCAGAGAGTTGCACAAAGCTGTACAGGGATGCACTGTTCGGTGCAGGGTTGTACAG
>LR539664.1:636500-660151 GCA_900536315.3 Caenorhabditis becei
ATTCCAGTCTTCGTACTGCGTCCTCCCACGGCAATCGCTGATTTTATACTGACACGACCCTGTCTGCAGCCAACTCGGCAACACCGACTCCAATGGAGGTGAGTTACAGTATTTCCCAACTTCAAAACTGACTTTACGTTTTCAGAACACCACTGACAAGCTGGAAGACCAACTGGAACGGCACAATTTGGCATCGGATCCACAGCAGACTCCTTCTAGTGGAAGCATGAAATTGGTGTGAACAAAAGGGACATTCCAGTCTTCGTACTGCGTCCTCCCGGAGCTGATCACTGATTTCTAGCTGACACGACCCTGTCTGCAGCCATCTCGGCGACACAGTTTGCGAAGAAAGAGAAGCCCACCGGCAGGATACGACTGAATGGAGGAAATCCATATTTTGTACGACTTTCTTGCTTATTATCATTGTGACACAATAAACGATCTATATTTCCCTTGTTCCAGTTGAAGGACTAGTTCGACCATATCCTTTCCCTGCAGTTCCTCGGCTATTGTAGAAACCCTAGACGTGTGCTTCCGAATCCTTGCGGTTCCTAAATTGATCTCTTCATCAGTTCCAGGACCCTTATCGCCACAATCACCAATTTCGGATTTCACTTTGAACTTCAAGGGATTCTGAATAATGAGGTGTGATAAAGAGGGGACACTTTGCTACCATTGCTATCAGTGGTTATCAGCTAGTCTTACTGATCACTGCATGGCTTGAAGTTCAACATCCCATTCCTAATTGCATTGTTCAAACACAATCAAAACATGAGAGGTATCAGTTGATAAGCACACTATCTGTTATCAATTTCCTATCACATCTCAAGTCAGAAACATCCGGTCACTCACATCCCACTCCTTATACTTTCCTCTCCCCTTTCTCATCATGCCCCACTTCTTCGAGCTCTCTGCCACAGTCACCAAGTTCGGATTCTGTGCCACCCTTATCATCAACATGATCTTTATCAGCTTGACCTTATCATACACTCGTGCTATCACTGGAACTTATCGGAAGATGTTGGTGGTGTTTGCGATGACCTGTATATTATTCTCAATCGTGGAAGCAATAGTTCAGCCCAGCATTCACAACTTCAACGGAGGCCTAGTATACTTCAGTTTGAATGACAATCCAATATTCTCCCAAGGGTTCCTCCGAATGACTTTAGTGGTATACTCTGGTTGCCTCATCGCCCAGATCACCTTCATAGCAATCCAATTCCTCTTCCGCTACTTCACAATCATCCACCATCCATTCCTAAAAACTTTCAAAGGCCCAAAGATGCTAATCTGGATTTTTTACTTATTGGGAACCGGTTCAATCTATGGAATGCTAGTGTTATTGTGTCTAGAAAGTGACGACTATTCTGACGAATACATGGCTACGGAAATGAGAAATGTCTACCTGCGAGATATAAAAGACACGCCAAGAGTGTTGGCAGTGGCTTATCAGAATGGCAAAGTCCGAGTTGGCAATGTGATCTTTCTGTTGTCAGCGTCAGCGATGTTTGGTCTTCAATACGTCATCATTATATTCTGCGGGCTCACAATGCAAAATGCTATGCAAACCAAACTCAAAAACCTGTCAAATCGGAACCGGAAGTTGGAACGTCAATTCTTCAAAGCCTTAACAGTCCAAATCATTCTTCCAACATTCCTTATCACTATCCCAGTTGGTATAGTACTCCTACTACCTCTTTTGGATCTCAAAGTCAATATTCAAACTGGTCTGATATTTGTGCTATACAGCTTTTATCCTCCACTAGATAGCATTGCTACCATGACAATTATCAAAGAGTATCGCTATAGTTTGAAAGGTATACTGATAACACAATCTTATCAGCGATCTGTTTTTCAGAGCTGTTCAAGGATCTTCGAAGTATCAGATTGAAAGAGAGAGGCTCACTAGATGAAACTTCACATGGTTGATTTACTGATAAGATAATTATTTTTGTTTTTGAGAAAAAAGTTTCTTTATTGTACATTTGGAATGGTCAGTTCCTAGTCAAGTCGCACCCGAGAAAGTTCTGTCAAGAAGTAAAAGTGTCATAAGTTATTGAAAAGTTAGCACAGCTTGCAAGTGGTAGCGCATCTGGACTTGCGCTGAGCAGCGGTGTAGAAGGTGTTGGTGCAGAAGCCATTGGCAGCCCAGGAAGCACACGAGGAGCTGGAGTCGGCGGCGTAGGAAGTGCAAGAGCTGGAAGATCCAGTGGTGGAGGTGGCGGATCCGGAGGCGGTGGTGGATGGGCATCTTCCGCAGGTTCTCTGGCAGTAGGTGTTGACAAAGTCTTGCATTCCGACGGTTTGGCAGATGCTCAAGTCGTTTCCGCAGTTGGTGACAGCGTCGACGCATCCTCCCTGGTTGCAGAATCCGCAGGCCGATGGGCAGTCAGTGGCAATGATGGTTCTCCAGGTGACAGAGTTGCATTGGGCGGTGGTGATGGTGGCGCAGTTGAGACGTGGGTCTGAATTCTTAGTGATAAGAGAGATTGATAAGATTGGTATGCTTACAAGCAACATTGGAGCAGCTGTAGGCATCAGTGTTGCAGCAGTATCCGCAAGTCTTTGGGCAGGAAGCCAAGGCGGCGGTCTTCATGTCAGGGACAACTGCGGCTGGGGTGGCGGCGGCGGTGGTGAAGCAGGCAAGTGGTCTTCCGGCGTTGTTTCCAGCAGCTGGGAATCCAAGAGTGTCAGTTGTCGGGTAGAGAACTTCGCAGGCAGCATCGGAGATGGTGTTGGAGCAGATGACTGCTGCTGGAGTCCACACGAACTCGGTTCCGTTGTAAGTGGTGCAGTTCAAGTCACCGCCGATGGTGGCGCTGGAGAATGGGACGAAGACGAGAGCGAGAAGGAAGTACATGCTTAATGGATCTCAGGATGATTTGGACCATGAACCATCGGAGCTTTTATACCTGAAATGGGGGTGTTTGAACAGCTGCTTAGTGCAGCGTTATCCATTGTTTCCAAATTATTGTTAGTGTGTGTGCAAACAGTATGGAAAGCATTGGTTGGTTTAGATGAGTTTTTGGAAATCTGATCTAGTCACTTCAATTTTTATTATTATATTCATGGTGGATTAGCACCTGGCGTGCTTCAGGAATGGTCAGTTCCAAGGTGAGTTGGGGGCATCGGGAAATGAAGGCAGTAGTATAAATTAGAAAAGTACAATTAGGAAATCTAGCAAATCTTGCAAGTCGAAGCGCAATAGGACTTTCTTTGGGCGCTGGTGTAGAAGGTGTTGGTGCAGAATCCATTGGCAGCCCAGTCGGCGCAATGGGTAGAGCTGTCGGCGTTGTAGGAAGAGCAGGAAGATGAGGAGGATGAGGTGGAGGAAGAGGAAGAAGTAGAGGATGGGCATCTTCCGCAAGTTCTCTGGCAGTAGGTGTTGACGAAGTCTTGCATTCCGATGGTGGTGCAGATGGAAGTGTCGGTTCCGCAGTCGACGACAGCGTCAACACATCCTCCAAGGTTGCAGAATCCGCAGGCGGATGGGCAATCTTGGGCGATGATGGTTCTCCAGATGACAGAGTTGCACTGAGCGGAGGTGATGGTAGCGCAGTTGAGACGTGGGTCTGAATAGTTAGTGATAAGAGGAGTTGATAAGATTGATAAACTTACAAGCAGCATTAGAACAACTGTAGGCATCAGTCTGGCAGCAGAGTCCACAAGTCTTGGCACATGTCTCAAGAGCAGCAGTCTTCATGTCAAGAACGATGGATGCTGGGGTGGCAGAAGCAGTTGTGTAGCAAGCCAGTGGTCTCTCAGCATCGTTTCCAGCTGCTGGGTATCCGGCAGTGGTATCTGGGTCAACGTAGAGAACTTCGCAGGCGGCGTCGGAGATGGTATTCGAGCAGGCAACCGCAGCTGGGGTGTAGACGAACTGGAAGAGAGGGGATAGGTTATAAGGGGTTGATAAGAGAGTGAGGTTGATAGTTAGTTAAAAAATGATGAGTGATAATAAGCTAGCTTATTTATCAATTAAGTGATAAGAGCTGATAGTCCAGAATGAATGGTAGCTTTCTAGTTGTTAGATGAAATACTGTTATAAGTTTCGAACTGATAAAGATTGAAGCTCATAGTCCTATACTCATATAATAACTGATAAACTTTGATAAGCCCTCCTCACCGAAGTTCCATTATAAGTAGTACAGTTGTAGTCTCCAGTAATCGCAGCATTGGCTGTGAATGGAAGGAGGAATGAGATGATGAAGAGCATGATTTGATGATGCTTTCAGTCTCACATTTCCATCCTTTTATACCACCCAGATCACTTTGACCAAATTGTTGCACTCGGCTAACATGTAATTTTTGTACCAGAACATGTAACAAAGACTTGTTCCGATGAGCAAACACATGGATCATGGAGATTTGGGATGGAGCAGACGTCGGTCAAGGTTTTGATGCTGAAGTATGGAGGAGTCAGGTGAGCAAATTGCCTAATCTCTTGGGGAAAAGGACAACTGGAGCCGGCCGAGTATAAATGGCTCGGGAAAATCTTTGATCGATATGAGCAGCGTTTACTTTGCCATCTAGTCCATTGTTAGCTAACTTTCAGACAAAGAGTCCAAGGTCAAAGCCCAGTTTCTATTTTTACCAATTTCAGAAAAGTATGCTCTTCATCTTCTCTTTCCTCTTGGTCCCATTCACAGCTAACGCTGCAATCACTGGAGACTTGAACTGTACCACCTACAACGGAACATCAGTAAGATCAGATCTTCCAGATCTTCTGAACCTTCTGATACTTCCAGTTTGTCTACACCCCATCAGCAGTGGCTTGCTCCAACACTATCTCGGATGCTGCTTGCGAAGTTCTCTACGTTGACCCAGATACCACTGCCGGATACCCAGCAGCTGGAAATGACGCTGAGAGACCACTGGCTTGCTACACAACTGCTTCTGCCACCCCAGCATCCATTGTTCAGGATATGAAGACCGCGGCTCTAGAGACATGCGCCAAGACTTGTGGGCTCTGCTGCCAAACGGATGCCTACAGCTGTGCCAATGCTGCTTGTAAGTTTTTTATCAGTGATTATCCTCTTATCACTAATCTTCAGACCCACGTCTTGACTGCTCTACCATCACAACTTCTCAATGCAACTCTGTCATCTGGAGAACCATCATTGCTCAGGATTGCCCATCGGCTTGCGGTCTCTGTAACGAGGGAGGATGCGTCGACGCCGTCACCAACTGCGCCACTGACATCTCCATCTGCACCACCATCGGAATGCAAGACTTTGTCAACGCCTACTGCCAGAAGACCTGCGGAAGATGCCCATCCTCCACCACTGCTTCTTCCTCCTCTTCCACCGGATCCTCCAGCTCCTGCTCTTCCTACAACTCCGACAGCTCTTCCCACTGCGCTGACTGGGCTGCCAATGGATTCTGCACCAACACCTTCTACACCAGTGCCCAAAGAAAGTCCTACTGCGCCACTACATGCCAGATCTGCTAGATCACTTCCGATTCCTTTTAACTTATGACTGTCTTTCCCAAATGGATCTGACCAATCCTACCTTCTAAATAAACATTATCCGAACGCTTTTATGTCAATCTCTTTTTCAATTTTAACAAAATACTGACAGTGCGGGGTTTGTTATAAAACGAACATGGATGTCCGAAGAGCAGCTTGACAAACATCCGATAGACAGGATGGGGTGGATGTGTTTGGTTTGAGGGAATTGATTGGTTTGACCAGTGGAATAGAAATATCGATTGAAAATTTGAATCCAAGGAAGCATCAGAATCTTCAGAATCTCCAGAAGCTTCAAGAAACGACGTCTGGTTTTACAGGGTTAGCACTGAACACTAAGAACTTGACGAACTATACGAGGAGTACTGTAACAGTCACAAAACTAAAAGTCAATGAAGCTTTTCTATCGGATTAGCACATTTTCAGAGGATTAACACTAAAAGTGTGAAGCAGGAGTTAAAAAAGAGCTATGAACTTCAAGGATCAATGGGTTCAAGAATCAATCGATAATTCAAGAGCTTTCAAACTTTCTGATAATCCGAGATACTAATTATCAGTCAGTCAAATCAAAGCAAACTTCCAAAATGAAAAGTGTGCTTTCACCTCTATTAACTCCATGAAACAATCGTCACAAAGCCAACCAACCAAAATGACATTGTTTCATCGTGTACTTTCCACAATGGCACGACAATCCAAACATCCTAAAGAACGAGAACACACTGTGTGGATGGATCTGATCCTCCAGAACCCTATTGTATGCATCGCAGACAGAATAGTGCAAAGCGATACAAAAAGAGCGAATTGGTGTGAGGACAGAAAGCTGAGCAAACAGGGCTTGACGGCGTATATAAAGCTAATGTTTCGAGAGCTGAAAGTATCGAGCACTTTTACAAGTCATCCTTCCAATCCAACAATGCTCTTCATCTTCTCTTTCCTTCTGGTCCCATTCACCAATGCTGTGATCAGCGGTGACTTGAACTGTACCACCTACAACGGAACAGCTTTTGTCTACACGCCATCAGCGGTGGCGTGCTCCAACACCATCTCGGATGCCGCTTGCCAAGTTCTGTATGCTGCTCCAGATACCGCCTACCCAGCTGCTGGAACTGATGCTGAAAGAGCCCTGGCTTGCTACACCACCGCTTCTGCCACTCCTGCCGCCATCGTCCAGGATATGAAGACTGCTGCTTTGGAATCTTGCGCCAAGACTTGTGGATTGTGCTGCCAGACTGATGCCTACAGCTGCTCCAATGCTGCTTGTAAGCTTATCAATCGTAGTATCCCTTCTTATCACTAATCTTCCAGACCCACGTCTCAACTGCGCCACCATCACCACCGCTCAATGCAACTCTGTCACCTGGAGAACGATCATCGCCCAGGATTGCCCATCTGCCTGCGGTCTCTGTAACGAGGGAGGATGCGTCGACGCCGTCACCAACTGCGCCAACGATGTCTCCATCTGCACCACCGTCGGAATGCAAGACTTTGTCAACTCCTACTGCCAGAAGACCTGCGGAAGATGCCCATCCACCACCACCTCCAGCTCCTCCAACACCTCCACCGGATCCTCCTCCTGCACCTCCTACACCGCCGATTCCAGCTCTTCCTGCGCCGCCTGGGCTGCCAACGGATTCTGCACCAACACCTTCTACACCACTGCTCAGCGCAAGGCCAGATGTGCCACTACTTGCAAGCTCTGCTAACTTCTCCCTTGTTCCCTATTTATGCTTTCAAGACAGACTTTTTCGCCCCGGGTGACTTATGGAACTGACCATTCCCATTGACAACTACATAGAATGTTCCCATTGATGATGTACTTTTCTCTTGCAATAAATGTTCTAATTTGCAAATAGTGAAGCTTCAAAGAGAACCAACTAACCTCCTAAACAAATCATAATGTCGACAGAAGCTGGAACTTGCTTGAAAACTTGAATTTCCTTCAGGAGCATCCAATCTGAAAAGAACAGGATTACTGTAGAATGACTGAAAAGAGATTCATGGATCATTTTTAGACTGATCACTATCATTTATCAAATCTTGTAACCAGTTGAACATGTTGGGAATAAATTCAGTAAGAGTGGGTCAAGCCAAAAAAACTGTTTTCTGGGTTACTATAGCTCGAATTCGCATCACAATAAATCAGTTGGGATTACTGTAGCTCCTAGAAGTTGAAGCCTTTCTAGAACAACAGTGCTACTCTTATTCTCTTTTCTTATCAGTTGGTTTTTACTTATAATTTATTCCAAAATGCAATACTAGCGGCATTAATGATAACAGATGAATTAACAGTTTTTTGGGTTACTGTAGTTCTGTAGAATGTTACAAAGCTCAAGTTATTGACCTACTTACAAGCCTTGTCTCAAAAAAGTGTTAATCAAAACAATAACTCAACTCGGCTCACCAGCCAGCACAACGTGCTAACTAGCAAAATGAAGGTGCATATTGGTGAATATTCCGAGCCTCAAGCTGACTAAACATCCACCTAGACTGTTTCATCCACTAGATCATTCTCTCCCTCGGGAAAACCATTGTTTCCATTCCAACAAACTACTATTTGCACCTGTTTAAACGGTCGAAAGATGAAAGAATATGTGGGAATTGGAAGCCGAGACTGTTTCAAAGTAGCAAAATGTGACAGGTTGGGCAGATGTGCAAAGACTAGAAGAAATGGTATAAAAGGGGAGGAAAGGATTGGATTAGCACCAGCTCCAGCAGCTTCTACTAACAATGATCGCAATCATCTCTGTCCTCTTCGCCTTCCTGGCTCCTCAAGCTTCTGCTATCATCAGTGGAGACTTGAACTGCACCTCCTACAACGGAACAGCCTTCGTCTACACCCCATCAGCAGTGGCCTGCTCCAACGCCATTGCCGATTCTTCTTGCCAAGTTCTCTACCCTGCCCCAGTTCCAGCTGACGGTTACCCAGTGGCCAATGGAAATGCTCAGCGCCCACTGGCCTGCTACACCACTGCCACTGCCACCCCAGCTGCTGTCATCCAGGATATGAAGAATGCGGCGTTGAGCAGTTGCGCCAAGACCTGCGGATTGTGCTGCCAGACTGATGCTTACAACTGCGCTAATGTTGCTTGTAAGTCGCTTATCACCCTTTATCCCTTATCACTAATCATTCAGACCCACGTCTTAACTGCGCCACTATCACCACCGCCCAATGCAACTCTGTCGCCTGGCGCACAATTATCGCCGCTGACTGCCCATCGGCCTGTGGATTCTGTAACGACGGAGGATGCGTCGACGCTGTCACCAACTGCGGAACCGATCTTTCCATCTGCCAGAACATCGGAATGCAAGACTTTGTCAACCAGTACTGCCAGAAGACCTGCGGAAGATGCCCATCTACCACCACCTCCAGCTCCAACACCTCCACCGGATCCTCTGGATCCTGCACCTCCTACACCGCCGACTCCAGCTCCTCGTGCTCTTCCTGGGCTGCCAACGGCTTCTGCAGCAACACCTTCTACACGTACGCTCAACGCAAGTCCAGATGCGCCACTACTTGCAAGCTCTGCTAATTCCTTCATAACTTATGACTCTTCTACTTTCTTTGACATTCTTTCAAGACTTGTGTGCATACTTATGTATATGGAACTGACCATTCCAGAACGACTAGTTCAATAAATAACATCCCCGACAATCTTGACTTACTTGTTCAAAATCCGAAGGCTGGGTGCTGAAGTTGGAGCTCAAGAATCCAGTGATAGCAGGGGCTATCTGAAATCAGATTGGTATGGTGAAGGATTCAGAATCCAGAATTCTAGATGAAGCCAATGTCAGAATCTGTAGCCTTCTGGTCAATAAGATTCAGAATCCTATTCAGACTAGAAACAGGACCTTTTGGTCACTTAACTATAAGCCGGATCGGTCACTATCCACCTAGACACGACCATACACAAAATGAAATTCCGTACCGGCGGCGGGATACATACAGAAGCTGATCAAACAGTCGCAACAAACCCCTTTGTTGCTCCTGTCTCAAACTACAGGCTTTCTCTGCGCCTACACAGTTGAACATGTCGGTGACACGAATTTGAAAACATGATGTACGTACACGACAGGCTGTGCAAATCAATTTTCAATCTTTTGGGCCACCTCCGGAGCGGTATAAAAGGGATAGGGAGGTTTGGGAAACTCATCAGCTCCATCTAGCTTCCTCTAGTAGCAACAGCAGCTCATCCTAGACAATGATTGCTCTCATCTCCGTCCTCATCGCCTTCATGGCTCCAGAGTCGTCGGCTCTCATCACTGGTGACTACAACTGCACCCGGTACAATGGATCCCACTTCATCTACACCCCATCAGCTGTGGCGTGCTCCAACTTCATCGCCGACTCGTCTTGCGCTGTGCTCTTCCCTGATCCGAATACCGACGATGGCTTCCCATCTGCCAATGGACTTGAGGAGAGACCACTTGCCTGCTACACCACCGCTACTGCCACCCCAGCTGGAGTTGTTCAAGACATTAAGAACGCCGCCTTGGCTTCCTGCCCAAAAACTTGCGGGCTCTGCTGCCAGACTGACGCCTACAACTGCCCAAATGTCGCTTGTAAGTTTATCAGTCCTATCAACCTCTCTTATCACTAACTTTTCAGACCCACGCCTCAACTGCGCCACCATCACCCTCTCCCAGTGCAACTCTGTCCAATGGAGAACCATCATCGCCGCTGACTGCCCATCGGCCTGCGGATTCTGCAACCAGGGAGGATGCGTCGACGCCGTCACCAACTGCGGAAACGACTTGAGCATCTGCAACACCGTCGGCATGCAGACCTTCGTCAACACCTACTGCCAGAGAACTTGCGGAAGATGCGCCTCGACCACCGCTTCCAGCTCCGTCACCTCCACCTCCTCCACCTGCACTTCCTACATTGCCGATAGCTCTACCAACTGCGCCGCCTGGGCTGCCAACGGATTCTGCACCAACACCTTCTACACCTACGCTCAACGCAGATCCAGATGCGCTACCACTTGCAGACTCTGCTAAGAAGTCTTGGGGACCGGAAGATGACAGTACTTACTAACTATAATTTATGGACCTGACCAATCCAAAAGAACTTTCAAATAAAACATTCTCTCTATCTATCACTTATCAATCATATCACTAATCAAAACAGTTCAATTTAAAAACTCACTTCTCTCAGCTCTTCCGAAAGTATAAAGTAAACTATAAAATGACTTCTTGGACTTGTGCGCCGCGCATATCCCGCGCATAAAAAGCTGCTCACACACAAATTTCACACAAAACAGTTTCGCACAGTTGAATAAACCAGAGAATAATGGAATTAACCAGTGAAAATGGCCAAACTACAGTAGTCCATTGTCTGATTTGTTCAATAGTTCAGGAGTCTAGCAGATGTGTCAATCCGCTAGAAATTGGTATAAAAGGGTTAGCGGTTGAGGTGAAAAAGCATCAGCTTCACAGCTCATTCAAAATATGATTGCTCTCATCTCAATCCTCTTCGCCTTCCTGGCTCCAGAATCCAGTGCTTTGATCACAGGAGATCTCAATTGCACCAACTTCAATGGATCTCACGTAAGTCTTTATCAACTGATAAGCTTATCACTATCAATTCCAGTGGGTCTACACCGCGGCTGCCGTGTCCTGCACCAACGCCGTCGCCGATTCCTCATGCGCTGTTCTCTACCCTGCCCCAGTTCCAGCTGACGGCTTCCCAGTTGCTGGAGGAATCGCCGAGAGGCCAAGAGCTTGCTACACCACTGCTGCAGCCACCCCGGCTGCTATTGTGCAGGACATCAAGAGTGCTGCACTGAGCAGTTGCGCCAAGACTTGCGGATTGTGCTGCCAGACGGATGCTTACAGTTGCAAGAATGTTGATTGTAAGGGAACAGGAATACTGTAGCTAGATAGCCCTATCAGACATGACAATCCGATGCTTGAAAGATTACTGTACCTTCCTTTTTAGCAAAAGCTCTAGATTACTGTAACTTTACCTAATAGTAGAATCTTCTTCTAACCAACCAGGTCATAGAGGGTTGGAGGATTACTGTAGGTTCTTGACTGATAGAAAGCTTTGGGTTACTGTACCTTCCAGTTCAAACCTGATCCCTTTACAGTCCCAAGAATCCCATGCGCCACCATCACCACCGCCCAATGTAACTCTGTCCAATGGAGAACTATCATCGCCACCGACTGCCCAGCCTCCTGCGGACTCTGCGGACAAGGAGGATGCGTTGACGCCGTCACCAACTGTGGAAACGACTTGAGCATCTGCCAGAACATCGGAATGCAAGACTTCGTCAACACCTACTGCCAGAAGACGTGCGGAAGATGCCCATCGACCACAACCGTGTCATCTGGAAACGGCGGAGGAAGCTGCACCTCCTACAACGCTGACTCGAGCTCCTCGTGCTCGTCGTGGGCTGCCAATGGCTTCTGCTCCAACAACTTCTACACCTACGCTCAACGCAAGTCCAGATGCGCCACGACTTGCAGACTCTGCTAAATGACAACTTCTGACTCACTCTATAGGGCTTTCAAGACACAGAACACTTATTTTTCTCACAGGGATCTGACCAATCCTTCTAATAAACGTATTCTAAACTAAAACTGTTACTCACCTTCAATTCAGAGGTTTTGAAGAATCCGACCATCCAAGACCATCACAAAAAGCACGAATGAGCCCCGACGGTCATGCTAGATCCGAACCAAATCCCTCTAAAGCTGTCCAAATACTAGTTCACACTACAATGATTTTTGATGAAAGTCGTTTGATACATTACATCTCGAGCCTGTTCAAACGGCAGATGTGCAAAGAAAATGTTCTTTGAAGGGCTCCGAATCCGAGAGTATAAAAGCCGAAAAGCGAATTTGAAAAATCAAGCAATCCAGCCTTCTCTCAACAATGACCTCTTCCATTGCCCTCCTCCTCCTCGCCTTCACTTCTGGAGCTCTTGGAGCTATCACTGGAGACTTGAACTGCACCGAATACCTGGACGGTGCCTGGAAGTACACCCCGTCAGCGGTGGCTTGTGAGGACACCATCAACTCGGCATCTTGCCAGATTCTCTATGCTGAAGGTGAAGAAGATGCTGGATGGCCAACTGCTGGAGGAGTTGCTGAGAGACCATTCGCTTGCTACTCCACGACACTTGAATCCCCAGCTGCGATTGTGCCAGACATGAAGACAGCGTCGTTGGCGAGCTGCGCCAAGACTTGTGGGCTCTGCTGTCAGACCGATGCTTACAGCTGCTCTAATGTTCAATGTGAGCTATCCTAATCAATCATTATCACTTTTTATCATCCCTTATCTTTCAGTCCCCCGCCTCAACTGCAACACTATCACTCGCAGCCAATGCAACTCTGTCACCTGGCGCACAATCATCGCTCAAGATTGCCCGAACGCCTGCGGATTCTGCAACGAAGGAGGATGCGTCGACGCTGTCACCAACTGCGCCACAGATCTCTCCATCTGTCAGAACATCGGAATGCAAGACTTTGTGAACCTCTACTGCCAGAAGACCTGCTCCAGATGCCCATCTACCACCGCTTCCTCAGCCACCTCCACCGGATCCTCTGGCTCCTGCAACTCCTACGCCGCCGACTCCACCTCTTCCTGCGCCGCTTGGGCTGCCAATGGCTTCTGCACCAACACCTTCTACACCGAAGCTCAGAGAAGAGCCAGATGCGCTACCACTTGCAGACTCTGCTAACTTCTCATCTAATTTATTACATCGTTCAACTCTCGACTCTCAAAGACATTCTTTCACAAAAACTAAAACTTATTGAGGATTGACCATCCTCTAGGAATTGGAAATAAATCTTGTGTGACTATCAATCTACAGTAATCCTGATAACACTGATAAGACTTTATCAAAGACTCACCTCAGACACAACTAGAGAATAAAAACCAAGCGACCATCTCGAATGAGTGCCCGAATACCAAATGAGCTCAGTTCGTACCTCAACTCCCCTCTATAAGCTGCTCAAACAAACCATGCTTGACACATTGCTATACACAATCAAAAGACCAATTCTGCATTTGTATCCTCTCAAACTATGTTTCATTCTCACTATCACCTGTCCAAATATCTTTTGTAGTTTAGTGAAAAGCGGACCCTATCAGGCAGCTGTTCAATCGTGAGGATTAGCACTATAAAAACCAATGATTCTCCTCGAATCAGCATCATCCAACATGCAATCTTCCATCTCCATTTTTGTCTTCTGCCTTCTGGCTTCTGGAGCTCACGGAGCCATCACCAACGACTACAACTGCACCATGAACGTCGCTGGAGCCTTCAAGTACAGTGCTGGAGCTGTCAATTGCCAGGATGCGCTCGCACCGGCATCGTGTCAGCTACTGTTCAAGCTGGCTTCTGGAGTAACTACTTGGCCAGATGTTGAAAAGGATACTGATAGACCGCTTGCTTGCTATACAGCTCTCACTTCAACTCCTTTCACTTTTGATGAGACTTTGAAAGATATGGCCATCACAAACTGCCCGAAGACTTGTGGATACTGCTGTCTCACTCCTTCCTACAAGTGCACCAATGTTCAATGTGAGTTGATAACTGTAATCAGGTCGTCTGATCAATCTACTCCTTCCAGTCCCCCGAATCAAATGCGAAACCATCACCGCTTCCCAATGCAACTCGGTCGCCTGGCGCACAGTCATCGCCCAAGACTGTCCCAACTCCTGCGGATTCTGCAACGAGGGAGGATGCGTCGACGCCGTCACCAACTGCGCCACAGATCTTTCCATCTGCCAGAACATCGGAATGCAAGACTTTGTCAACCAGTACTGCCAGAAGACCTGCGCCAGATGCCCATCTACTACCGCTTCCTCGGTGACCACTGCTGGATCGGGAGGTGGCTCCTGCACTAGCTACAACACGGATTCGAGCTCGGCTTGCGCATCCTGGGCCGCCAATGGCTTCTGCACCAACAACTTCTACACCTACGATCAGAGAAAGGCTAGATGCGCTACCACTTGCAGACTCTGCTAACTTATAACTTATGACTCTTTTGACATGCTTTCAAGACATTGACCTCTTCTACTTCTGGATCTGACCAATCCAACTAATAAAGTGACTTATGAATACACCTACAGCTTCTCAGTGTTTGGATCCCAGGACCGCCCAGATGTCTAAATAGCATTTCTGACACCCTCCAATTAACGATCGCAAACACACACCGCTTCCGCCTCCCCCAAGCCCCCCAGCTTCCAAATCTCCACTTACTCATTCCTTCAACCATGCACAACACCACTTGCATCCCCGATTCCTATTTCTCAACTCCAGAATTCCTCCACATCGCTTCCCACATTGCCACAGCCATCGGAACCCCTATCCATTTGTTCGGCGCCTTTGTGATCCTCTTCCGGACGCCTCCATCCATGTCTTCTGTCAAGTGGCCACTGCTGAATCTACACTTCTGGAGCACCCTTCTAGACACTT
This sequence comes from Caenorhabditis becei, assembly GCA_900536315.3. Classification (NCBI taxonomy): domain Eukaryota; kingdom Metazoa; phylum Nematoda; class Chromadorea; order Rhabditida; family Rhabditidae; genus Caenorhabditis; species Caenorhabditis becei. The sequence continues at coordinate 651,399 of LR539664.1, forward strand.
CAGTGTGTCTTTTATCAACTCCATTTCTACTATTCCCTTCAATAGCTGGCTATACCATGGGAGTCTTGACAAACTGGCATACCCCAACATGGCTTCAATTTCACATGCTGATAACTTTCGTAGGATGTGAGTTATTGATGCTTTATCACTGATAAGTTGGGTTTTCAGTACTGATAGTAGCTATGATGACAGTCTATGAAAACCGATACTTCATGGTATCATTCTTATCAAAAACCGGTGCATGGATAAAGTTACGACATTGGTTCCTTATCATTGTCTACCTAGTTGGCTCAACCTTCCTCATTCCCTTCACCGCAACAATTCCAGATCAGGGAAGAGCTGTAGACATGGTTTATCAGGTAATCTTATCAAAATCTTTATCATAAATCCCTTATCAGCGTCTCCCCTGCCTCTCCCTCCCTCGCCAACTTGTTTTCGTCTACACATTCAACCTCTCCCTAGCATTCTTCGTCTTGGCGGTCTTGCTTCTCGCATGCTTCTTGATAATCATAACCTTTATCATTTTAACGATAAGGAATCTGCTGAAAAACACCAGAACAGGATGGCAATCCCAGAAGACGTTGAAGCTTCAGAAGAGGTTCCTGTTCGGGTTAGTGGTTCAGACAACGATTCCGGTTATTGCGGTTTTCTGTCCGATTTTCTACATGGGGTATTCGATAGTAGAGTACTATTATAATCAAGGTAAGCTCCAACCACAACCGCAACACATCCAATTCCTTCCAGCTTACAACAACTTCACCGTCATAATCTTCTCCACTCATGGTATCCTATCAACTATCGCAATGCTTCTTATCCATCAACCTTATCGAGAAGCCACGTGGAACATCTTAACTTCATGGCCCAAGAGGAATTCATCTAGGGTTATTAGCCTTCATACTGAACAGAAAACATGAATCTAAGATATAAATCTACACACATTTTCACGTCAGACAGACTAATGAGACACCAGGAACTCGAAGCCTTTTCTGACAAAAACACATAACAGATTCTTCCACTTTCAACAAAATGAGCTTCCTTGCCACTCCTGAGTTCCTTCTCAAATCTTTACTCTTATCCAGTATAATCGGTGGCTCAATTCAACTCTTCGGCTTTTGGCTCATCCTCTTCCGAACCCCCAGAAACATGTCTTGTGTCAAATTGCCAATGTTAAACTTGAAACTCTGGAGCTTTCTTTTCGACTTCACTGTGAGCACTCTAGCTGCTCCATTTCCAATTTTCCCGCCAATTGCTGCCTATGGAATGGGGATTTTTACAAAGCTAGGGGTTCCTTTGACTATTCAAGCACACATTCTTGTCGCAGAAGCTTCAAGTAGTAGTTTGACCTAGATTCAAAGTTCAAAAGCTTATTTCAGTTCTTCTAGTCGCAATAATGTCAGTTTACGAGAATCAATACAACATCTTCTCACAAAATGCTTGCTGGTCAAGATGGAGGTTCTGGTTCATGAGCGGCTACTATGTTCTCATGTTTCTATACCCAATACCTATCACTGCAATGGTTCCAGAGCAAAAGAAAGCTGTGGAGAAAGTTTTTGAGGTAATTTATCTAAAATCCACTAAAAATCCACTAGGATTCCACTAACACTGCATTCATTTCCCTGGGTTGCACCTATAAACGCCGGTGCATCTGTCTCAGAAGGTGCGACTTCGACACATTTCTCAGCTGGGCCAAGGGGTGAGAGGTCAAATTGGTTTGATGTTATCAGTAATCAGAATTTTGTTATCAGGAAGCTGGAACTTATCAACATTTCTAAATTTCTAGAATCTCCCCTGTCTCCAAATCGACAAATCCATCGTTCACGTCTACACCTCCAGCTCTTCCATTGCCTTCTACCTCACCCTCCTCCTCTACCTTATCACTTTCCTTATCACCAACACCTTTATCACTCTCACTATCAGAGAATTGTTTAAGAACACCAAAAGTCACTCTCAAAAAACCCTGCGTCTCCAAAAAAAGTTCCTTCTCCTGTTGATAATCCAAACTTCAATCCCACTATTCCTAATGTTCACTCCAATGTTCCACTTGGCCTATTCCATTCTCCAGGGTTTCTACAATCAAGCCTACAACAATCTGATAGTGATACTGGTATCTAATCACGGGCTGTTATCAACAATCACAATGATCCTGGCTCATCAACCTTATAGAAGAGCGACATTTTCGTGTGGGAAGGAAGAATTGGTATCGAGAACTTCTGTGAAGACGTTGTGAAGCTGACGTCTTCTGGAATCCACGTCAGCACCTGGACCCACTGAAAAACAGCCACAATCCGTGTTCTTTTGCTTCTGAGACCCGCCGATTTTCATTATTTCTTGGCTCCACTTGATTTCCCAGCTTTCCCACATCTGCTTCAGTCAATATGACATGTCTCCTGGACACTTCTTACTTTTCATCTCCCGAATTTATCTATCAATCCCTATACATCACGAGCATCATCGGAGCCCCTATCTACCTATTCGGCGCTTGGCTGATAATCTTCCGAAGCCCAAAAAACATGGATTCAATCAAATGGCCAATGCTGAACTTACAATTTTGGGGTTGCTTGTTGGATCTACTGATAAGCGTACTGATAACACCCTACGCATTATTCCCCTCGATAGCCGGATATCCAATGGGGATACTATACAAAATAGGAGTTCCCAGTGCAATTCAGGTGCATTTGATGGTCACTTTTCTTGGAAGTAAGTTATCCCTTATCCCTCAATGATAAATCTCATTATCAGTTGTCCTACTAGCCATGCTAACAGTTTATGAGAATCAATACTATCTCTTATCAATTAAAACCGGACCTTGGCCAATTTGGAGGGTAACGTTCCTAACAGGCTATTACATTTTGATGTCTACGTTTCTCATTCCTTTCACAGCAACCATTCCTGATCAGAAAGTGTTAGTGGATTTAGTTTTTGAGGTAATGCTCCCTTATCACTAGATACCTTATCAGTAAGCTTCTCTGATTACAGCGTCTCCCATGCATAGCAAATGTTATCGATAAATCCCGAGTGTTCGTCTACACCCTCCGGTTCTCAGCGGCTTTCTTCACTTGTGGAGTCTTGTTTATTATCACTGTGCTTCTCACACTGTTATTTATCATTCTCACAATCAGAATCCTGCTGAAAAACACTGAAACCTATTCCCAGAAGACCCTCCGTCTTCAAAAGAAATTCCTCTGCGGGTTGATTATCCAGACTGCTGTTCCAGTGATAGTGATGCTCATTCCATCCTTTTATCTCATAGTGGCAATTGCAGAAGCTTACTATAACCAATGTGAGCTTTAGGAACAATCAAAAAATCAAAGATACTTCAGCCTACAACAACTTCACAATCCTGGTGCTCTCAACACACGGACTCTTATCAACTTTGGCGATGCTAGTGATCCATCAACCTTATCGATCAGCTGTTTTGAAGTGTTTTGTGATTTGTCCGAAGAAGCCACAGTTTAGGGTTTCGGACGCAATAAAAATATGATTTTCTGGGAAAAGAGTATTGATCTTGGCCTGAATTTCATGACATTAGGATCTGTAGTGTCTTCAGAATCCTGCAAGCTCTCCTGATGATTCTGAATTCCTTGACATCATCTGAACAACTAGAAAACCATTGTCAAAAGCCCTCTGGATTCAGAAGTTCTCCTTGTATTCTGGATTTTCATCACATTCTCTCTCTCCCTCTGTCCTCCCACCTCCATTGTCCTCACCAGTCGCAGCTCCCTGAAAGTGTCGATCTGGTCCGTCTGCCCTGTCGTAAACCATCTCGCCGCTTCCGGCTGAGAGGTGCGACTCGAGAGGGAGGAGACCGGAAGGGACGCTGTGCTAGAATGGCTCCTCCCAAATCTCAAAACCATACCCCCATCTAGACCCGATCAGAATCAGAACCTCACAACTCATTCGAGTTCTCCTCTCCCTTTTCTTGAGCATGTACCCTCATCCCGTCAATACCCATCGTCCTACCACCAAAGTTAGGCCCATGAAACCAGTTCCAGCCTCTTCAGCTAACCCTAGACTCCTTGCCAAAGGAACTTTCTGTTCCCAGGAGCTGCTTGACAAACTCACCTACCTTGAAGCTTACAAGCCTGACCTTAGCGGTTACTTCAAGAACCAAAGCCCCACTTCCTCCAATGCCTCCACAATTTCCTCAACGTCCTCTAGTGGCTATAACTCTATGTCTCCCGAATCCCAAAACCTTTCCGTTACTACTCGTAGCTCCCCAGCTGCCTCAAAACTTCTCGCAACTTCCTCCAACTGTTCCAGTGGCTACAAGTCCAAGTCTCAAATCTCTTTCCCTGATGTTGACCCCGCTTCCGCTCGTAGCTCTACAGCTCCCCATAGAGAATCCACCTTTACTCCCTCCCCAAAATCCCCAGTTTATCCGAATGTTGATCACTTGTTCAATAATCCCATGGCTCCTAACCCTCAAAGACGAGTCACGGCTCCGAAACGCTCTTACAAAGTTGATGAGCTATTGAAGCCTGATCAAACTCCAAAACGGCCGAAAACCATCGAAGCTCTTCCGAATCCTGATGCTGCTGAACTCCTACAAGACTTCGAGATCGTGAACGTAGACGCCCTTTATTCCATTGTCATGGAAAGAATCGTCAAATCTGCAAACTTCTCGAATATTCACTACAAGCTCAGTGCAAAGTTCCAGTAAGTTTCTACTATCACAATCAATCCCCATCACTATCTTTCAGCACCTACACTTATCAACAGAAAGCCTTCGTTATTCAGTTCCTCACCGAATCAGATCTCAAGACTGCTCATTTGGCTCGTAAGTTCTCCAGTGATAAGGATTCCTCTTATCAGTGACTATTTTCAGATGAACCATTGGCCCCAGAAGACTGGACTCCGCTACAAAGAAAAACTGTGGAGAACTTTGAAAAACTGAAGAGCGAAACTCGATGATCTTTATCAATATCCAAGATGAAGATAAAATGATAACATTCTATATAGTATAACGTGTTTTATAACTTCCGAATCGTTCGAACTGAAAGGCGGTGCAATACGATTACATCCGCTCGTACCACATAGAACGTCTCCTTCCCTCTCTTCTCGAGGTCCTCTCCCCATCCCTCAACAAGCACTGCTTCTGGAAATCCTTCCATAATCTTCTTCATTGTTCCATTTGCAAATTCCATTTCCTTATCAGTACTGTCCGTAGGTTCTTCGAAGTTTACTGTAAATCATTATCATTAGGTCTATCTTATCTGTATTTATGTATTTATTTACCTCCAAGTATAAACTCCAATGAATGAATTCCCCTTTCAACCGCCAACTTTCCAAATGCCAGTGCCAACTGCACGTCAAAGTTTTCAATCTCAACATTCACAACACGCACCCCATCCAACTTGACTTGAAATGCCTTCTCATAAACGTAAAAGCTCATTGAAGACGCTTGTTTCTGAGTCAAGGAGCTTTCCATCATCTTCATCATCAAATTAGCATCGTTTTTGAAGCAACGAGGGTCTTCGATCGGGTTGGCTTCGAAGAATAGAAAGTATAGCGGGGCTTGGGAAGCTCTGCTGATATCGACCGGTTCTGAAGGTTCGAAATTGTTAGAATAGCTATTACAGGGCTTCTGAAGCATAGGGCGCTGCTGAATACGTCGTCAAGAATCGATTCAAACACTTCTTCTACCCCTTAGAAGCTTCCAGAAGACATTACGAGCTTCAGATGACGTCCAAGACCTTCAGAAGACCTCTACGCTTCTGAAGTAGCTCACTAACCTTTAAACAACAACTTCAAATGAATCCCCGCTGTCGATCTTGGCCAAATCCAATCCCACATAATTTTTCGAATACACAGAAGCGTCAATGAATCCAAACGCTTTTCATCGTTCTTGACTCTATCCAGCTCTGCGAGCACAACTGCAGGTAGAAGTTCATCCATGTCAGTGAAGCAATAGTCGACAGCTTTCTTGATAACATCGTCCATTTTGGGACGGAATGATGGAATGAAGCGAGGAGAAGGTGACTAGAAGCGGCACGTCAATACCGCTAACGTCATGACGCTGCGTCTCTAGTTGTGTGCTCACAGAGCTTCTTCTCCGATTCTCTATTTCTCTGTTGGAAGAAAAACACACAGGCACACAAACTCACAACTCGGAATATATTTCCTAGGAACATTTAGAGATGACGTCAGGATTCATTTATTTAGGTCACAGACAAATTGATAGAAAAAATGATATCAAATTCCATACAGAAAAAAATGCAGAAAATGTTGAAACGTGAAAAAGTGAGTGTCAGTGCTCTGGATGAGCGCAAAACGAGCTGCAAATAAGTTATCAGTGATATCAAAACTCCTTCATTTCTCATTGACTTCCCTTGAATTCATTTATTTCAACTTGACAATTAGGTCATAGACATTTGGCCAATTATATTAGAAATATTAAAGAGATGTGTTTCTAATCATTATCAATGAAATTATCACAAGGAATATGTAAATCAAATAACATAAGTTACAAAATAAAAATGCGATAATCCTCTTCACACGGAATCTCCCAATTCGGATTCGCAAGGAATGCATTGTAAAGCACACCTTTCTCAGGCATCTTAGTGAACTTGTGGTAGACATGGGCTGTCTTTTTCGCGAACACATGGCCCCATTCTTTCGGGGTTTCGCAGGGAAATTTGTCGTTTAGGGATTTCATCAAGTTGCGAATGAAGGCCTCGTCTCTTTTTCGGGGAGGATCGGCTTGGACTGAAAACATTGGTTTTTGAAATTCAAAAATTCAGAAGCCTCTACTCACTTCCAAAAACCACAAACTCAATCTTCCTTCTGAACGCCATCTTCCCATAGTACACCGCAGCTTCATCACAAAACTCCTGACCTTCTGGATGTGGAATTTCCAACACGACTTGTTCATCCAACTCTATCTTGGTATGGTCCATGGTGACAGTGATACAGACTTCCGATGTATCGTTCAGGTTTCGCTCCATCAACATCTTCATGAAGAGCACGTCATCTTTGAAGCAGAATGGTTTTTCGATACGGTTCGAGAATTCCGGATCTTGCTCTATGTTGCACACTTGCAAAATGTCTAGGGGTTCTGGAAACTTATAGAGTAAAGTTTGCCAGAATCATTTCAAGCTAACCTTTAAAAATCAGCTTATAATAAATCTCCACCGTTTCGTTACACTCAACATGACCCTCCAGAAGGTTCAGAAAACACATCAAAGCCAGGGGTTTGATGGTTTCCTGATTCTCGACATATTTCTCAATTACCAAGCTCACATTAGCCGAAAGTGATGTGTTATCCTCCGGGAAGCAGTAAGCAACAAGTCTGCCAATGATGATGTCCATTTTTGGTCTGGAAGCAGAAAGAAGTGAGTGTCACTGCGCTCTGGCTTTGAGAATGAGCAAAACGAGTATGTTATCAGTGTTATCAGTGTTATCAGTTATCAGTGATATCAACACAACGAAGAGAAAATATCAGAAGCAGGGGAGCAGTAAAAAAAATGATTGTCTCGAAGCCAACGACTTCTTCTATGAATTAGGTACTCCAAAATGTAGGAAGATTGACTCAAATGCACAAAGAAATAAAGGCTGCAGGGGGGCTAAGAAGGAAACGAAAAGGGAAATTGAATGCGGAGAACAACAAGAGTATGCATGCCCGGAGAGAGTGAACACCTCTAGCGACCTGGCATCTCTCAAGCGCACGGCTTCTCTAATACATGCACTCTGGGCTTCTAAACCTCTTCAGGGTAGTTGGGCCAAGATTGATTTTTTTGGCAAGGCGCAGAGGAAATTGAATGTGAATTATGCCAAAAATAGATAAGAATAATAAATTTCTTTATGCATATTATTTACTTTAGTTCATTCCATTTTTCATAAACTCCAAATAAATTGCAAAATCAGACTTTGGCATTGAATCCATGAACGCATTGATCTTCTTTTCAAACTCCATTAAGCACTTTTCTGTAGCAACCTCATCCCCTATATGTTTAGCCAACTCTTGATCACGTTCCTTATGCAACTTCATGAGCCCTTCGAAACTTCCCTCCGACATGCCTTTAGCTTTCAGTCTGTCCGATACAAGATCTTCTGAATCAAAGACTTCTTTAATTTCAAACATGAATCTCACCATCTTGCTGCTGATACTTTTCAAAGATTTCTCTATCTTTCTCCGGCAATTTACTCAAAAATTCTTCTTGTGGGAATCCATTCATATACCTTGACAACTCGTCAGTGTCGCTTCCATTAACTTCAATTCCAGACGTAAAGTTTAGTTCTAGAGAGGTCAGAATATCAATGGCTTCTTGTGAAATACCCATTTCTTTGTATTGTTCTTGAGTGTAATTATCTAGAAAACTCAAGTAAAGTATCAGTTCTCTAACATTCTTATACTACCATTCCTCTCTTCGTCAAACACTTGAAAAATTTCCATGTCCTCTGCTGGCATGTCATTCATAAACTTTATCCAATTCGCCATCTTATCTTCATTAAACTTCTCCATCTCATTGTCACTAAGAACTTTCTCAAAAGCTTCCCTCGAGTATTCAGCTTGTCTTACGAACTCTTCAAGCATCTTGTTAGACACTCCCCTCGCTTTTAAGCCATCGTAGAACTCTTGGTCTGAACGGATTCATGAATTGTTAAAGTACCGAGTGATACCTGATTCAGTTAGTTTAAAACTTGGGAATGCTGATGATAAGGCCAATAGGAGCACAGGTGACCCGCTGCCGATCCGTATGGATGGCATATGTGGGGCATGCATCCATATGCGCGCATAATGCTCGCACTCTGGA